>OY757942.1:30669001-30671501 GCA_963585895.1 Sepioteuthis lessoniana
GGTCTGGTCTTCTGGCCGAGATTAAATGATCCGTGTGTATGTCAAAGTCCCATAGGAGTTTATGTGTGTCATTTTCTAGGTCAGGTCCTGGGTTTTGCGTATACCATTTGTTGGTGTGGTTAAATTTCTTGCACATTTCCCAGTGAATCACCTCGACCACCCAGTCGTGTCTAGTTTTATACTCCTTCTGTGCTAAGTTGCTGCATTCGCTTATTATGTGATTAATCGTTTTGTCTCTGTCGCCACATAGCCAACATTTGCTATTTTGTTGAGTCTTATCCATTCCCTCTTTGATATGATTGGTTCTTATGGCGTTGTTTTGCGCTGCTATAAGGAGAGATTGTGTTTCTCTCTTAAGGTTTCCTTTTCTTAGCCTGGTACAGGTTTTCTGGTGTGAGATTGTGTTTATTTGTCGTTTAAAGTGACCATAGAGTTGTTTTTCTTCCTATTATTATTATTATTATTATTATTATTATTATTATTATTATTATTATTATTATTATTATTATACACTTTTGCGTTTATCTCCCGAGCATTAGAAAGTGTTTTTTAAAAGCTTACTGACAACAAGTCTCCCTAGATCTCCAGGACTCTTCTAAATATTCAAGCCGATCTTACCTATGCTTTTGTTTGGATGGTTTCAATTCTTCGTCTGATTTAAGATTCCTCCAATCTTTTTTCGAAAAAATTTTGGACCATTCCAAGCACACCAAGTACAACTGTATTTTTCCAATTCCATCATGTTCCGCAGGTTTGTCAGTGCTCATGGAACGTCCAATCGTTTATTTTTTCGCTTTCTTTTATTTTCACTTCATGGTCCACCGGCGTTGCATCCTGGACAACATCATGTTCCATAACATTTACCGCTGATTACTTCCACTTAATTGAATCTATCTGGGTAATTAAAGGATTACTTGTTTGTGATAATCAGATAAATAAGTGAAAGGTTTCACTAGCTTATGTAGCATTAGTAGGAAGGAGCGATCTCTAATCGGACCGAATTTAACAGCAATAAAAAGGAAAGTAGATCAGACTGAAATCTTTTGATAAAAACACTGCAAAGTATTACATTTACAAATTGGTAATTTATCATTTTACAATAGAAATTACCTAAGTCAGATTCAAGAACTTCAGCTAGATCTAACTGAGCACGTTATTTCAATGCTGTCGCAGACACAATCGCCGTATCACGAGTACCTCACTAGCAAAAAGTAAGAAAAATGTTCGGAACTGAATTTCACACTTACGAAATAAATAACGCCCCAGTCTTTTCATATGTATAATGTTTCTATCCATGGTTACATTAGACGTATGCTAAAGTTCCAGGGTTATTTTTTAAACTTGAGACTGTATAAAATTTATATGTACACAAGTACACAAACACGGAATCAAATAGTTTTTAAACGACGACGTTACTTTCTAAGTTAGATTTTTTTAAATAGATCTTAAGTACACAGCTTAAGTACTTTTTGCCCAACGTCAAATTTGCCTTTCCATTTTTTTAACTAAATTTAATTTCAGTAAACATCATTAGGTCCTAAGTTACGTCTCTTAGTAAAGTAACCTTCCTTATAATAAAAAGGATACGAAATAAATCAGTTCTTGCTGGAAAATATGTTTGAAGTAAATGAAATAAACAAAATTTAGTAATAGAAAATACAAAGAATCTAACAAGACTTTTTAAAGAATAAAAACGCGTTAAATCTGAAATATAATGGCCGAGGGATTTCGGTTTATGCTTTTGGGTTTAGTTAGCCTGAGAACCTTTCAGCTCAGTGCATGGGTTACTTAGGTGGAACATTAACGCAGGTGTTCACGCGCGTGCGTGCAGAGCGGACGTGTCACTCAGAGAATAGCCCGAGATGGGAAACGGAGGCTAGCGAGTGCGAATGACGTCTCGCACCGGAAGCGCGCGGAGGATTTTGGGAGATTTTGAAAAAGTCAGTTAGTTGAGATGAGACCTGCCTTGGGGGAAGACGGTTGGTTTTCGCTTGCTCGTGGAGACCTTTGTGGCGGGTGCCACACGTGTTGGGGTGGGGGCAGATGAAAAAAAAAGAATAGAAAGATTGTGCCTCTCTCTCCTTATGTCGAAGACCCTTTAAAATCAAAGGTAATAAAAAGTTTCGTACCTGAACAAAGAAGTCGTTACGTGTTTTTCGAATTTCGAGATTCCTATGTTCTGTCTTTATGGACATTCGATGTACGATTCACATATAGCCATATCATGGCGATGGTACAAATCTACTGATTAGGTAACTGAGGAATAAGTCTTATCTATTATTCATTACAAATTAAGAGTCAAATATTCTTTAGATTATTTATCTACGTGTTTACGTTAATTTAAGGTGTTTACAGGCTCATTGGCCTAGTGGGTAAAGTGTTCGCCAATGGCCTGGGAGACCTAGGTTCAATCCCATATCGCGTCATACCAAAGACTTTAAAAATGGTACTTGATACATCCTTGCTTAACACTCAGCAATATAAGGTATATATCAGGGTA
>OY757942.1:30676501-30889001 GCA_963585895.1 Sepioteuthis lessoniana
CGACACCTTATTTCGTAGAATGTTCTCCAAACAAACAAACTGATAGCTATTTAATATATATATATATATATATATATATATATATATGTAGAGAAAGAGAGATGTGTTAAAAAATAAAATAAAAACCTTTCTCATGTATTACTTAGACAGACATTTTTAATACTTTTTAGCCTATTTTCATCATCATTAAACTGAATCCCTACTTGCTATGGAGAGAGAAAAAAAGCAATGACAACAAAAAACACTCTCAATAGAGGAGCACGGTGGCAGCCATCTTGATTACGTGGGGAAAATGGCGAATGATAGTCTTCGTGTTAGTCACGTGATGGGTTCCCGTGATGGTGCCGAGGAGGGAAACGTGAGGCCCATATGCGCTTAATCTGTTTTTTCGATTTTACGGACTTCTACCCTAAAACTTTTGACAAGTGACACCAGGATTTTAGTTTCAAAGCCGAAGTTGGAAGCGAAAAATTTAGGATGAAAAGAACTTTTTTTTTACTTTCTTAAAATGAAGGACGAAAAATAGTTTTTTTTAAAAGGAGATGAAGAAGAAAAAATGAAGAAAGAATAAAGAAAGAAGGAAAGAGAATGAAGAAAAGGACGAAATTTTGAGAAAAAAAAAGTTGGAATAGAGAAAGATGTGCTGATGGGACTGAATGTGACAAAGATACTTGATAGACTCAAATCCTTAGATAAGAGGGAAAAAGTCGAAAGAGAAAATGGCAGGAAAGGGTAGGAAAATGAAAAAAAATTTTTTTTTTCTCTTGAAAATCTATTTAGATTTTTCAACTCTTAAAAAAGAAAGGTGGGACAAGGAAAAAAAGAAAATGAATGCATTTTAAAGATGTTATAAGGAATGCGATTATGTTAAAAATCTGTTTTGCATATTTAGAGCTTGGATTGGAAAGAAGAAAAAAAAAAGAAAAATCTTGCCGAAAAAGGCATGTTTTACATAAAACACACACACACACACACAAAATACTTAATTAAATCTGCAGAAGTATTTCACTGGTGTTTCAAAAGACATAACTATTTTTTAGGGCAATGGTTAAGCGGTCAGTTGGTAAACAATATTCCTTTTTAAGACCTCCAGCAATCTACATCAATCATTCGGAAGTGTTTGTGTGTCTCTCCTCTTAGATGACTGAAACGTTTTATATATAAATACCAAATTTCCAATTCATTTTCATAGCAAAACCATTTCCACTAAATTTTTACTGTAAAATAAGAACTCATTTTTATAATAAAACCATTTCCAATAAATGTTTACAGTAAAACAATTCACAATTTGTGTTTATTGTAAAATAATTTCCAAAGACATTTGTAAAGTAAAAGGATTTCAATGCTATTTTATTAAAAAATCGTTTCCTGTGAAGTTTTTTTTTGGGAAATAATTTCCAATGATTTTTTTTATAGAAAGAATAGTTCCACTGCTTTTTACAGCATAACTGTTGGGTATCACCAACCTTTCTCCAGACAATGAACTAGTCCATCTGCCATATCTAGCAGTAGCTACTAATAACAGGGCAGACTAGAAGGTGAAGAGCAGCTTCTTATAGGAATAGTATTAGAGCGTTGGAGACTGGAGATCGCACTAGATCACCTTACTTGCTACCGTAATAACGGAAGCCAATACTATCGTTGGACTATATCTTTATTCTGTATTCACTAATCCTATGTTCTTGTCTACTTATAGTCTCTCTATTGTATATACCTTTTCCTGAGAATATATCTCTATTTCCTCTCATATCGTGGTTTGTCCTTTATTTAATATTACAAGCGTTCACTAACCAAAACGCAACAATAACAATTCAAAATTCATCGTCATTATTATTTGGAGAGTGTTTGATGATGAGGTATCAAATTTGGGCTTTATTGGAACCAGGAGAAGGTGTTGAAGTAAATAGAATTATTTAACATCTAAAGAAGAAAGCTGTAGCATTATTGAGGAGCATTTTCTAACAATAAACATATTCACCGTGAACTTACGTCACTATGATACATTGTAAATTGTACAGAATTTAAGTAGAGCAAAATGATTCATAAATTATCATTACTTGTCAGAGGTATCCTGGGCATGACACTACATCGGGTGGTGAGGCTCCACTTCTGAAGCATTGCGAGTATTATGTTACTTCTTCATTCTCATTAAACCGCATTCCACTAATCCTGAATATAGGTTAATTAGAGCAGTTTGAAAATTGTTTTGATTAAAGAGTAGTCATCATCATGTCGTGTTGCCAGCACGGATCTCCCTGACCCTCTTTAACCACCTGTCTCTATCGTCCATCGTTCCCGGGAGGTCTTCAAGGTTATATCCTGTATCGGCACAGAGCTGTTGTATATAGGTTCTAGCTGTTCGTCTTGCTTTTGCTCGACCATGTGAAGGGGTCCACAGGAGTATGTCACTTATGAGTTCATCGCCACTTCTCCAGCATGTCTGGTTTGTCTAACTTAGATAGTTTTCGTGATGGGTGGTTGGTGGCCGTATAGCTGCTGTTTTGTGGGGTGCCGCCCCCAGGACTTGTTCAATATTGTTTGCTGCATTCTTGTACGATTGCTTTTTCTCAATACGTTTAGTTAGCGTTTATGTAGTGCATCCATATAGTGCATTCAGTTTTTTCCAAACATCGGTGCTGTCGACACGACAGCACCGATGTTTGGAAAAAACTGAATTTATTTTATCAGTCAGGTCTGACTTCCATATGACCGGGAGAGTAGTACTTGATAACATATTAATTAGATATCAATAGTTTATTTTAAGAATTAATTACAATGTTCTTTACTAAAGATTGTTGAATTTGTTATAATCCCATTTGAGTTTTTTTCACTTGGTTTTACTTGTGGTTCTTCACAAAAGTTTAAATCTACTCCAGTATCCAGAACACTTCTAAGTGACAGCTAGTCTCCTCTAGTATCCAGAACACTTCTAAGTGACTGTTAGTCTCCTCTAGAACTAACTAAAATTAATATCATCATCACCTTCAGATTCGACACCTTTTTCAGCTCTTTGGCAAGACCCAAATATTTGCCTATCTTTTCTGTTTTTTTTTTTTTTTCAATCTATTGGAACGTTAAAATCTACTTGAGATGAAATGCCTTTAAATAAATAAATAAGCCAAACTAGACTTTGTAGACTATTGTCTACAACTTTAAAAGAATTATATTTCAATGTTTACTTGGTGTTTTTTGCATAAACTTTATCCCCTCCCTAATTAAAAAAAAAACAAAAATACGGTGCTGAAACTTTCCAACGTATATAATTTATTCATAGTTAAATTGTAATATGATATGAAAAGTCTCAAATGGTTTTGTTTTATTAGTATAAAATTCATATTCAAAATTTTTCTGGGCGGGGAGGCACTCATCATATTACGTTTGAGTCTTTGACAGCACTAGAGTGAAGTGTTTTGATCAATCTGGCACGAGTTCTTGAATTTGTCTTAAGTAATTTCCGTAGTATGGTGATGAATTACCAAACGGCTGAAACTCTAGAATGCACCTCAACAGAAGGGTTAGACCCCTCCAGGAACAAGTGTCCTAGATATGACATTAAAGCCTCCGGTGGTGAGGCTCCTGTCCTAGAGCTTTGGGGAATGTGGAGAACCCCTTCATTTCCCTGATAGGATCCCATCTATGTCTTAAATAGAATAGTTAGACATTTAAATAGTGAGCGAACGAATAATTTATGTTAAATTGAATTGTTAGAAATAGAACTCTTTGACCATTATCTGTGTGTAAGCAAATGAACCATGTCTAATTAAATAGTTTGTGAATTGAATAGCATAATTAGTGTTAAATAGCAATACTTGTAACCACTTCTCTGGATGCAAACAAATGATTGAATAGAATTATTTGTATTAGATTGTATTTAACTAGGGAAAGAATAGCAATACTAGAGTTCAAACAAATTGGTATTAAATCATTTAAAAGTAAAATTACCAACAAATTATTTGATTACAAATCATATATGTACATCCATTTAAGTGTCTGCAAACAAATAATTTGTAGAAAATTGAATTATCAGTGTGAGAAAGAAATGCTTGAAACAATTTGAATATGTGGTTTAAAAAATGAGCTACAAAATGTATTTACAAATCATAAATCTAATGTATACGTATAAAGATGATTTCGCATTAAAAAAAAAAAATGATTTATGTACCATAAAACCAAAAAAAAAAAAACAAAACATGCGGTAAATTCCGTTATATTAGATGTTCGAAGAATTTTTTCAATTTTTCCATAAAGATTTTCCCTTCCCAGTCTCAAGTTTCTATATTTTAGAAACACAACAAGATTCGAACAAAATAAAAAAAAAATTAAAAATTCGTAAGGCGCTCTATATCAGAATAAAACAAACCAGACTCAATAGAATCAATTTCGATTATTGTACTAATGCACTTAAATTTCTTTTGCTGCTGCAGCTACTTCTAGAAACGAATAAGACGCTATAACACACTAGTATAAATAACAAACACTTACAAAGTAGTGATATACATACAAAGGTCACATCACTTTTGCAATACACCCCCCCCTGAGGATGGCCCAAGATCTATCTGAAAGTACAAGGGTAACAATTAGTTATGGGAGTTTCATCAACCGATTCCCGCCGAACACCGTAAAATGAATGCGACAACTGTAAAGGACATATACAAACATGTGTAACAAAAAATATCTATATTGTTCAATAAAATATGCTGCCCAAATACACGTATTTTAAATAATGTTAACGAAACACCATTTGCTTACAAATAATATGTATGAGAAAAAATGAAATTTAAAATCATCCAAAAGTGATGAATCTATCATCATGGAAAGTCAAATTTAAAACGTTTCCGTTTTAATAAACCTTCATCAAGACGTTTAGACGGGGGAAATGTCATTAGGCCAACGATGTACGTTTTTCATTAAAATATCCATCGTTGTAAAGTCCGGAAGAAGGTTATAAATAAATTCCTTTCTTTTGGATTACTTTGTTTTTCTATTTTCTTAATAGAAAATAGAATTATTTCATTCCTTTACTTACAAATATATATATATATATATATATATATATATATATATATTTCATTCATTTCTTTACATATATATATATATATATATATATATATAATTTGTCATCAAATAACCAACAAAGGTTGATACGCCATAAAATACAACCAAGCAAGAAGAGGGACTAGAGGTTGGTACATAGAAACCATCTAATATAAAACGGATTCAGGCTTACATTAGCTTAGATCTAAAACGAGGTGTATAGAATAAAAGCCCCAACAAATTTGAAAATTACAGTAGACGTTGAGTATTTTATTAAAGAGTTCAGATTCATTCAATCATAAGAGGATTTATTTATTGGTATCTTGTTTTTTGTTTTCAATTTTTTAAATTAATCTTTTTTTTTTTTCGTTGCTTGAATCATAGCCATGTCGTGAGAAGAGTAAAAAAGCTATTTCATTTGAGTAAGGTTTTTTTGTTCCGTTTCTTTTGTCAGCATTTTGGCATTTGAAAATCCATAAAACATATTTCTAAATTTTATGTTGATGAAATTTGAGTGAGAATCCAAACTAAACGGTCATTCAAAAAGTATTTCCTAAGCAGAATGTTAAGCTAAAACTTTTTAAAATTGTTTTTCGTCCGGTCTGTTTTTAGTTTACTTCAATGTTTATAAAAACATCCACGTGAACGTTTTTTAAGAAAGCTAGTTCTATTATTTTTGTCAGGAGGAGTATTTAAGTTTTGAACTTTAGTATATGGGGAGTTTTTTATGACTTTTTGTATCTCACATTCATAAAGTAATACTTTAGGGAGGACAGAATATATTTTTAGATACCTTGCCTTCCAGTGATGTTTCATGGATCAATACACACACACACACACACACACACAAACACACACACAAACACACACACACACACACTGACATATACATACACACACGTATAACTATAAGTATTAGAAGAATTTTAATATATATATAACATTATACTAAGCCTATTTTGACGCCATAGTATTTGTCGCTGCCTCCCACCAGACACGACTTGACACAAGGTCAAAAGCCCGAAGGCCAATTAAAGTGGGGATAAAGGGGAGGGGAAGGTCGGGAAGGAGCCGAGACTCGAACCCTGCTTGTCAGTGCTGCTCATCGGCTCACTTAGTGCAATGTGAGCCCGATGAGGCAAGCAGTTTCACGAACCCAAATGTGGGTCCGGGCACGTATGCCAGTTAACGGCCTAAACTAGACGCTTGGTCCAGTGCCGTACAAAGGGGACAAAAGTGCAGCTCGCCCACCCGAAGGTTGCCCAGCCGAAGCTGGGGGCCTATTCGGCCCCGAGTCTGCTCTTGGTTTCGAGCACCCATCCGGCACGAATGCCAGACGGCCCAGCTAAAAAGCCGGGTGCGCCGGGTGGCCTATTTTGACGCCATATCGGCAGGGATTATGATATGTTGATAGTATCCCATTCAGTGGAGTAAGACTCCTCTAAAAACGTGTCCTCTTTCTGATACTAAACTGCATTTAATTGCAAGGCTTTAGTTCAGGAGATCTGGGGAGTTTAGAATATCCCTTCATTACAATTACTCCCAGGTCAACTTTAACTTGGAGTGGGAATACTTGTTAAGGTCTCATCTAAGGGTGAAATAGATCTATTAAAAAACTAAACGCATGAGATTGGATTGTGTGCCACAAAACAAAGTAAATGTCCTTTATACAAAAATATACATATGAACGTATAATTAATGCATTTCCCTAACCTTTTGATGGGTTGACATGCCGTTAATATCATTCTATCATTCAACTGACCGATTTTGATCTTTGGTGCAAAGGTGAAAAATCGAATTACCTGTGTATGTCTGGAATTAACTATATTCTCAAAGAATCCAGCGCGTCTAATATTCCAAACATCAGTCTCTATATCAGAAAAACGCAATGACCTTTAGAAGGGTAAGACCCACCCTCAACGAGGCTACCAGTTGGCTTACGTGATAGTTCGTAATGCTTGATGATGGTATCCAGGTAGCTGAGCAGTCCGTAACCCTAATGACTAAAGTGGTCATGTTACTTTCATCACTCGACTTAGTCCCTTCCTGGGCTAGACGGGCAATCGGAGAGAGTCAATCTCATCAATCGGCTCGTCATGTCGAGCTCTTGCACCTACTTGATTGTTCCGGCCGTATTCTTTAAATTGCTCTCATATCAATCAAGTACCCAAACCTAGTTTATCTTGAAGATGCTAGAACTAAGTGGCTGAGGGTGATCTGTGCTTGAAACCATTTAACTGTATGCAAACAAATGATATGGTTTGGTTTAGTTTCTTTGTCTTAATGGTATATCAACCTTCGTAGGTTATTTAATGACAAAGCCACCCGTCTATAAAGACAGTCATGGTAGGTACTATTTAATTCATAGCAGAGAGGATAAGAGGGCTCATGCCTTTCTTAAGGGTATTTATCAAACGTAATAGCACGAATGTATTTCGAACTTACAACGATTCCCCAGTCCAGCGCTTTAACCGTTACACCAAGAGGACACTCCCTGCTAACAAATGGGTTATAGTGAATAGAATTGTTAGTATTAGATGGCGATAATTGAAATCATTTTTGTGCAAAGGAGCTCTAACTCGATTTAAAAAATGGTATCCCCAAACTATTCACTTGCAAATGTTATGAGTTAATATACATAAAGGATGAATGACTATAACACTTCTTCATAAACACACACACATATATATATATATATATATATATATATATATATATATATATATATACGTCTCTTTATTCGTTCGTAAGAGGTCAAATCTCTGTAGTGTGAGATAGACAGATGGAGACAAGAACAATACAGACTGCTCTATTGACCCATAACTTCTTCTTTTCTTGACCATACCCCACTCTGTTATCTTCAAGATCCCACTTAACACTTCTTCTGCTTCTCGGCCGGTGGATACTCAACTGTGGGCCGCTGTAGGCCACTTTCCCAGTGACTGCAAACTGGGTCTAACTCAGCACTCGCACTAACTACAATTGATTCCGACTCTTGCGCGGACATCTGCATAGATCATTTAATAGGGCTCACGACTTCCGATTATCCACTTATTTACACAGGGGTGTCCCTTTCAGAGAAAGCTCTGATTGAAGGTTCGTTTAAGGGTAAATATGCAACACAAATCCTTATATATATAAAACAAGATTTGGTATTAAATAACCTACAAAGTTTGACATCCCCCAAAACCAAATAAGCAAACCAAGAAACACAGTTAATACCAACCCTGTTTCCTTCATTGAGCTCTCTAGTTTAGAAAAAAATAAGTCATTGCTAGATGAGACAAAGCAAATATTTAACGCATTTATCGTATTAAAAATGCTTACAAAATAGTGTGTATTTTTGCTGTTATGCTGAATTTGCATTTTCAGAATGGCGATTCAGACGATAGCTTCGAAAATAAAAAAAATTCTTTAAAAGAAGTGGACAAAGTCAAAAAAGAAATGGATGAAATATTCCTATCTCAGCAAACCAGAGAATAATTTGAATAAAAGATAAAAGCAAATATCAAAAAGCGAGATTTGTAAACCATGGCAGCGAATCGATGGTGAAAACCTGACGACAAATTGAATCTAGCTGATTAGGCGACATTCGGCAGCAGCTTGTTGTGTGCCATTGGCGCCTCGCAGACGAACTGGTTTCTTTTTCAGGGGTCGATCCAAAAGTGTTCTGATAAATTTTGAAATTAACTAACACAAAGTGGAATGAAACAAGATAAAATACTAAGGTTTTAATTACTTATTTCTATCTTGGGAAATAGCAAGAGACAGAGTGCAGGAAAGAAAGCGAGAAAGACAAAGAGAGAAAAAAGAGAGAGTGATGGGGGACATGTTTAGGACACGTGCAGAACAAGATGCGGAACAAGAAAGACATGAGTAACCAAATGAATCGCAAACATAAGCTTAAAGAGGATAAGGAGAAGAGAAAAGGAAAGATGTAGGAGTAAAGAAATAAAGGAAAAAGAAAATAAAAACAAAAAGAAAGAAAAGAGGATTAGGAAATACCTTCTTTTTTTTTTTAAATAATATATCCCCCAAAAATAAAAGACAAATCTAAACATCCCGGTGATTCCTCTGGTGTAGTGATAAACTTACTGGACTGCGACATCCTAGTTATCGGGTTCCAACGCCAGTCGCACTATTACGTTAATTTTCAGACAAATATCTTTGGAAAAAGTATGAGCCTCGTTGTATAGCGCCGCTACAGTTCCTCTATAAGAATGACTTTGGTATTAAATAACCCAAAAAAAGTTGATAGGCCATTAAACGAATAAACTAGACCTAACCAAAGCTGATTTCAAAGGATATGTATATTCAATACAGAAAGCACTACAATTATATTAAAGAATAATGAAATGTAGAAAATGGCGAACCGATTTCACATTCTAATCAACGATTTTTGGGTTTACCTTGTAATTGTAATATCAATTGATGTCCAGTCAAAAATAATCCATACGTGCCTAATAGTTCGATTAAAGATGTACTCCTATGTCCTGGTTATTCGAGTGATTTGTTTCTTTAAGTGTTGAATCACATTTTTTGGGTTATCTGATTGATTACAAAGGAATAAAGCCGCAGTCGGAAAGAGATTTTCCGAACAACTCACTTATAGGGCATAGGAAGGTCTTGGTGCTGGTGTGTTGAGAAATTATGACATTGGTAACAAGCTTTTCTGTTTATCCCCATTTACTAGGATCATTAAATAAGTTTCCAGAATTTTTTCGTATGGGCACTTTTATTGATAGTACACACATGTAATCTCCTCCAGCTGCAATGCACTCATTGTACCGTTCCAACAATTTCTGAAAGGACCCACGGAAGTCCTCTTGTGTGAGCGTGTCAATGGCCTTCGTCACAGCCTCTTTCATCTCCTCAATTGTCTCATAACGACAGCCTCTGAGATTAGGAAATAAGCAAAAGTCACAGAGAGCAAGGTCTGGACTATAGGGAGGTTGAGGAATTGTCTTGATGCCCATCTTGGTCAAATAGTCTGTGACAAGGATGGAGTTGTGGACTGGTGCATTGTCCTGGTGGAAATGCCACTGACCCGATTTGAAGAGTGCTCACCTCTTCCGAAGGAATCTCTTGCTGAACTCCCTTAAAACCTCAACATAGTAATCCTAACCCTTTAGCCAATCAACTCTGGTGTATTGACTTCCTTACTCCTCCCACACTTCTCATCATCCTTCACAGACTCCCTGCTTTCCTTGAATCTCTTATGCCACTCAAAAACTGATGTTCGATTCATGCAAGATGATCCACAAGCAGTCTGAAGCATTCCTTATGTTTCTGTGGCATTTTTTTCCAAGTTTAAAACAGAATTTTATTGTATACCGTTCTTCTAAAGTGTCCTCACGTCCAGATTGCATTTTTGAAATTAACCAGCAGTGACAATCAGGCTTTAGTAGGGTGTATTCGAATTCCTGCTGTAGCTGTTCATTTGAACGTGAAATCATAAAAATTGGTCAGTCATCTCATAAGATGTATAGCAATAACATACTGAACTTTCAAGAGTCTACGACAATTTTAAATGCCTGTACAAAAAATGTCTGGAAACCTATTGACGGTACAACGTATCTATTATCTTATTTTTGTTTGCCGAAGCTGCAAACGAATTCAGGATGGAAAGGAAAAAGAAAGGAATACCTAAAAACTTATTTTTTTATTTTCGGGGTTTAAGTCTATTTTGTGGTGTGGAATGTTTTCTGGAACCAATAATCCTGTTTCCTGTTCAGGTTGTTTGAGGTATCTCAGGTATTATTTTGGCAAATTGTGAATTGGTGGTTTCGAGTATAATGGGTTTGACAGATATTTTGCCAAGTTGTGAATTTAAGGGTCTGCTATGCGTGTATGTGTTCAGTCGGTACGGTCGGCTGATGCTGCTACAAGCAGGCGATAGAATGCTCTGCTATAACCTCTGGCCTTAACAAACAGGTGTGCTCCGATTGACAGTCGAGAGAAAAAGTAAGGTGCACTCCCTCAAGGTATATCATAGAAACTGAGGTCGAGTTTCTTTTTGGCGCCAGAAAGCTAATCTTTTCAGGCCTGCGCGCATTGCGCTTCCTGACAGAGGCCCCCTGGGGTATTGGTTTTTGTTTTTTTTTTTGCATTTATTTATTATCTTATTTCGTGTCCATTTTATTTCTTATTTGTTTCCCACACACTAGAGGTTCTGAATTCAATTGGTTGTCTTGCCAACGTTAAAAAAACCCAAATCGGTCCTAATAATGAGCAACCGTTATGAGGAGTTAAGTGATGGACTCATGTGATTCCCAAGGACATTTGAACGCAAGAAAAAGCCCGGATTTGAAATCAGACCGTCGTATTCATTTCTTTATGACAATTACCGTCACACCATGAGCGCGTTGATCCCGTATTAATGCCATTATAAAGATATTAAGCTATCACTTATATCTCTACTTATGGACTAGGATCACTGGATTAGGTGGGTAACAATCAAGGAGAAAAAAAGAGATCTGAATTCAAAAGCAACAGCTGGACAACCTTTACCAATTTAACATTGTCTTCTATCTTATTTTGGCAACCCTAACGACAACATTCGTCTCAAACATAAGCCGTTTTTCCCTTTCCCGTGAAAAAAAAAGATCTGTATAGGCCACTGTCAGTCTTGTATACAACCTTGTCGAGACACGCACCGAGGTTCAGGCACAAATCCATGACCACACAATAAATTCAGAAGCTAGAAAAAAGAAGAGGCAATGATATATTTTATATTCAAAGGTCACATGCAGCTCAAATTTCCCAATTTCGGGTTTGGCTGTTGGAGAGATAAGATTGAAAGCAATAAGAGGTTATAATATTTGGAAAAAGAGAAAAAGAATAAGTAGGAAATGATAAAGGATATGTTTATTCGCAAATTTGATGATAATTCCCCCAGACGAAAAGGCGTGCGCGTGAATAGATTTAAGTACGTAATAGGTTTCATAGGTTCAAACCGGCTTTAACGATGTCATCTAGATCTAACAGCAAGATTCAAGATTTGATGAAAGACTAGTTGCAATGAGCCACCTGACACCGTAGAATAACTTGGGGACAAAAATGAGCCCGAATCATTTTTTGCTACTTTAAATATTCCACCTTAGCCAGTAAAATTACAAATTTTTAATCGATTTTTTTTCAATTTTCAGAAATAGGAATAAAATACCTATTTTTTGAATTGTAAATGACATCGAAAAATAAATTCCTTAAACAAAAAAAAAAGAAAAAAACGAAAACAGAATTATAGGATTGAGACAGAATGAGACAAAAAACTTTTGATATTCTAAACACAAAAAGTATACTGAAACCCTTGTTCACGGCGATAAAAAATGTCTTAAATTTCATATAAAACGGTTCTACAAGAAGAAAAAATTAGTTCAACTTGTTTAAATGCTGCCAAGAAAAGCGAAGACAACGAGTAAAATGTGTTGCTTGTAGACACAGAAAGAAAACCCAGAAAAAACTTGTTTAAAGAGTTCAAAATTAGTGGTGGAAATACCTGAAGAACGATGACAAGAAGGCAAAAAAACAGAATTATGCCAACAGTATTATCTAAATGGCCTTTGTTATTGAAAAAATAGCCAAGGATTGCATTTTGCTGTTTGATATAAAGTTCTTTGAGAACATAATATCGTCAAAATTTTGCCTTTAGTGTGAAGTTCCAGAACATTATCTTAAAAGATCAGATAAAGTCATAGCCAAAATGTCTGGTTTGGTTTGTTTTCTTTGTTTAATGGCATATCAACCTTTGCTGGTTATTTAATGCCAGAGCCATCCTTCTAGAAAAACAGTTGTGGTACCCTTCAACCCATGGCTGGGGGATAAAGGGTTCCTATCTTTACCAAGGTACGAAAGTGGTAAAATGTCTGACAAAGGATTAGAGATGTAATGGGCGAGGAGTTTCACCCTGTAGTTTCCAGACTACGGGGTGAAACAATAAAATTGTCGCCCAAGAAAAGACGACATGATTCCATTTCCGTTAAATAAAAACCGGTTTTCTTTTTTTGTTGCAGACCATCTACTAGTTTACCAGTTGTGTACAAATCCCAAGAGCGATATGAGCCTTCTATCATGTCTGAAAGTGACACAATGTTCAACGAGCGAGATCGGAGATGCGCCGCTGTACAACTCATGCCCTCTACGGATACAAGTTATGACAACAGGACCATAGCCAGCACCCTCAAAATTCAAATCTGGATTGACACAAATAACGGGGACGTGCCCAGGGTGATGAAAACAAAGTTTCCGGCTACGGTTATGGTCTTTGGTGTGGTTTCAAGTGAGGACCACATCATGCCACCTCACATCTTCGAATTCAGCTGGAAAGTCAACGCCAAAGAGCCCCTAAATGTGCTGAAGAATGTGGTGATCCCCTGGTGTAATCAGGTGGCCGGTGGCAGACCCTGGGTGTGGCAGTAGAACTCGGCGCCGGCCCACAAGTCCAAAGAGACCCAGGCTTGTCTTCAGAAGGAGTGCTACGACTTTGTACACTGCCCCCATCCTCCCCCGACCTGGACCCGCTGGACTACTTCGTTTGGTCATACGTCGAGAACATCCCCAACATGACCTTCCACAACATCAAAGCTAGCCTGATCGCCGCCACCCGCCGAGTATTCGCCGTGCTCCCGCCGGCGCTTGTGGAAAAGGCATGCTCCCAGTTCCGGATCCATATCGAGGCGGTGATTGAGGCTGAAGGCGGCTACATTGAAAAAATGTCAGCTCTACTACATAATCAAGTGACCTGAATTGATTTTTTCAAAAAAAGTTTTAAAATAAAGCTGTAGTATTGCTTTCTTTTCGACAATTTTATCGTTCCACCATCTATTCTCCCCCAGCTTTGGCTATATAGTAGAGGATTTTTGACTCTTTAATCTTGGTATGACAACCTATCAAGGAGGAGCAAATATGGGATGTTTAACCAGTCCTGGAAAGAGGTAAGCCAAGAAACATTACATAAGTAGCATCCTTACAGCCAAACAAGGTGACTGGTAAAACGTAGGATATACTTGATAGATATTGATCATTAAAAATCTTTCATCCGCCCTTTAACAGACCGTACTTTTTCAAATAGTAGATTTGGTTGGTTTTTGGTTGGTTGGGTTTTATGGCATATTAAGCTCTGTAGGTTATTTAACGCCAAATCCATTTTTATGTATATAATCAATTCTATTTCAAACAATTCAGTTTAGCATGAGTACACAGTTTAATTGTCAAAAACATTTCTATTTCAAACTATTCAAGCAGTTATATAAAAGAATTCAGTTTAGTGTAAGTACAGTTTCAATTGTGAAAAACATTTCTATTTCAAACTATTCAGTTTAGTCAAGCAGTTCTAGTTCAGCTAATTCAGTTTAGTATAAGTACAGATTTTTTTTTACATACAGTTAATTGTCAAAACAGTTCTATGTTAAACAATTCAGTTTAGTGTAAATACAGTTTCAATGTCAAACAGTTCCATTTCAAATAATTCAGTTTAGCATATACACCCAGTTTAAATGTAAGTACGGTTTAATAGTCAAAAACATTTCTATTTCAAGCTATTCAGTTTAATCAAAAATTTTGTTTTGCATGATAAGTATACCGTTAGTTCTATTTAACCCAATGATAGGACCCTTATCAGGTGCTACCACTCCGGGCCAGAAAGGACCTGGGGGCGATGGCAATGAAGGGGTACTCCACATTCCTCAAAGCTCTTGCATTGCTAGAACCTCACCATCGAATTGTTTAGAGTCATATGCAGGACACTCATTGCGGGGGGGGGGTCTTACCCCTTTGCAGAGGTGCAGTCGGTGTATTGTACAGCCCCAGTAAAGTGCCAAGCATCTCTACTCATCCGATAAGTTTGGTCAGTCAGTGAGATTAGTTTAGTAGTCTATTAGACACTCATGCGGTATAAAATACTAGGTCCCATGGTACCAGTATAATTCCCTGAGTGATCTGATACTAAAGAAAACGGTAACAGTAGAACAAAATAAATGCGGAAGGAATTCCGAATATAAAAAACTGTAAATGTTAAAACGAAAATCAATTTCTAAAAGAAGGTAAAAGGAATAAAAATAAAAACAAATAGATACGGTAATGTCAGTGCACGTGACAAATGACGTGTCGAAAATGAAACGCTAGTGGCGTGCCAATGTGGGGTGAGATGGATCGGCACGGGAGGTGGTAGAGAAGTGGAAGGGAATTTTGAAAAAAAGAAAAAATGAACCGTGGGGGTCGGGGTTGTTATTTCCCCCTCCCCCGTATCGAATACGTCGTTTTCTTCAATTGTCGATAGCAATTCTGATGCCAAACTGATTTATTGATCTCAGCTTGTGGGTCGAGCATATGTCAGTATAACCTTGAGCTGGGAGTTCGATGCAATCCGACAAGCATCAGACACTTCAGATACGTAGAAACGTTCATGAACAACCTCAACACAGATGCAGACGATGGTGTTAGCATTCTACATAACGCTAATATCCTTGAGAAAGGTATTAATCCAATTATTCTTCCTTCGGTTATGGGTAAATTGTAGGACAGATTTGGCTTTTCAACGTTGGCATGGCCAACGGTCTAGGAAGAGAAAAACTATTATTTTAAACTTGTTAAAGTCCACAAAAAAGGAGACTTTCTGTCATATCGGGCTCATGCGGACGGGTTGGGTAATATATATATATATATATATATATATATAGTTGTTGGCGACCATAGTCGATGGCGACCAGAAGGCTCCCGTTTCAATAGCTTCTACACCAAGGTGTAGGGGATGGCGCTACTCCTTTCCCAGGATTGCTCCTCTTTACCCTTGATACCTACCTAATATTGTTGAGTGTTAAGCAAGGAGGTATCAAGTACCATTTTTAAAGTCTTTATATATATATATATAAATATATATATAATCCAAGATGGAAATCCAATTCGAGTGCTCAATGCCAACAGCTATTGATGTATAAATAATTTGGGATTAAGAATATCTCAATTTTCAACCTGCAGAGCTAAAAATTCCTTTTATGTAAAATAAATTCAAAATGTTTATTTCTAGCTTAAAGCAATATGAGAACACCCAAATAAAAAATTTGATTTTATAACTGATAAAGGTTTTTATAATGACACTAAGGAAGTGATCTTTTTCATTTTTACACACACACACACACACACACACACACATATATATATATATATATTGAATTACCATGATATCCATAATATATATAATTCCTCAATATAAAAATGTTTATCAATTTACTTGCCCATCAGGTTATGATTACGCTGATGCGTAACTTGGGAAGATGACCGTGTGCTCTGTAAAAGAACGGATGTATCAACAAGATATATCTGAGAATTAATTTTTATTTATTGCGGACTTTTTGTCCTCATCTTGGTAGTTTTTTTGTGTTGTTTCTTCTTTCACTACGTTTCGGCCAAATTTTACCTCTGGCCTTCTTCAGGTGATTTTACCGCGACCTCGGATAGGAATGCTGAGTCTTGTAACCCTATCCCCAGTAATTACTGACTTCCATAGTTGTTGTCTATCGCACCACGTTTGTGACCAAGTAAACCTCTGGCCAGCTTGGGTAGGATTTGAAACCGCTATCTTCTGACAATGCTCACCTGGAACCGTAGAGACTCAACGCCTCTATCCGCTCCGCCACAGACCCCGAAGGGCGATCAAGGATGGATTTTTTGGTCTTATAAATCCTTTCTGGTCTTCCACAATCGGGTCCGTACCGAATTTTTGTAATTGTTTTTAATTGGAATCATTTTGAGATGAGGCTTCTTAATCTAAGAATTAATTTTTATTTATTGCGGACTTTTATTTATTGCGGACATCTAAAAAATGATCCAATTAAAAACAAGATATATCAGGTTAAGTGGTCACGCATTTACCATGACTTGTTAATTTGGCATCGTTAGCGTGCGATGTGGACCAATGCTTAAGTGGTAGAGTTTCGGCTCCGTATTCTATGGTCACTGGTTCGATCTTCCGAGCGTGAGATCACAATATACACTGGTGATAAGACCTAATGAGCTTGAAACAGCTGTATAGTGGTTCCGTATGTCGCGAGTAGTGCTTGCCAGATTTTTTGGTTATGTTAATTCAATTCATCATATATACAATTCCTCTACTTAAGAACCCAGGTCTCCCGGGCAATTGGCGAATACTCTAACCATAATTCCAATGAGTAAAAGTCGGAGACCATAGAGTAGGGTGACACGAAAGCTCCCTTTTCGTTAGCTAGTACACCGAGGTGTAGGGGAGGGCACTACTCCATTCTATGGATTGCTCCTTTACCATTGATCCTTAACTTATAATTCTGTGTGTTAAGCAAAGCGGCATCAAGAACGATTTTTGAGTCTTTGATATGACGACCTGGGTTCGATCTTCCGAGCGTGAGATCACAATATACACTGGTGATAAGACCTAATGAGCTTGAAACAGCTGTATAGTGGTTCCGTATGTCGCGAGTAGTGCTTGCCAGATTTTTTGGTTATGTTAATTCAATTCATCATATATACAATTCCTCTACTTAAGAACCCAGGTCTCCCGGGCAATTGGCGAATACTCTAACCATAATTCCAATGAGTAAAAGTCGGAGACCATAGAGTAGGGTGACACGAAAGCTCCCTTTTCGTTAGCTAGTACACCGAGGTGTAGGGGAGGGCACTACTCCATTCTATGGATTGCTCCTTTACCATTGATCCTTAACTTATAATTCTGTGTGTTAAGCAAAGCGGCATCAAGAACGATTTTTGAGTCTTTGATATGACGACCTGGGATTGAACCTGGGTCTCCGTGAACATTCGCAAACACTCTACTTATTAGGCCAACTATGCAGGGATCAGTTATGGTCAATCTTATTGCGAGAAAATTGATACTTTGTGTGCTTTTGCTGGTGGCCAGAGCCTGTGACGCTTTTTCGAAATTTAATTCTGACATAGATTCAAACAATAGAATCCTTGGTAACAGCGTCTAAAGCAAATCAGTTGACAAGTTCTATAACTGTCGCATATTGACCCTTGACCGAGTAGTCAATCAGAGATTTCTCTGAACTGGACGCACCTGTGTGAATAAGCAGAAGCAGTCACGTGGTTTATCAGATGTCGTGAGTGTTATAAAATGATATATACAGATGCTGCGTGAGAGTCTAGGTGAGTTGGAGTCACTTGGAGGCAGTGCGAGTTTTGAGTCAGACCCAGCTTGCAGTCACTGAGAGCACCCCGCTAGGTGCGGTGGCCCACAGCTGCCTTCGTTTTAGAACCTCCAGATGAGAAGCAGAAGTGCTTAGTGGGGTCTTGAAGATAACACAGCGCCGTATGGTTAAGAGAAGAAGTTATGCTTCAATATAGCAGTCAACTTTGTCTTCATTCGTCCGTCTGTCTCTCTCAGATTACCCTTTTCGAAAGAATAAAAAGACGTATATATTCTCATAAACAAATGTTGTGGTTGATCCTTCATCACGGTATACAACATAAGACCGAAAAAAAAAAACTGCCTTAGTGTTCCCAGTAGAAGTCTATCATAACTAAAACAGAATAAATAAAACTTTACGAATAAATAATATAATTTTGTTGTCACAGGAATACAAAGTTGAATAAGAAGGAAAATCCACTCAATCTGATCAGCTGAACGTAGAAGACATTTAAGATTGATATTTTTGCTTTTTCTCTTAGTTTTTTCCTAAAGGTTTTTGATTGAATCAATGGTTGCATTGAATAAACTTGATTACAGATCAATATAGAGGAAAACGTATTTGATAGGATTACAATTCCAGAAAGCCAGCAGCTACACACACACACACACACACACACACACACATATATATATATATATATATATATATATATATATATATATATATTAAATTTGCGTCTATTGAGTCGTCAAAGGCAGATAAATTTGATCAATAAAAGTTATTTTTAAAGTTAGCAGGATTTGGGATAAAATTCTATTATTTATTTCCTTCCTTTTGTCATTTCATTGTTCTTCATAACTCATTATCACATGATAAAACAACAATGATACATCACGGAAAATGTTTCATCTGATTTTTTTTAATCCATGAAACTTATAGTCATGAGACTGACATGATTCGGTGAAAAACCTATCAAATTATTCTAGGTTTTATCTTGCTCTACTGCCCAGAATTTGTTGGTTTGTTGGGTTTTATGGCATATCAATCTTTGTAGGTTATTTAACGCCAAATCCATTTTTATGTAAATTATCTGTTCTATTTAAAACAATTCAGTTTAGCATGAGTACACAGTTTAAATGTTAAAAATATTTCTATTTAAAACTATTCATGCAGTTATATGTAAGAATTCAATTAAGTGTAAATACAGTTTTAATGTGGAAAACAGTTCTATTTCAAATAATTCAGTTTAGCATAAGCACGCAGTTTATATGTAAGTACGGTTTAATTGTCAAAAACATTTCTATTTCAAGCTATTCAGTTTAATCAAACAATTCAGTTTAGCATAAGTAGGCTGTTAGTTCTATTTAACCCATAAATCAGGTGCTACCACTCCGGGCCAGAGTGGAACTGGGAGCGATGTCCATTTCTCAAAGCTCCAGCACTGCTGAAACATCACCATCAGATTGTCTAGTGTCATATCCAGGACACTGGTTGTAGCGGGGGTGTCTTACCCCTCTGCAGAGGTGCAGTCAGTGTATTCTATGGCCCCAGCGGCCTGAGCAAGCCCAGAATTTGAGCACTTTTCTTATTTACGAACAAATAAAAGAACATAACAAAAAATAACTATTGGTTCATATCACTTGATAATTTTTGTTTTCTCTCTCACTTTGACTTCTGATCCTGCGCAATGCAGTTATTCATTGTATAGTGTAGGGAATGCTTAATATTTGTAATTTTTTTTTTCATCATCCATTTTACATTTAAGTTTCTCTTAATGGCTGAGTTTCAATCCCATAGTTAATATGTAGAGTAAAGTTGGCGACCGTGATCGAGGGCGACCAGAAGACTCCAGAAGCTGCTACCCCGAGGTGTAGTGGAGAGTGCTACTCCTTTACCTGGATTGTGGATGGCCCCACTTTACCCTGGATAGGTACCTTATATAGCCAAGTATTAAGCCAGGAGGTATCAAGTATGACTCAACCTGAGATCGAACCCAGTCACCCTGGACCATTAGCGAACTCTCTACCGACTAGGCCAATGAGCTGGTAAATGAAACTAGTGTAAGATGGTGCGATTTAAAATTCTTTACTCTGCTCCATGAAACAGGACTTTAACACATTCAGATACATCGAATGTTTTTAAAATGTTCAATATATATATATATATATATAGAGAGAGAGAGAGGGGGTTGGAAAAAATAATAGAGACACCAAAAATCTTAGTATCATAATTTAAAAACTCCTATAAAACCATCTTATTTTCATGTTTTTTTGGTTTATTAATTTTTCTGGTCTTATTATACTGAATTGTTTTTTACAGATATTATCAGAAGAAATTAATCAAAATTCATTAAAATGTCAGATCTATCAGACTTTAAAAGAGGTCTAAGTGTAGGTGCTCGTATGGCATGCGCTAGTGTAACAAAAAACGCTGACTCATTTGGTGTTGCATAGAATAATATCTCGAAAGTAATGACAGCGGTTTAGAAAGAAGGATAAACCTTTTCACTAAAGAAAAATTCTGGAAGAAAGCGGAAGTGGTCACATAGAGACCTTAGACTCTTACGTGGATTGTTAGGAAGGGTCACAAGAATACAGCTTTGAAAATTACATCAGAGCTTCATGAATATCTTGAACACCCTATTTCCTCAAAACATGTAAGAATGGAACTGCACAAAACCGGATTTCACAGGAAGGTTTCACTCAGAAAACTGGTTTGATATATATATATATATATATATATATATATACAATTCAATGGAGACTCAAACTCGCTTAAGTCGTCAAAATAAATTTATTTCGGCGGAGAATATTATTGCCATTCTCTCCGTCTCGGCAGATGACTCTTTACGTGCTTCTCTCTAGTCGAAGATTAGCGAATGTGGAGTCCGGTTGTAAGTGCCTGGTTTATACGCCTTTCCGCTTATTTTTATCATATATATATATATATATATATATATATATATATATATATATATATATATATATATATATATAATAAAAAGAAGTGGAAACGCGAATAAACCAAAGACTTACAACTGGTTTAGTAGGGATATTTCGTTCTTTGCCCAAGGAAGAACTTCTTCAGACCCTTATAAAGGAATGGTATATCACTACTAAACACGTTGTAAGCGTCTGGTTTATCCACTTTTCCACTTATTTTTATCATCTAGTCAGATCTACCAAAATCTACCTTTTTCCATATATATATATATATATATAGATATATATATATATTCTAGGGTCATTCAATAAATACAGAGACTTTTGTCCAAGAAGTTGGCTATCGGAATCACTGCATACCATTACACCTTTTTCCAGGAAGTCCTTTCAGGTCTCGGAACACTGTATGCTTCCTTACTGAACGCTGTTCTCGGAACTTTTTTTTCTGGAGGTTTAGCGAGTTTCGATTTAGTCTTGTAATGGCAAATCCACTTTTAGCGCACTTATAATCATTTTTTTAACTAGAATAGGCTTCTACGTACACATGACAAATTCTTCGGTAAATTTTACATAGTGTGCATTTCTCAATCACCAAAGATTTGATGATTGATCTCTGTTTAAGCCTGAATTAATCAGTTTGATTTGCCCACATTTGAATAGCAAAGAAACTGATTAAAAATGTTGATAATACGTTGTAGGAACTAATTGAGCATTCAATACAAAACATGCAGAGCAGATACTAAAATTCTAAGACACAAATAAAGAGATATGCTAATACTACTCAAGTTTCACCAGTGATCAATCGACAATTTTGATACCTGCCATTTCCTCACTGTACCTGGCTGTTGTTTATTCATAAAACAGGTCGAGTACTTAGATATCTGTGTAGTTGGAGGCCACGCGTGCGCAGTCAACGGTGTAAAAACTAATTCTACATCGTTTTCATCTTGCGTCCGTTTATTCTATCTGTTTATCTAAATCTGCTGACGTATATTTTTCATTCTGTCTCTCTTTTTTCGCCGACTGCTAGAATTTCTCCTAGCAATAGATTTTCGTATCGAACGAGTTTTGGTTTGGTTTCTTTGTTTAATGGCATATCAACCTTCGAAGGTTATTTAATGCCATCCTCCTTGAAGAATAGTAGTGGTACTATTTAGTCCATAGCTATAAAGATAAGGGGGTTCATACCTTTCCCAAGAGTATTTGTCCGAAAGAGAATAGAATAGCGCGACTGGATTTCGAACTCGCATAATACAATTCCGCAGTCCATTGCTTTAACCATTACACCCCCGGTATCATACAAGCCAACGGATAGAGTTTTGTACCATAGTAGGGTTACCACGGGGTCAAACTAAAATCTAAGGGGTAACCTTACACCATATTCTATTTGGTGGCGTAGTGTTACACCCCTTTTGTTTTCTATCATCATCATCATCATATCGTGCTGGCAGCACGGATATCCCTGACCCTCTCTCGCCACTCCTCCCTATCGTTCATCGCCCTAGGCAGGTCTTCAAGACAACAACCTGTATCCTCACATAGCTGCTGAATGTACGTTCGTGCTGGTCGTCCTGCTTTTGCGCGGCCATGTGTGGGGATCCATAAGAGTACATCTCTTATGAGTTCATCTCTGCTTCTCCAGCAATGTCCTGCATGTCTGGTTCGCCTAACTTGAATAGTTTTCGTGATAGGGGGCAGGTGGCCGTACAGTTGGTGTCTTGTGGGGTGTTGCTGCCAGGACTTGTTCAGGATTGCACGCAGCATTCTTGTGTAATTGCCATCTAGTTTCTTCTCCAGCCGTTTTGTTAGCGTCCATGTAGTGCATCCATATAGCAGTGTCGATGTGACCGCTGCCTGGAAGAAACTGCGTTTCATTTTATCGGTTAGGTCTGATTTCCATATAGTCGATAGCCTATTGATAGCTGTCCATGCTTTCGTTAACCTCGTTTCGATGTCCTTTTCGGTTGATTCGACGCTGCTTCCTAGGTACGTGAATTTGTCTACTAGTTTAAGAGGGGTTCCTTTTAGAGTGGAGTATTATCCAGTAGAAACGGATATTATTACTTAATATTTATTTAGAGATGCTACAGAAGTAAAATTCTATATCCGAAATTATGAATATGTACCTGTCTAAATATACGTAGCTCCATTCTGAATCCTCTGCAGAGGGGTAAGATCCTCCTAAACTGCATTCAGCAGTGAAAGTTTAGTTCTGGAACTCAGTTGGAGAAGTATTCTTTTCAATTGTTATTACTCCCAGTTTGACTTAGACTAGAATGATAGAACGTGTTATGATCCCATGTATGAATCAAATAGAACTGTTTAAAAAGTATTAGCATAGGATATGAAAACTTTAAATCATATAACTTTGAGTAAAAGATTGTAATTATTAAATAGAATTATTATTGTTATAATGTTATATATATATATATTTTTATATACATTTATTTACCAACCTCTCCGCCCGGGCAGGATATGACACAAGGTCAATTTTTTTAAGCGGAGTTTAACAGGTATGAATTCAGATTTTTCCTTCTCCTAGACTAGTTGCCCCACCAAGACTGAAGAACCTAGTCTGCCCTACTATTTACCCATAGCTGGAGGGAGAATAATTGGATTCATACCTTTCCCAAGGGTATTAGTGCTATGTGAAAGGCAGTCAGTCTCATCCAAGATTTGAACTCGTGTCGTCGTGTCCATTTCCTACGACGATAACCATGGGCACCTCCAAAGAAATTGTTATAATGTTATATGAATATAAGTAAAGTTGGCGACTTTAGTCGAGGGTAACTCGAAGACTCCATTTTCAATAGCTACTACACTGTGATATAGGGGAGGGCGCTACTCCCTTCCCGGGATTGCTCCACTTAACGCTTGATCATCACCTTATAATGCTGAGTGCTAAGCAAGGCGGCATCAAGTATCATTTTTTGAGTTTTTAGTATGACTCGACCTCAGATTGAACTTCGGTGTCCCGGACTATTAGCGAACACTGTACTCATTAGGCCAACATAATTAAAACCATTTAACTGGATATTTATTATCTCCGGCCAAAAAACATGGTGGAGTGGATATGGTGTTTGGTTGGAAAGTGCTTCTAAGTGAAAACATCTGGAGATTGCTGGTTCAATCCCAACTACAGGTACGAATAACAAAGAACACATTCAAAAACTTAACCCTTGTCCCCTGTCGTGGTTAACAGAATTAGAACAGTCAACCCATGTGGTTCAAATAAAGTGTTCAATTCGAGATTCTGTGTCAACTCCTGAGTTTGACATGAAACACCTGAAGAAAGCCGAGGGACATGTCGGCCAAAATTTTGTGACAATAAGAATAAAAATGTGGTCAATAGTACGAATATTCTAAGTTGGTTGGTGGGTTGGGTTTTATGGCATATCAACCTCTGAAGATTAACGCCAGATCCATTTTTATGCAAAAAACAATTCAGTTTAGTATGAGTACACAGTTTAATTGTAAAAAAAACATTTCTATTTCAAACTATTCGATTTAGTCAAACAGTTCTAATTCGATTTAGTCAAACAGTTCTAACTGGGTAC
Source organism: Sepioteuthis lessoniana (assembly GCA_963585895.1). NCBI lineage: Eukaryota > Metazoa > Mollusca > Cephalopoda > Myopsida > Loliginidae > Sepioteuthis > Sepioteuthis lessoniana. Next base: position 30,701,150 of record OY757942.1, read on the forward strand.
CTTGACTGAACTGATTTGTTTAATCAGTTCAGTCAAGGTACCCAGTTTCGATATCAAAACAGTTCTATTTCAAGCAGTTCAATTTAGCCCAAGTACACAGTTAAATTGTCAAAAATATTTCTATTTCAAGTTATTCAGTTTAGTCAAAAAGTTCTAATTCAAACAATTCAGTTTGTCATAAATGCACTGTTTAGCTCTTTTAAACCCATAGATAGGACCCTATCTGGCGCTACCACTCCGGTCAAGAGTGAACCTGTGAGTAATGGCAATGAAGTGGTACTCCGCATTCCACAAAGCTCCAGCATTATTGGAACCTCAGCATCAGATAATTTAGTATCATATCCAGGACACTTTTTTTTGGCGGGGTTAACCTTCTACAGTCCCAGCCAACTGGGCAACCGAATATTCTAAGTAATAATAATTTATTTTTTTCTATTAAGAATGATCGATTTAAATCAAATTAACAATGTATTTTAATTTTCATTAAACCATATAATTACGTAAATTATAAAAAGTATATAGGAATGATATAATTTTCTAAATTATATAAATCATAATTACGTAAATTATAATCATTTACATTATTAGTCACACTGTCAGATGTATAAAAACTAAAAGCAATTTTAATTAATAATGAAACGGTTATTTATGAAATAAACCTTATGATATTAAACCATTTGAAGGTTATGTTCAAGTCTTGGATCTCTGGGGAACGAGAAGTACCTCTTTATTTCCATTGTTCCCAAGTCCGATCGGATTCAAAGTTGTAACACCTGATAGAAGTCCTATCTATGAGTAAAAAGAACTGTTTGACATTTAAATTGTGTGCAAACAAATAACTTGAGCAAAATTGAATTTCTTGAAATATAACTGTTTCATCATTTAACTGTATGTAAACAAATGATTGATGTATAATTGAATACATAGCAATTCTTGGAACAATTTCAATGTGTGCAAATGAATGAATAGTGTTGAATAGAATAATTAGTGTTAAACAGCAATACTTGTAAGCACTTCATTATGTACAAACCAATGATTAATATCAAATTGAATTATTAGTGAGCGATATCAATAATTGAAGCCATTTAACTGGGTTGAAACAATAGCAATACTAGTGTGGAAACATTAGTTCTAACTCATTTAAAAATGAAATTACCTTCTAACTATTTATTTACAAATCGTATCCATTTAAATGATTTACAGTAAATAGAATTATTCGTGTTAGATAGAAATATTTGAAAGCATTTAAGTGTGTGCAAATAAGAAGTGATCCCAGGCTTATTTAAATACATTATCTTCAAAATGTATTTGCGAATCATATATTTGATATATCTGTACAAAGAGGTTTTGGTGTTAAATAACTTACAATGGTTGATAAGCTATAAAACACCACCAAACCAAATCATATATATATATATATATATATATATATATATATATATATATATATATATATATATATATATATATATATAAAGAGGATTTAGCCTTAAATAAACCACAATGGTCGATATGCCATAAACCCTAATCAACCAACCAAATCATATATATATATATATATATATATATATATATATATATATATAGTATTCTTGGTCCAGCTAAACCGGAGTTGGGAGTAATTTCATCAGGACAAGAAGTTATTCATGAATGAATATTTAAAATTTTCCTGGTAAAGAGCTCAATGTACCAATAATACAGAGCAATAAATTCTTTAAGAAAAACAACGAAACCGTCACATATCAAACATTATTGGGGATTAAAAGATAAAGGGTTAACCCCTGACATACAATGGTCCATATTGAAAAGATCTAGTACCCCCAAAATCTTTAGGTGCAACCTGTGTCTTGAAGAAAAAATCTACATTTTTCTTTTTCCTGAGCCAAAAAAATTATTAAATAAGAAAAATGAACTAATAGCTAGGTGTAGACATAGGGCTAAATTTAAACTATAAATATTTAACCAAATTTTTTTATAAAAACATGCAGTTAATTTTGAGAATAAAAAAAATAAATTGTTAGATAGAAAATTGTGGAAAAGCATATAATACATACGTACTACGCATAAAAAGTGGAATTGATTAATGCTTTCTAAATATTTTTGAAATGTTAAATTATAGTAAATAAATTAAACATTTGTTTTTGTTTTTAGTTTTAATATATCTATTACTGTATCTTTACGTGAAGTTATTATTTAAAGTTTAAATCTAATTCAATAAAAAAATCTGTAATTTAGGTCTAAATATAATCAAAAAATTATTAATCAAATAAAAGTTTTTTTTAAAAAAACAATTTTACTACATTGCTAACCGAAATTTAAATTAAAACGGAAGTGGGCTTAATGAAGAGGTAACTCTTCACCCCTCTTCTATCCCCTCCCACTATCCCCTCCCACTCCTATGTGTCTATTCTAGTTTTTTATCAAAAAGATCTGAAGAAGTCCTGTTACTTTTTTCGTGTTTTTTGAAATTTCAAAAATGCATAACAGGATTAAAATAAATTTATAATCCTATGCGACCGGTTTCGTTGTTTTTCTTTAAGAAAGTATATATATATATATATATATATATATATATATATATATATATAATGTATACGTATAAAGAGGATTTAACATTAAATAACCTTCAATGGTTGAATCCAAACAAACAAATCATGTATATTTAATGTGTATGTATATAGAGGATTGGGCTTTGAATAACCTACAATGGATGATATGCCTTAAAACCCAACCAACCAAATCCTATATATTTTATACATATTCATAAAGAGGGTTTGGCGTCAAATAACCCCCAATGGTTGATATTCCACAGTACTCAACAAAACCAAATACTATATATTTAAAATATACGTATAAAGATTTGACCTTAAATAAACTGCAATAGTTGTTATGCCATAAACCCCAACTCAAACCAACCCAACCAATTAGAAGCTGAGATTATATATATATATATATATATATATATATATATATATATATATATATATATATATATATATATATATATATATATATATATATATATATATATATATATATATATATATATATATATATATATATATATATATATATATATATATATATATATATATATATATATATATATATATATATATATATATATATATATATATATATATATATATATATATATATGAAGAGTAAATAAAGGATTGTAATCCGACAATATGTAGAAAAACTGATAAAAACGATCCAAGAGGAAGGAATGATTTATTAACGGGTCAACACTATAGCGTTTCGGTTCTACTGAACCATCATCAGGACCATGAGGGGTGATATTAATAATTTTAAGTTAACGATGGATGATTAGAAATATGAAATACAAAAACCTACGGGTGGCCCAGCGGTTAGAGTGTTCGCCAATGGCCCGGGAGACCTGGGTTCAATCCCAGGTCGAGTCATACCAAAGACTTTAAAAATGGTACTTGATACCACCTTGCTTAACACTCAGCATTATAAGGTACGGTTCAAGGGTAAAGTGGAGCAATCCTGGGAATGGAGTAGCGCCCTCCCCTACACCTTGGTGTAGTAGCTATCGAAAAGGGAGCCTTCGGGTCACCCTCGACTATGGTCGCTAACTTTACTTTACTTATATCACTAACAACAATCATGTAACCCAACTCGAAAACCCTTTACGAAAGTAAATAATAAGTTAAATCAATGTAACGTACCAATTTTTAAAAAAAACTTCCGTCAAGACAAAACCTGTACAGTAACTTCGTTTTTTTTTTAAATCAAATCTTAATTACATTCTCTCTTTCTCTTACTACTTGTCTCTCTCTGTCTCTGTCTCTCTCTATCTCTCACTGTGTGTGTGTGTCTCTCTCTGTCTCTGTCTCTCGGTGTGTCTCTGTCTTTCTTATACACACATACACACACTCATTGTTTTTTGCCTCTCACTCTGTCTCACTCTTTCAGCTTGCAGAGAACTCAACGCAGACAAGTCAGAATTATGGGGCACACTGTGAGAATCGAACTCACTAACAAATTAGTCCTAACCATTACCACATGCGACAGTAAGTATATGTACGACTGTAAATAATCAGAAAGATTTATGAAATAAAGAATTTAAAAAAAAACGCTCTCGTTAAGACAAAATTTGAATTGTATCATTGCCTTTTTTTGTTTCAAACTTTCATTATATCCTTCTATCATTCCCTCTCTTTATCTCTCTTTCTCTGTTTGATACTTCCTGTTAGGTAGTCAATAATTCTTGGATATGGTTTCGCTTGCGATGTTTGTTTGTTTTTTGTTTTTTTTTATCATATTCTTTGATTCACCGATTTAAATCCAGGTCAGTGTCGTCGTGTCTAGCGTTCGGGCTTTGATTAAGTCGTGACTCTAATCGATTTTTCTATCGATTGCATGATTAAAATTGGCACCTTTTTATGAAGGACGACCTGGAAAAAAATGTTGAAAAATTGATGAAAGCCAACAGGGAACGTTGGTTGGGAGCAGTTCAAGGGCAACTATTAAAAGCAGGTGAGAATTTGGTGTTATTAGATTTAAATTGAAAAAAGAAATATGTGATGTTTTGCACGAAAATAAAAGCCGTAGGTACCCATACCTTATTACACGCACATCCATATATACAAAGTGTGTGACTTTTAGAAATATATACTCGTGTGAATAAGTATTTGTATGTGCAGCTGAGTGCATTAACGATTATGAGTTTTTAATGACCTCTCCTTCTCTTTCTCTCTCTCACTATATATATATATATATATTCAAACATACATATATATTTATATATATGATTTCAGGTTCAAATTAACAGCTACAGTAGGAATTGGAATATAACCTACTAAAACCTGAGTGTCATTGTTGGTGAATTTCAAAAATGCAATCTGGACTTTAGAAGAACGATATGCAATAGAATTCTGTCTTAAACTTGGAAAAAATGCCATATGATGAAAGCTAGATCTACTGCTATGACCCAGAGACCAAGAGATAGAGTTCCCAGTGGAAGTATGCTCGCTCTCCCAGACCCGAGAAGACCAGACAGAGCAAATCCACCCACAATTTTTGATGATCCCTTTTTTGACAGCACTGGCATGATCCACATGCACTGGGTTCCCACTGGACCGACTGTCAACAAGGAATACTATGTTGAGGTTTTAAGGACGTTCAGAAAGAGATTCCTTGGGAAGAAGCCAGCACCCTTCAAATCGGGTCAGTGGCATTTCCACCAGAACAATGCAACAATCCATAACTCCATTCTTGTCAGACTATTTGACCAAGATGGGTATCAACACAGTTCCTCAGCCTCCCTATAGTCCAGACCTTGCTCCCTGTGACTTTTGGTCATTCCCTAAGCTCAGAGGATGTTATGAGACAATTGAGGAGATGAAAGAGGCTATGACGAAGGTCATTGACACGCTAACATAAGAGGACTTCCATGGGGCCTTCCAGAAGTTGTTGGAACGGTAAAACAAGTGAATTGCCGCCAGAGGAGATTACTTCAACCTGGACAAGAGTTTCATGAGTGTACTATCAATAAAAGTACCTATACGAAAAAAGTCTGGAAACCTATTTAATGATCCTCGTATTTATTTAGTATAAGACAGTATAGCATTAAAAACATGATAAAACTATCGACTAATTTTCTAGTTGCTAGTTTTCGTTACATAAATTAATAGCTCACCTGAAGTTCGGTAAGGTGCTACAAAGTCTTGAGATTTTATTGTGTTTTTATTGTTGAAATAAAGTAACGTTGGCGAACTTAGTCGAGGTTGACCCCAAGGTTTCCTTTTCAATAGCTGCTACACCGAGGTGAAAGGGAGGGTGCTACTCCCTCTCTGGACTGCTCCACTTTACCCTTGATCCTTAACTTATAATGCTGAGTGTTAAGCAAGGCGGCACTAAGTACCCTCTTTTGAGTCTTTGGTATGACTCGACCAATGATTGAACCCCGGTCTCCCGAAACATTGGCGAACATTGTACGCATAAGGCCAATGGCTCTGTTGAAATAATTTAGTAATATTATGCTGTTTTGTTGTGTATAAATCACTGTAGAATCATTACTGATAAAAAAAAACGCGCATAGTGCTAAATTTTCATTATAATTGGATAGATAGATAGATAGATAGATAGAGAAAAAACAGAGAGAGAGACTCCGAAACTTACGAGATGGACGGGGACATCCAAGTTAATAAGTTCAAATTTCTGTAACGTTATATCGTTTACTTTCAGACTAATATCCTGGAGAAGGTGTGAGTTCACTTATTCCCCCATTCATGGAATAGATAGTACCACTTTGGTCCTACAAGAATGACTTTGGCATTAAATAACCCACAAAAGTTGATATGTCATCCAACAAATAAACTTAAACTCTAATATATACATTTTTTTAAGATTACACAAAATTGTGCTACTCAACAATTACTATCTCTCTCTCACTCTCTCTCTCTCTTTGTCTCACTCTTTCTCTCTCTCTCTCTCTTTCTCTCTCTCTCTCTATATATATATACATATATTTCTGATTTGGTAAATACAGATTTTGTTTTGATCCTTTTTTACATACAGCTGGTATACTTGTTAATTATTTAGCTCGCATTTCTAAACATTTTACTGACACGAATCTTTTACCTTCCCATTTCGCACCCAACAAAATATGCTAAATATCCATTCGCGTGTTTATAGACATTTTCTCCATTCGTGCGCACAATATGCTTTTCTACCTTCCTACCTGGCTCTCTCTAGATTGGAACAAGTACATAGGATTAATTTTGTAAAATCAATGACTTCGTCAATTTACAGAACATGATGAACGCTTGCGGGAATGCTATCTGTCGATGTTTGTCATTAGATATTACATGGGTTCTTCATTAGAACAATACATCTTGTCTTAGCCAATGAAAAACTCCCTCTGGCTGGATTACAGTAAATCAGAATGAGTAATATTACAAACCCCTGCTAAAGAGGTTACGTGGTGTGAATGGGTAAGCAATGGAAACGAAGGTCAGCAACTGGAGGAAGGACGAGTTGACGACTTTAAGAGTGAGACTAGATGAAACAAATCATGCTCCATCTGACATCCTGAAGATAACAATTAGAGTAAGGTCACAGATACCATAAAATGGTCGAAAGAGTGGATCAGGCGTAATAAGTCTGACCCACTCTTTCGACCATTTGATGGTATCTGGTTCGCTTTTTTGTAGGGGTCTCAAAGACCCCCAGAAAAAAGTTAAGGATTTTTTTTGCCATGTGATTGGGGTTATAGCAAGAGAAGCCACTGTGTAGTCTAAGAAAAAAATAGCTGGTTCTTACTGCAAAAAGGTCCCTCAAATCCCGGCTGGAACATAGAGTGTCAGTCACCTGTTTTCATATATTTCCACGAAGTTGAAAAGCGGCTGGAAATATGTGGAGACAGGTGACGGACACTGTATGTTCCAGCAGAAGAAAAAGTAGTCTTGTATTTGAGACGAGGAGGATTTTTCTTTTCTACTAAACGATTAATTCATCACCATCATTGATGTAGACGTAATCGGTGACAAGTTCAGAAATTTCCAGTTGGGATATCACTTAGTCGTCCACCTTGAATGTATTTAACGAATCAACTAACTACAGAGGTCTACAAATTTATCATATAACTGAATGTCTAAAAAGGACAATATACTTTACAGAACAAATATTTATCGTTCGATATATTCTCTTTATTGTAATTTACGAAACTCCTTGCTTCTATGTGGCACAAAGCCGATTGAATGGGGCACCCAATGAGACTCGAACTCACTCTTGTAGGTTTGCTAGTCAAGCTTGCTAACAATTACACTACCATATATTCTCCTAATTAGTCAATTTAGTTAAGACGAAGTTTCTTTATAAATAAACATACTTAAACCTTCATAATAAACATTTATTTCCATATTTTTAAATGTGAAAATTAGGGGTGCGTATAATGCACGAAAATTAATTAACTTTTTCTTCTGCAGGGATTAGAATATGCAATTACTTCCAGATCCACTCTGACCTGAAGTGGTTGAAACTGTTAGAATCCCATTTATTGGTCAAATAGATCTGTTTTTAAAGCATACATAACACATAGGAACAGCTTATACAAAAATTTCTTTAACAACCAAAATTTGTAAATATAAACGTGAACCTCTAAACATAAAATTACCCTAGAGGAGTTGACGTGTAGTTAAAATCAGTCAATCAATTTAGCAATTCTGTTTGTTTATAACCATATTGTTTGTTCTTATATATATATATATATATATATATATATATATATATATATAATGATGAGGAGAGAATCTATATTGGTATTTCCGCTGGGAATTGGAAACAAGGACTGTATAATCAGAGACTTTATTTCTCCAAACTGCAACTTAGAAACCAAACTACTCTAAGTATTTTTGGAACCTTAACGATCAGGGGCTAACCCAACACATAAAGTGGAAAATAGCCAGCAGTCTTCAACTGCGAATAGCTTCAATGATAGATGTATCTTGTGCATCGTAGACTACTGTTAAATGAGCGGAACGAACTTGTGTTTAAATGTAGACACAAAAATTTAGATTATCCTGACTGGGGGCCACCGAGGCTCCAACTCTAGACAATAGCAGTGATATTGATGCTGGATGATTTTTATGGAATTAACAACAATTATTTTAGCAGTTGATATATTATATGATGGGGAGATCTATGTAGAGGAGGATATTCTTGAAAATTTAGACATTAATTCAAAATTAGGGTTTTTAATATCTAGAGTTATTATTCCCCTTGACGATTTCGGGGTTAATTAAAGGCACCTGGTGGCTGCAAAATAGTTTTTTAATTTTGATTTTAATTTCATTTTTATTTTTATTTATTTTATTTTTTAAGGAGAAAGTCTAAGACGGCATTAACTGTGGAAATTAACCTTTGTATGAGAAGTAAACGGCAGCTATATGAAGATAATCGTTTAGTTTACAATCTTAACTTATTCAGGAGATTCCACTTGCTATGAAAAATCCAGCATATGTTCATTCTGGTTTCTAACACTTTATTGATTTGACATCCTTTACTCTCGCCTGAGAATTGAAATTCATATAGGTTTTTCTTTCTTTATTTTTTTCATACACGTAGAAACTGTAATCAATATTTGCTGCTTTTCAACCTCAAGTTAGACATGTACACTCATCTGATGTGACGGAGAGTATGATGATATTCTCCGGCAAAATAAATCTATAATGACAATTTAACCAAGATTGAGTTTCCTTCTAACTGCCCTATATATATATATATATATATATATATATATATAAGTGGTGCATTCAAAAAGTGTCCAGATTTTTTTGTGCAAGCATTTAAAAACATCATAGGCTCTTGAAAACTCAGTATGCTATTGCTATAAATCTTATGAGATAACTGACAATTTTTTATGATTTCAGCTTCAAATAAACAGCTACAGCAGGAATTGGAATACCCCCTACTAAAGCCTGATTGTCGCAACTGGTGAATTTCAAAAATTCAATCTGGATGTGAGGAAGAACGATATGCAATATAATTCTGTATTAAACTTAGACAAAATGCCAGAGAAACGTATGGAATGCTTCAGACTGCTTTTGGATCATCTTGCATGAATCGAGCATCAGTTTTTCAGTGGCATAAGAGATTCAAGGAAGGCAGGGAATCTGTTAGGGATGATGATAGGTGTGGGAGGAGTAAGGAAGTCAGTACACCAGAGTTGATTGGCCAAAGGGTTAGGGTTACTATGTTGAAGTTTTAAGGGAGTTCAGGAAGAGATTCCGTGGGAAGAGGCCAGCACTCTTCAAATCAGCTCAGAGTCATTTCAACCAAGACAATGCACCAGTCCACAACTCTATCCTTGTCACAGACTATTTGACCAAGATGGGCATTAAGACAGTTCCCCACCTTCCCTTTAGTCCAGACCTTGCTCCCTGTGAATTTTGCTTATTTCCTAAGCTCAGAGGCTGTCGTTATGAGACAATTGAGGAGATAAAAGAGGCTGTGACGAAGGTGATTGACACACTCACGCAAGAGGACTTCCATGGGCCTTATAGAAGTTGTTGGAACGGTAAAACAAGTGCATTGCAGCCGGAGGAGAGTACTTCAACCTGGACTAGAGTTTCATGTGTGTACTATCAATAAAAGTGCCCATACGAAAAAAGTCTTGAAACCTATTTAATGATCCTCGTATATATATATATATATATATATATATATATATATATATAAGCTGCATTTAGTGAGCATCTTTTCATTTAAACATTTTTGGTTTGAATAAAATGGAATCATTGTTTTTTTAAGCTTATAACCATATTGTTTCTTCTTATACACACACACACACACACACACACACACATATATATATATATATATATATGTGTGTGTGTGTGTGTGTGAAAAATGTGTATTTAGGCAGTATTTTTTTCATTAAATCAGGTTTGGTTAAAAAAAATGGAATCCCTGTTATTTGGAAGTTTATTTGAATTTTTTTCTTTCGAGAGTCCTAACATTTTTTTCCTATGTTACGATGTTGAAATTCCTTTATGATTTCTCCGAATGAGCCATTTATCGTTGCTGAGTACTTTCGGTTCTGATCAAAACAATTATCAAGATTATGTGTAGATTTATTTCTTAATTAAAACTGTTTAATATTTAAACTAAACTAACATTTTGCTTTGTTTTTATCACCAAAGTGAAGCTTGTTTATATTACCAAGGTAACGATAAGCGGTAGTGGCAGTTTATTTTAAAATATTTCTTTATGTAAAGTAGGATAAAATTTGTTCTATCTCTCGTTTGTACGAATTTTGGTATATATATATATATATATATATAAGACATAATAATCATATTTATTTGTTCTCTCATGAACGCTTGAGTAACCAAACAGCTTTATCCGAACATTTTTGGAACCGAAAAAACCCAGAAATTCAATGGAAAATATTGAAAAGATCCACTACTCCAAGTTGCTTTGATGGTAGATATAATTTTTGTCTGGAAGAAAAGATACAAATTATGTTATACCCTGATCCTGATAACTTATGAAATCAGAGGTGTGATTTAATATTAGATGTAGGCATAAAAATGAATTTAGACTATTTTAAAAAAAGTAAGTGAATAATTAAATAAATGAATAATCAGAAAATGGTTTACTATGATTTATTAAATTGGTAAATGAATTGGAATTTGTAATTTATATAGTGATCTTTACTCTATTATGGTAATTTGATTTTTTTTTTTTACTGTTATTAACCTAAGTTTTATGTTTTTTTAGTTCATTTTAATGATAAAAATTATGTATAAAAATAAGATTGTCAAAATAATTTTGTTATAAATATTTGAATTTTTGACATGTACTACTGTAACTGTTATTTTTGTCTATTAAATTTGAAGTAGGATGAGACCGGATGAAGTTTTATTTGTCATAATTTTTTATACTTATAGTTACTGGAAGGTTTAGGCAAGCTTTCATACATAGGAGAAACAGTTTTTTTTTCTGTCTGTCTGTCTGTCTTTCTGGTTGTTAATTTAGTTTATTTCTTGTTGGATCTGAAGAATTCCTGTTAATTTTTTAGAGCATTGATTTATATTAATGATTTTAGCAGGATGTAAATAAATTTATTATCTTAATGCAACCTTTTGTTGGTTAAAAAATGCAAACACACACACACACACACACACACACACACACACATATATATATATATATATATATATATATATATATATATATATATATATATACTGGCAGCATTTCTTCATTAATACAAATTTTGTTGAACATAATAGACATTTTCTCTCTTCCTATTTTCTTGTTGATCCTTTAATATTGCAATATGGATTTTATAGTATTCGGCGGGAATTGATTGATATATTTTCCATAATTGTTTACATCCCAAGTACTTTCTGCCCGACTTTGGGCAATCATCAGGGGAGGATCTATAACAAAAGTGATGTAACTTGTGTTTTTGCATTATTACTATGTAAGAAGAAGAGCGTCTGTGTAGTTGGAGTGTGTAGTGCTTACTTTTAAATGTGTTTCTATAAGTAGTGTCAGTAGCTAAAGACATTTAAGTACATTAGCACTGGTTTAAAAATTAATTCTGTTAAGTGTGGGTTGCATGAATCAAATATGTAGTGCTTCGAGAATCTGTAGTTTTTGTTTGTTATTTTGATGTTCTAATATTGTGTTGTCGGTGAGAAATTTTCGTAATTCTGTTGTTGGGCATGAAAAAAAAAAAACAACAAAAGTTACATCACTTTTGTAATAGATCCTCCCCTGATGATTGCCCAAAGTCGGGCAGAAAGTATTTGATATATAAACAATTAAGGAAAATACATCAATCAATTCCCGCCGAACTCTATAAAATCAATACGGCAATATGAAAGGATCAACAAGAAAATATGTAGACAGAAAATGTCTATTATGTTCTACGAAAGGAGGTGCCCGTGGTGTAATGGTTACCGTCTTAGGAAATGAACACGGCGACACGAGTTCAAATCCTGGACGAGTCTGATTGCATTTCACATAGCACTAATACCCTTGGAAAAGGTATAAATCTAATTATTCTCCCTCCAGCTATGGGTAAATAGTAGGGCAGACTAAGTTCTTCAGCCTTGGTGAGGCAACTAGTCTAGGAGAAGGAAAACTCTGAATTCAAACCTGTTAAACTCCGCTTAAAAATTGACCTTGTGTCACATCCTGCCTGAGCGGAGGGGTTGGTAAATATGATTATGTTCTACGAAATTTGTATATATATATATATATATATATCCACGATGTAAACGAAGCTGATTAGTGTCATATCCAAGTGTCCCCCTTTTTCAGAAGGAGTTCTTGCTCCTCTGCAGGAGATGCAGTCAATGTATTCTAAGCCGTTCTTTAGACACAGCATGCGTAGAATTTATGCGAGATAAAAGAGTAAATGGGAAAAAAAATGCTGAAAACATCCTGTGATGAAAAGACAAGAAAAATTGAAAAAGAAAATACTAGGTAACATTAATTATATTAATAATTGACATTAATCATTCATATTTTTGTTTCTGCATATCTTTCGTCTTCGTAATAAAGTCAAACATAGTTGTTTCTTGCCGAGATCAGTTCCCCTTTAAATACTAAAGAATCTTCATCCTAATTGGACCACAGTGAAGACATACTAACATATTACAATCTATCTATCTATCTATGAGGTGAAGTCAGACATGAAATAGTTCACAGTAAATACTAAAGAATCTTCATCTTAAGTACCCCAAAGCTATTTCATATTGAATAAAGCATTCATTTTCTTGTTTTTTTTTTACTATCTATCTATCTATCTATCTATCTATCTATCTATCTATCTATCTATCTTTCTATCTCTGGACTGACATTTTTCAATAATGTTTTATTGCTATTAATCTGTTGTTATTAATCTTTCTCAGTCTTATAAACTTATATCTATCTATCTATCTATTTATCTATCTATCACTGGATTGACATTTTTTCAATAATGTCTTATTGCTATTAATTTTTCACAGTCTTATAAACTCTCCTTTACTCATTATCTATCTATCTATCTATCTATCTATCTATCTATCTCATTTTCTTCATATCTACCTATCTAACAGTTGAAGTCAAAGATGGCTGTCGTTTCTTGAATCAGTTCTCCATAAATACGCAATCTTACTTTTAACTGCAGCACACTTAAGTTATATCTTTAAAGTATTTTTATATAAAAGTTTAAGTAAAGCAATTTCCTTAATCATCTTTTATTTCAATCTCATTCATTTGTTCTGTTTTCGCTCATTTCCGTTTTAATAAGAATAAAATTGAATAGGAATATTCTATCAACACTAAAAATGTAAAGAAATAATAACACAAAACAGAGTTGGCTCATTATAACATAATTATGATCTTTTGAGAACTGTTAAAATAAATATGAAAATAGGATTAAATATTTTGATTAATTTAATATATCTTTTCATTAACAAAATGTATATTCATATTTACAGCAATAAAGACTAAATGGATGTTTCGGTTTATTTACTATCGATTGCTGATCTGTTTCCTTCATTATAAATTGATATTTCCTTTTTTGTTGCACTTGACCCCGGCAAATTCAAATAATTATAAAATAGATCTATTCGACCCGTGGTCTAAACAGAACTGAGCGTCGACCACTATATGAAATGTTTCGGATGAGAGGGTTATATCATATTGGCATTGACCAGTATATGTGACCCTACAGTGGAGTTTGGGTCTATATATTTACACCATCTCGGTTTCTGATTCAGATATTGTTTATCTTCGGTTTTCTCTCTAGTTATCCTTGATCAAACTTACATTTCTTCAACCTGCAACCGACAACATCAAGGTCACCACATTACATACCCGTCTCCAATGACTCGTTTAGTTTTCGGATATGACTAACAAGTCGTCTGGTAAATAATTTCTTTGTCAATTTAGGCAAGTTTTAGATTTATTTTATACTGTTTTTTTTTTTTGGTTTTTAGTTTAAAACCGCAGTTTGCCCGCTTGCCGTAAGAAGCACCAATTGTACCACTACCAGGCCATTATTTGTTATAGCCTTGATTCTGGAACAAAATCTCTGCTTTGAAATAGTAAATTCCGATTTTGCAGATCGTATTAACTCTGTCCACGTCATTTTTGTTTCCTCGGAATACATTCATTATAAATTGGAAAATTGAAAATTAGGGTTATAATGTGTAAATCACATTTGTTTATTGTCTATACAATAGATATGAAGGAACACTACCCCTCTCAGCCTTTTTATATGTATCTATTTATCTATCTCAGAATATATTAACCCTGCCCTTATGGGATAAAGTTAAAATAATTAATAGGGCCGAATATTGGAGGATTAGACGCCTTAAGGAATCAGCACATATGTTGGGCTACAATGACCTGCTGAGCAGACCAAGTATAGAGTTAAATACAATATGGGAATCGATAATTAAGAAAGCTAAATAAAAAATTTAAAAAATCTGAATATGAGCACAGGTAAAACATCATACATAATAGTAGTAATTCTAGTCAAGTAAGAACATTAAGTCTATAAGTCCCCAAAATTCACTCTGAATTGTCCAGCAGGACACATAGCGTAACGGTTATAGGCGTTCGTTACCTAATTTTCTAAGGAGACACTCATCAGGCGGTTTCAGGCTCAATCCTGACTGCAGGCGAATAACAATACCGTAATACTTAACACTTGTACCCGGTTATGGCTAACGGAATCAGAACAGGCGACCCCCTCACCGTGGATTCAATAAAGGACGTAGTTCGAAGTTCCGTTAAGGTTCCCGAATTCGACAAACATCTGAAGAAGGTTGGAGGACATATCGGCCGAAACGTTGAGGAAATAGCAATAAAGATGAAGACAATAGACTGAAAACCATTAATAATAAAAATCATCTAGCTTCGTCTCATAAATTAAGACAACTAATATATTAACCCAAATCAATCTAATGTCCCCGTTGGAGGACAGTGAGAATGCAAATCCCATTAAATATCCATATTTTGTTAAATTTAATGTATTCTTAGCATTAATGAAATTTATATTTGCTGTAATTGAGATTAAATTGGTGTTTCGGTGTATTTACTATCCATTCTTATGTGTGTCCTTACGATTATTTCATAATAAATAGGAGAGTTAAAATGTTGGCTATGATCGGTTAATATTCCTATTATGAAACTTTTTTTGGTTGTTCTGGACAGAATGTGTTATTATTGTTGCTGAGTTATCGAGAACGAAACAATATAACAAATCGATGAAAATCGCCGACGGGGTTAGCAACAACGCGCAGCTAAACAGCCAAATAGAGACCAGACTGACGTAAATGTCTGGGATCCATATCACAATAATAAAGATCTGTTCTGCTGAAGTTGACAAAGTGTTTTACGAATCCTCTTTTCAGGATTGTTTTTTTGGAAGAGAATATAATGAATAAAGACGGCAACCCGATTATATTTCTGGATTTATCTTGTTTCTTTTTTTTTTTTTTTTTTTTTTTTTGGTATACCTGAGCAGTGGATTATACAGGTAAGACCAAAACCGATGGCCGACATCTTTTTTAAATGCAAATACGACAGGACAGGCCACGTATCGTTATAATTCCATAAAAGACACCTGCCATCCAGTGACAGAAAAAATTCTTATGATTGGTTGATTGACTTTAAAGGCATATCAACCCATCTACGGTTATTGTATAACAAGAGGTAAGGGAATCACGTTCATTGTATATTGATATTTACTTTTTTGTTCCACTTGGTTCAAATTCAAAAAAAATTTTAAATCGAACTATTTGACCCAAACAGATCAATGTATTGAGTGTTCGAACGAGGTCCAAACTGAGCTGAGCATCGACGTCTACATGAAATGTTTCGAATGAGAGGGTTATATCATATTGGCAACCGACGACATCCAGGTAACCACATTACATGGCTCCTTTAGTTTTCGGATATGACTAACAAGTCGTCTAGTAAATGATTTATTAGTCAATTTAGGTAAGCTTTTAGTTTTATTTTATTCTGTTTTTTTTTGTTTTTGTTTTTAGTTTAAAACTGCAGTTTGCCCCCCCTGCAGTAAGAAGCACCAATTGTACCACTACGAGGCCCTTATTTGTTATAGCCTTGATTCTGGAACAAAATCTCTGCTTTGAAATAGTAAATTCCGGTTTTGCAGATCGTATTAACTCTGTCCACGTCATTTTTGTTTCCGGATTTACAGATGGTTACTGTGTCCCCGTTTCTAAAACTATTGCTCCAATGGCCAGAAATTATCATCGTTCGCAAGGTGACATTTACAAAAAAATCAATAAGCGCTACAACATCCTGGACCAACGACGTTCGCAACGCGACATATGCTAGTTGTCAGCTAATACCCACTAACTGCCTGCACAACCAACGTTCGCAAACTGACATTTGCAAAATGTCGATTAACACTCCAACCGCCTACAATACTTACGTTCGCGATGTGACTTTTGTAAGATGTCTATTAACGCTCTAACTGCCAGCATCATGTACGTTCGCAACGTGACATCTGCAAGATGCCGATGAACGCTTTAACAACCTGCCCCATCTACGTTCACAACGTGACTTTTGCAAGAGGTCAACAAATGCACCAATGGCTTGGCATCATCTTTGTTCTTTATGTGACATCTGCAAGATATCATCTTATGCTCAAATAGCCAACAACATCTTCGTTCGCAACGTGACTTTTGCAAGGTACCAACTAGCTCAACAGCTAGCACCATCTTCGTTTTAATAGTCAATCAATTAGAAAAAAAACACTTCTGCAACGCAATGGAAATATACTTACTATAAATCCAGTAAAAACAAATTACACTTTCTTTAAAGAATGCTTGGGACATAGACAAAATCTGATTTTTCGGACAAATTGTACATATATTCATTCCAGATTTATATTCCATTGTTCATATACGAGAAAATCTTCTTTTTTTTTTTTTTTTGTATACAACCTTAAACAATCCTTCGTTCAAATTTAAGAGCAAATCCATGGTCTCGCGAGAGTAACGATGGAATCACTACTGCCAAATAAGATATAATTTGAGATCAAGGTTAATGGCCACCATACACAAATCACACAACGACAATTCTTGCTGCAATAATCACTTAAAATTACAGCGATTGATCTTGATTAAACTTTTAATAATCACCAATAATTAATATGAATACGTTTTGTGAACTCCAGAACTAAGACAAACACAAGTTGCAGAATAAAACAATGTGTAAAGCAAAAAGACAAAGCACACACACATACATACACACACACACACACACAAAGCGGGAAATGTTTGAAAAACAATCAAGTCAATACTTCATCAAAATGAAACTTATGAAAAAGATATATTTTCGCCTGGAACCAAAACATTGTTCATTTTTTTTTTCGCTTAATCTTGAATCTTTACGACTTGTTGTTTGGATATTACATATGGAACAAATAGAAATGAATTTTTCTCTGGGGTGGGAAGGGGAGGTGATGGTTGTGTTTAGTGGAGGTGAGGGAGAAATCATTAACGAAGAGGCTCAAAACAATGGCGCGAAATGAATCAATCGTCGTGTTTTATTATTGAAAGAGAAAGTCTATTGAAAAGAATTGTTTGATAAAAAAAACTGACGGGAAACAGTAATATTTAAGATGAATAGATTTTTATTCAACAAAAACAAGAATATACATACTTATGTATATATATATATATATACATATGATATTCATCCATATATATATGTATGTGTGTGCGTCGGTATTTGTGTGTATACACACACACACACACACACACACACACACATATATATATATATATATATATATATATATAAGCACAAGCATATATGTGGATATATGTGGGTGTGTATTTTGGCAGGAATTTATATGTATCTGTACACGTATAAACAAAAATATATAAACACACAGGTACGATGGTTTAATAGCATATCTATACAGTATATATATATATATATATATATATATATATATATATATATATATATATATATAAAGTAAAGAGACAGCAAGAGAGACAGACTGAAAGAGAGTGATGAACACAGTAGCTGACTATTTCGAATCGAACTTTAAAAACGATTGAAAAAAACACATTTCTGTCGTTCATTCTTCATCTGTCCTTTCTTTTTTCTTTTCTCTCACTCTCTATTTTTCTATCCACACTCACATATATATATATAGATAGATGTGTGTGTGTGTGTGTGTGTGTGTGTGTGTGTGTGTGTGTTTTCCACTGACAAGAAATAGGAATACTCCAACATCTTTTATAGCAAGAAGACCAATATTTTACTGATGGGGCAATATGCCATCAAAACGAATATAAGTAAGGACTATTTATAATGAAGCTACAATGGCCCAGTTGGTTAAGTCTGTAGAATACCTTGACTGCATCTCTGCAGAGGCGTAAGAATCCTCCAACGAGTGTCCTGGATATGACACTAAAGAATTTGATGGTGATGCTCCAGTAATACTGGACCTTTGGCAAATGAGAAGTACCCCTTCATTGCCATCGTTTCCAGATCTACTCTTACCCGAATTGGTAGTACCTGAATGGGTCCTATGCAAATATCCAGTGACCAGCATTGTCCAGGGAGGGGTTAGTAGCACATGAGCTGAGAATCATGCGTGATTAGACCCTCCCCTTTATCTTCATTATTAAAATACCTTGTATCAAATTTTGTCTGCTGGGAGGCACAGATAAATATATGTAGATAAGACCAACATTATAAATTTGCAGTTCCCGTCTAACACTGGGCCACCTGGCATGTATGTCAGGTGGCCATACAGTGACCAGCATAGACTGATATTGCTCTAGACTTCAGGATCTAGTGAATCTATGACCAACAAGGTCATTTGGCTTCATGTCGTGAGACTTAGTAAAAGACTTACTCCTAACGCTGGACTGGGTCAAATCCTGGTCGTTCGTGTTGGTCGGTACACGGATCTCGTCGGGTGTGTCCTGGCTCTACTGGCAGTCGGTCGAGACCGTCTGACATGGATTCTGGTAAGCCGGCATTCATTTCTTGGCGAACGCCCCGGGGCCTGTTCTGGACTTCGGTCCGGAGCGTGACCCTGGAAAAGGAACAATGGCAGACTTGGGGCCTTTAATTAGGCACCTAGTTTCGACTAGGCTACCTTCGGGTGGGCGAGCTGCATTTTTGTCTCCTTTGTCCTCCTTGTACGGCACTAGACCATGCGTCTAGTTTAAGCCGCAAACTGGCATACGTGCCCGGACCCACATTTGGGTTCGTGAAACTGCTTGCCTCATCAGGCTCACATTGCACTAAGTGAGCCGATGAGCAGCACAGACAAGCAGGGTTCGAGTCTCGGCTCGTTCCCGACCTCCCCTCCCCTTTATCCCCACTTTAATTGGCCTTCGGGCTTTTGACCTTGTGTCAAGTCGTGTCTGGTGGGAGGCAGCGACAAATACTCGGCATTCATTTCGGGCGCGCTAAGACCGGCATCATCGAGCCTCTGGGGGTAGTCATAACAGGCTCTAACTCTCCTAGGTTTATCGCCTGGCGCCTGAGCCACCCCTTTATAGGGGAATGCCGGCGGGGCCGAGGCATTTTTGGAGTTGTTGGGCGTGTCTGAGCTATACCCCTGCTCCTGGACCCAACTAAAAAAGGCCTTGGATCACGTTTATCTGGTTGGTCGGAATGTATGACAAATACCGACTTAGTAAAAGCTCGTATGGTTCACATTACACCAGGCTTTCGGACTGACTGAACTTATGACCAGCGGCGCATGAGTCTTGGCTTTAATGCAACATCTACCTTCCTTAAATCCACACTACAAAAAGTAGCTTGACATTAATCGTGCCTGGCAAGTAGCACAGATAAATATAAGACAAATATAATTAATTTGCTACTCCGGCATACGTGCCAGAACCAACAATGACAAGCATAGATTCAATTTGCACTAAACTTCCGGTTTTAGAGAATCTATAACTATCAAGTTCCCTTGTCCTGGTGCCGGGTGACTTTCATTGCTCAGTCGGCTGGGGCTGTAGAATACACCAACTGCACCTCTGCAGAGTGGTAAGATCCCCCCATGAGTGTCCTGGATTTGACACTAAACAATCTGATGAAGAGGTTCAAGTGAGGCTAAAGTTTTGGGGAATGCGGAGCACCCCTTCATTGCCATTGCTCCCAGGTCCTCTCTGGCCCGAAATAGTAGCACCTGATAGGATCCTATCTATGGGTTAAATAGAATTAACTGCATACTTATGCTAAACTGAATTGTTTGAATTAGAAATATTTGACTAAACTGAATAGCTTTAAACAGAATTTTTTTTGACAATTAAACTGAACTTATATTTAAACTGCATGCTTATTCTAAACTGAATTGTTTAATATAGAACTGTTTTGACATTTAACTGTGCGAAAACAAAATCTGTACTTATACTAAACCTAATTAGCTGAACAAGAATTGTTTGAATAAACTGAATATCTTGAAATAGAAATGTTTTCGATAATTATACTGTGTACTCATACTAAACTGAATTGTTTGAAATAGAACTGATTATTTGCATAAAAATGGATTTGGCGTAAAATAACCTACAAAGGTTGATATGCCATAAAACCAAAATAACCAACCAACCAACCGGGTAACTTAGCACTGACTTGCATGAATTTACATTGCACTAGACTTTTGAGTCTAGTTAATCTATGACCCTCAAATCACCGGGTTTTGCGTCGGGAAACATTAGGGTAGCTTTATTTTAAAAGATTTTCTTTTTGCAATAATACTTTGGGGCAACGACTAGCATATTTCCGTTGCACTTAGGGATTCTATAACCAGCATTGACCAGCAGCGCACGAGTCTCGATTTGGACCCGTCTTCCCCTCCCCTAAATCTGCACTACAAAAAAGACTTTGTGCCAAATCCTGCTTTGTGTGAAGTATGGATAAATATAGCATTAATTTGCTTTCCTCGTGTTAAATCCTAGAAACCTGGAATACGTTTTGCGCGGCCAAACAATTATAGGCATAGATTCACAATGAACAAGATTTTCGGGAATCAATGTCCAGCATGATCACCTGGCTTCGTACCGGGAGACTTAGAAAAGGTTATCACAGTTCACATTGTACCGGGTGATCATATGACCAGCATTGACCAGCTGCACACGAGTCTCAAGGCCACCAAGCATTTGTACTGGATGGCTGAGATGAATAATCTCTTGGCCTCAAGGAGCCGTCCCCTCGACTTTAACCTGCTTGCGGGACTAAGTTTACAGCTTGGTGTCTGAAGCACCCCATTTGGGGAATACCGACGAGATCAAGAATGTATATCCCTGCTGCGCATGGGTTTCAGCCCGTGCGCGGGTCCCACTGTACACTGGGCACGTGCTAAAGTTCTAGCTTGGTAGGAAACCTAATAAATACTAATAAAGGCAAGAGATATTAAGAATTCTATAAATGATTTGGATTTTAATGAAATAAAATCATGGAAAATGGGACGTCAATTAATAAGGGAACTGAGACGTTGTTGGTGATGTAATTTTACATAAAGACATATAATATCCATTAGAATAGAATTTAAACCAACTATCTTTGTATCCTTTACCACACCAATCCTCTTTGGTTGTTTAAAACCTGGACCCCTGTTAGTCTTTCCGTCAAAACTCTGCTATGGTATCTTTTCATATACCTACTCTCTAGGGTCGTTTAAAACCTGGACTTCTGATCGTCGTACAGCCAAACCTGTTTTAACATATTTTCAGATCCCTTCTGTCTACGTTCCTTTGTTTAAAACCTACACCTCTGTTTGTCAAACTGTTAAAACTCTTTCTTGGTATATTTTCACATTCCTTTGCTCGCTAAACCATCATATCTCTGTATTGCTATTTTTTCATGTACCAACTATCTACGGTTGTTTACAACCTGGAACTTTGCTCTTCGAACCGCCACACCTATCTTGGTATTATTTCTCATCCCTTCCAATAAAACCCGGACCTCTGTTTGTCGAACTGTCAAAACTCTCCCGCGCTATATTTTCTCACAACTAACATCTACGTTTTTTGCGTAAAGACCTATTGTGAATGGTTTATCTTTGGAAATACGGAGGAACATTTTCCAGGGCGTCTCATTTCAGTCTCATGGCCGCTTTGAGCACCAGATCTGTTCCCTGGTGATTATTTCCTCTGGGAACAACTTTAAACCTAGGCTTAATCGACTTGGTGAGTATTTTAGACGTTAATCGACTTGGGGAGTACTTTAGACGTCCAGCTTGAGGCTTTGGGTGTGTACAGCTTGCAAGCCCAAGCATTTTGACGATGAAAAGAAAGTGATAGTGATAATTTAACAAAACGCCTTGATTAGAATCTACGAGGATCATTAAATAAGTTTCCAGACTTTTTTCGTATGGGCACATTTATAGATAGTACGCACATTAAACTCTAGTCCCCTTCGAAGTAATCTCCTTTGGCTGCAGTGCACTTGTTGTACCGTTCCAACAACTTCTGGAATGCCTAATGGAAGTCCTCTTGTATGAGTGTGTCAATGACCTTCGTCATAGCCTTTTTCATCTCCTCAATTGTCTCATAACGACAGTCTCTGAGCTTAGGGAATAAGCAAATGTCACAGGGAGCAAGGTCTGGAATATAGGGAGAGTGAGGAACTGTGTTGATGCCCATCTTGGTCAAATAGTCTGACAAGGACGGAGTTGTGGACTAGTGCATTGTTCTGGTGGAAACGACAGTGAGCTGATTTAAAGAGTCCTGGCCTCTTCCGACGGAATCTCTTCCTGAACTCCCTTAAAACCTCAACATAGTAACCCTAACCCTAATCCTAACCCTTTCGCTGATCAACTGGTGTATTGACTTCCTTGCTCCTTCCACATCTTTCATCATCCGTCACAGACTCCCTGCCTTCCTTGAATCTCTTATGCCACTCAAAATTCATGCAAGATGCTCCAAAAGCAGTCTGAAGTATTCGAGACGTTTCTGTGGCATCATTTTTTGCAAGTTTAAAAAAGATTTTTTATTGCATATCGTTCTTCTAAAGTGTCCTCACGTCCAGATTGCACTTTCGAAATTCACCAGCTGTGACAATCAGGCTATAGTAGGATGTATTACAATTCCTGATGTAGCTGTTCATTTGAATCTGTAATCATAAAAATTGGTCAGTCATTTCATAAGACGTATAGCAATAACATACTGTATTTTCAAGAGTCTACAACAATTTAAAGTGCTCATACGAAAAAGGTCTGGAAACTTATTGACGGCACCACGTATCTAGCCTCTTTCATTTAAGTTTTTAACTCGAGAGATCATTCTTCCTGGGACCCTATATATATATAAAGAGAGAGAGAGAGAGAGAGAGAGAGAGAGAGAGAAAATGAGAGAGAGTGAAAGAGAGAGACTGTGAGAGAGAAACAGGGACAAAAAGAGGTATTAATAAATTGGTCATATAACGAAGTTCTTAACGGAGAATCTCCTTGGTGTAGTGGCTAACGTGCTGGATTTTGACATCTTAGAAAGATCGAGTTATTAAGTTCACATTCAGTCGATTATCACTGAGAAAGATTTTAAGCCCATTATCCCCTCCCTGGGCTATGGGTAAAGTAATATCGCTGCGGTTCAGGAAGCATGGGTTTGGTGTTTCGTAAGCCATGAAGGTTGATATGCCATTAAATAAAGAAATCAAACCGTAGTTGTTAACTAAATACTATCAGAACTGTTAGGTCTCTAATGTTATATACTGTGATTATTTGTGTATAATGTGTACCCCTAACTTAAGACGACGAAATTATTGAAAAAACTTTAGATTTTGTACCAACTTAATTTAACATTTGTTCCTTTTTTATCATTTCCCTATGTGTGTATGTATGTGTTTGTTTGTAAATCCCTATTTACTAACAAACACACAAAAACATACAAACGTACATTTATATATCCGTTGGTAAATCAAAATACATACCTACATACGTAGGTAAATCAAAACTTAAAAAAATCATCAATTTCACAAAAAGTATTTATATTCGACAATATATATATATATATATATATATATATATTGTCGAATATAAATACTTTTTAAGTCAACCGGGTTTCGATCCCAGCTACGGGAAGATACTGTCTAACCACACTGATGAGTTCTGATAGAACGAAACAGATCTGTCTGTGGATGACTATATATATATATATATATATATATATATAAACCTGATTGAATAATCAAAAATAAATTTCAAAGATCGAGCCGCCTTCCTATAAAATGTTAGGTTCTTACACATCTCGAAGGCCGGGTCTGTCTACCAGCTTATTGATACTCACATTGCATCAACCAATCAATCAATATATATATATATATATATATATATATATATATATATATATATATATATATATATATTCTAATTTTAACATCCATCGGTAGATCTGCGTCCAGATATCCGCAGTGTATTAAACGTCCTTTAAAAGACCTGCAGTTACCTATGCAACAGGCGTCTCTACTCTCCATCACCGATAATATAACCAGCAACAACAACAATGTCGTCACAGTAGGACAAGTTTTCAGTCTGCCTTGGAAACTAAGGATCATTGATTTTAGTCCGTCTGCCCTAATATTTCTCTCTCTCTCTCTCTCTCTATATATATATATATATATATATATGTGTGTGTGTGTGTGTTTGTGTGTATGTGTCTGGGTGTGTGTCAGATCTAATGTAGAAGCGCGGTGATCTAATCACCATAAAAAATACACCAAATTACTTATTTTTTGTTGTTGCCAACGGTCCTTTTCTCTAAACAACTATATATATATATATGTATATATATATATATATATATATATATATATATATATATATATATATATATATGCATAACATTATTACCTTGAAGATTTCTCTTTATGTAATAAGGATGCGGAATATCTCGTATATATTCTTTTTATTGGTAACAGATTTCATTTATTATTGTTTGTTACTATATATATGTAAAGTTATATCACCTGTACAATTTATTTTTTTGGAGAAGCATTTAATTTTGCGTATTGCCTTTCTATTCACATTTCATCGGATCTTATTCTAAACATTACCCACATGTGTGTGTGTGTGTGTGTGTGTGTGTGTGTGTGTGTGTGTGTGTGTGTGTGAAGATAGAAAATAGAAGGCTCAGGAAATAATAAAAAAAAAATTGGGGTAAATAGTATTAAATAAACACCAAAATGGCTGAGACTATGGTAGAGGGAGAAGAGAATAATTCTCTTTTCCTTGAAATACCAAGCGTTCATCAAACCAAGTTCGTGCCAATCATTTGTTCTTCTCCCTTGACGTCCCACGACTTTCCCTGACAATTTTGATTGGATACCCAGGGCAAAATGCTCCCTTTTATTCCTTCTTTTTTCTTTTGTTTGTCTTTCTTTTTCTTTTTTTTGTGTGTTTATCTGTTGTTTCTTTTTTCATTAATCGTTCGGCTCTCAATATTGTCCAGGTTTGTTTTCATAAGATCATGGTGCAAATTGGCTTCTTGATAAAATCACATCGCTTTCTGATGACTCGAAGCGATGGGCCGACAAAGACTAAACAAATCGAAATGGAATTGGCGAGCATAGAAGAGGAAAACAGGGTGTTCGTGGATAAAGGATTGCTTGGAAAAACGAAAGAGAAATTCTGGGGCCGTTTCAGCAGGGAAATGCCGTTATATTATATTGATAGACAGATAAATAGGAAAAGTCTAAACTTGAGAGAGAGAGAGAGAGAGAGAGAGAGAGAGAGAGAGAGAGAGACGAAGAGAGAGAGAGAGGAAAAGGAGGAGGAGATAGAAAAAGGGTAAGCATGATAGATCAATAGATAGATAGATACCTTGCTTTGCTAGCAAGCTAGATAGATAAATATGAACAAACTAAGATAGATAGATAGATAGATAGAAAACTAAGCTAGTTAGGTTGATAGATATGAACAGACTAAGATAGATAAGAATAGACAAATAGACAAATATATATATATATAGAGAGAGAGAGACAGAGACTGAGACAGACAGATAGATAGATAGACAGACAGAGAGAGACAGAGAGAGTAAAAGAGAGAGAGAGATAATTATATCACATATGTAGAGGAATATCACCTTTCAATAACAAAATATAAAAATTTAGAATAATGAATAGCATAAGTTATTTAAAAAATCTGAATGGAAAAGTATGTCAGTTTTTGGGGTTTTTTTTTTCCAGAAATACAGACATCTTATATTTGTTAAGTTTAGATAAGTGATTAGTTTGGCTTATCGATTACAGTAAGGCTACATTACTGCTGGTTCGCAAGAAAGTTAACGTTGATTATAATAATATCACAAACGAAAATAATAATTTTTTACGCGACTATTTGTATCTTTTGAATATCTTTGCCCGACCAGATTATTCCCCTGTATAACATATATATATATATATATATATATATATATATATATATATATATATATATATATATATATGTGTGTGTGTGTGTGTGTGTATATATATATATATATATATATAAAACGTATGTGTGTGTGTGTATTATGTGTGTGTTTATGTATGTGTGTAGAGATTATATTTGTATTTGTATATTAATATTGATTATGCAGTTTTCTGTATCGAGTTCAGTATCATGAATGAAGCGTATACGTTTAAGATGGGATATCATAGACTTCGTAACAGTCAAATTTAACAAAACTTAGTATCAGTCAGATTCTCGACTACATCAGGTTAAACTGACAGTAGACATGCACTGTTGACAGTGTGGAAGCTATCGTAACCAATATATATATATATATATATATATATATATATATATATATATATATATATATATGTGTGTGTGTGTGTGTGTGCGTGTGTGTGTGTGTGTGTGTGTGTGTGTGTTTGTGTGTAGGCACTCGTGATGTAATTTTAGGATATGGACCCGATCACCCGATTTCAAATCCTACTAGATACTGTTTGCTTTCATAAGTCGCTTATCCCTTTGGGAAAGAATGGAACCCAACAATTCTTCCTCCATCTATGGGTAATCAGTAGGGCAGATTAGGCTCTTGAATTCTGGTAAGACAACCAGGTTTTGAGAATGAAAACTCTGTATTCAGACCAGTTAAATGTTGCTTAATAATTTGACCTTGTGTCGCATTTCGGCTCGTTCGTATTTCATGAAATATGAATATCAAACACTTTAGATCGTATGATTTCAAAACCTTATGTGCGATCTGAAAATTGCGCTTATAAACAAGATACCGTTCTTGTCTTATTGTCTATATAAGTTGTGTGAAGTTTTACTTTGGGTTTACCGTCAGTTCAACAGCTGTTGGAAAGAGTATGTGATATAGTGATAATATAATATTCAATTTATATTAGATTTTTATGAGCCCAGTACGCCGAGGCTGTAGAATACACCGACTACATCACGGCAGAGAGTTAAGACCCCCCCACTCTCAACGAGTGTTCTTGATATGACAATAAACCTGATGGTAATGCTCCAGCCATAGAGATTTGGAGAATGTGGAATACCCCTCCATTGCCATTGCTCTGACTCCGAATGGAAACAACTGACAGGGTCCTCTTTTGGGCTCAAATAGAACAAACTGTGTGCAACCAAATGACTGATGTTAAATTGTTACTGTTTTATAGCAATACTTGAAACCATTTAACCGTGTGCAAAAATGAGCTCAGGCTCCTTTAAGAATGTTATCAACAACATGTGTTTATCATATTTACCCAACCCCTCCACTCGGGCAGGATATGACACAAGGTCAATTTTCTTAAGCGGAGTTTTAACATGTTTGAATTCAGAGTTTTTTCTTCTCCTAGACTTGTTGCTTCACCAAGGCTGAAGAATCCAGCCTGTCCAACTATTTACCCATAGCTGGAGGGAGAATAATTGAATTCATACCTTTCCCAAGGGTATTAGTGCTATGTGAAATGCAATTAGCCTTGTCCAGGATTTGAACTCGTGTCGCCGTGTCCATTTCCTACGACGAAAACCATTACACCACAAGCAACGCAACAACATGTATTTATAGACCATACATATTTGATATATTGAATATATATGCATAAACAGTATTTAATATTAAAATACCAGCAGCGGTTGATATGCTATAAAACCTAACTTAACCAAATATATTTTTGAAATATATGTATAAAGAGGATTTTGGATTAAATAGCCTACAATGATTTGTATGCTATAAAACCCAAAGAAACCAAATCATATATATCTAATATATATACATAAAGATTTAACATTAAGTAGCCTACAATGGTTGATAGGGGGTGTCCTCGTGATGTAATGGTTAAAGCGATGGACTCGTAGTACGCGAGTTCGTACTCCAGTCGCGCTATTACGTTCACTTTCGGGCAAATACCCTATATATCTAATATATGTGTATAAAGATTTGGCATACAATGGTTCATATGCCATGAAAAACCCGACCAAACCAAATCATATATATTTGATATATATGTATAAAGAACATTTGGCATTAAATAACCAATAATGGTTAATATGCCAGCTATTAAACCAAAGAATTACAGTTTTATTATATAATATTAATATCTCCATTGATTTGTAAATGTGTTCACCAAACACGAGTTCAAGTTGTAAATGTTTGTGTCAGTCAGCTGGAATTACGGCTTATATCGATTATTAGGGGTTTTGTTCCACGGTTTGACCAATCTGCGGTAAAAATTTTGATTTTAGCCGAGTTGCATTAGTCGACACCTTTTGTTTTGTAAAGATTTTTTCAGGCTTGAAATTCTTATACCGAAATGTACGGTAACGCAAAAATCCTCAAGGAACAAACTGGCAATCTAAGTAGAAAATACATTTTTTAGGGCCCGAAAAGATGTCTTTTGGGGGATAATTGACTGGAAAAATGTAATATACAGGACGATGGTGACTGATAGCGAAAATGCGGGTAAGGATGACGAAAGGTTCAACATAAGAGACCCGGAATTGGGAAAAAAAAAGCCTTCTAGAACTATAAAACATCCTTCGCAAACAGAAGATATTGCTATAAAATCACGCTGACAAGCCATGTATGGAAGATTAATGATGATACAGGAAAGTCTCCCATCGTCAAATGACATAAAATAAAAAAAAAAGAGCACCAGGACATTTAAGGCGTGAAAAAGGTTGCAGGCTATGCCTTGAAGGAAAAAAATGCATTTTAGAGTACCCGGGTGCCAGTACATTACTTAACCTGAGAAGAAAACTAGTTTTAAAATGTCGACACTTAAATTATTTTTTATGTCACTTACTCCGAGACGACTTCGAATGTAACACTGCAAAAATGGAAGTGAAATGGAAGTGAAATGTATTAAGGTAGACGGAGAATAAGGAGTTGAGGGAGAAGGAAAGAGAAACATTACTTCATCTTTTATCCACGTTTCCTTCCATCTCATCATTAGGTACCCATCATCCAGTTAGAGTGATAATATAACACACTGACTTAGATTACTGCAATCAATCTGAGGAAAATCTGGGATTACCAGACGTGAATCTTACAGTCCTTGGTAGCAAATAGAATAAAACGGTGGATATTCTTTTAAGCTCTAGAGTCACCGAAGATAAGTATATATATATAGTTATTCGACCGTATTCTAAGGCGACCCGAAGACTCCCTTTTCAATAGCTACTACAGTAAGGTGTAGAGGAGGGCCCTACGCCTTTCCTTGAAATGATATACTTACCCTTGATCCATATCTTAAAAATTCTGAGTTTTAAGCCTGGAGGAATCAAGTACAATTTTGACTCTTTATGATGACTCAACCTGGGATTAAACCCCAGTCTCCCGCACCATTTCGGTGATTTAGCAGGAAGTAGTCTTTTTTGTCTACTAAACTTTCCATAGTCTAACTTACAGGACTTACCCCTGTCTTTGTTATGACTCGACCTGGGATTGAACTTTGGGCTCCCGGGTCATTTCGGTGATTTAACAGGAATTAATCCTTGTTATCTACTAAACTTTCCACAGTCTAACTCACAGGACTTATAGTAATTAGCCCTGTAGGCTGGCCTTCAAAATACGCCGACAGCATCTTCTGCTGAGAGGTAAGAACCCCTCCCAGGCCAAAAAGGGTGCCCTGAGTATGACACTCAACTGCCTACGTTAGTGAAGCTCCAATTAAAAAGCTTTAAAGAGTGTGAAATACCTCTTTATAAGCAGAACTCTCAGAGTCACTCAGACTATGAGTGTTAAAACTGGTTAGTGTCTCATCTATTTGTCAAATATATATCGGAAAATAATTTGTATTAGGTTTGCTTTGCTTTACTCTGATTTTATGGCATATCAACAATTGTTGGTTTTATAATGCCAAATCCTGTTTTTAAATATGTATCAAATATTCTATTTTTAAACATATTTTGTAGATGTAGACAGTTAAATATCCAACGCTACTATTTCTAAAAATTCAATACAGCATAAGTTCAAAACTCAAACAGTTCTATTCGATCCATATATAGGACCCTATCAGGTGCTACTAATCCTGCCAGAGTGAACCTGGGAGCGATGGCAAGGAAAGGGTACACCGCATTCCCCAACGTTCCAGCATTACTGGAGCCTTCACATCAGATTGTTTTGTGTCATATCCAGGACAATCGTTGGGGAAACCTTGAACCTCTGCAGAGGTGCAGTCAGTGTATTCTACAGAATTGATAATTATTTATGATTTGATCCATCATAGTTACCCGAGTTTAAATCCTCGACGAGGTTTTACTGTTATATGATTAAGGAATGAGTTTTTTTATATTAATCATTTTTCGTTAATAATAGTTCATCATTCAGTTTGGTAAGGCTTTGGACTATTCGAGTCTCTTAGTCCAGGTGCATAGTCATTTGGTGCAGTTTTACGGCCGCGCACAAAGGATGTCACAATCACCATTTGTCATAATAAACCCCCAGAGAGAAAATGTGGCTCGAGAGTGGCTGACGTCATGCCCAGAAGAGATTGTCCTGAGAATTTAAGGATTTTGAAAAGACGTCAGTTGGGTTTTCTACCGTTGAGGCATGCGGTTGAGTTTTTCGAATCTCGACCGGCAGAGATGACTTGAGATCTTAAACATCAAAAGATGCGCCGCGCGTTGGGATGTGGTCAGCATAGTATGGTTAGAATAGGCTTTTACGAATTGTGTCTCTCTCCTCGTGTCGCCATGGACCGAAGTCAGACGTTAATAAACCCGTTCGTTGGAGATGCCCGCGATGTAATGGTTACCGTCGTAGGAAATGGACACGGTGACACGAGTTCAAATCCTGGCCTAGAGTAATAGCATTTCACATAGCACTAATACCCTTGGGAAAGGTATGAATCCAATTATTCTCCCTCCAGCTATGGGTAAATAGTAGGGCAGACTAGGTTCTTCAGCCTTGGTTAGGCTAAGAGAAGAAAAAACTCTGAATTCAAACCTGTTAAACTCCGTTTAAAAATTGACCTTGTGTCACATCCTGCCCGAGAAGAGGGGTTGGCTAAATATGATAAACCCGTTCGTATCTGAAACAACAGAGTCCGCCTGCATTTGAATATGTATTTGTATTACTGTTGCGACTGACATCCCCAAATCGATGCCACATTATTTGGGACAGACTAGGCCCTCTACCCTTGGCAGAGCAACCGGTCCAGAAGAAGAGATATATCTGAATTCAAAATCAGACGGTCAATCCCTAAGACAGTTGATGGAAACACTTTGTATTATGTTTTTATTTGCAAACAAATGATTATTATTACTGACAAACAAAAAATGTTAAAGTTCTAATTATTTCCATGAGAAAAACAGCAGACACAGGGATCAAAATAATAACATTGGATAGAGAAAGTTTTCAGGTATAAAACCCATTTTTCCCTCAGCGTCACAGTCACTGTCAAAACATTTTCACCAGCGAAATTTGTGCGTTTGGAGGGTCTAGTGGCGTAATGGTTATCGTCGTAGGATGTGGACTCGGCTACCCGGGTTCCACTCCTGAACTAGGCTGCAAACATTTGACTTAGTCTTAATACCCGTAAAACAGGTACAATTCCAACTATTCTGCCTCAAGCAACGGGTAAATAGTACGTCAGGCTGTTGTTGTATAGCCATGACCAACCATACAAACACATATGCATGCGAAATCATAACGACGACACAATAAAGACGACGAGCGACTCAGTTCTTAGAAAAACATACCTCTCACTTTATTGAAAGGGTTGTGTGTTAGAGGGAGTTGGAGACCAAACAGAACTGCAACATATTGACACCCCCACTCTTATGGCTTTTCTTTCCCGTTCTCCTGGGCTGCTCAACGAGAGGCCCGAGGTCCAGCTCTCTGCTGGGTGCTGTTTTCTCTACAGCATCTTGTCTCCTACTTGTCTGGTCCCCAAACTCTCAATCGGGGGTCCCGAGGGCCCCTTCTGCTGGGTGATGTTTTCTCTACAGCATCCTTTTCCAACTCTCCGATCTCCAAAACTGGTTGAATTTCCTGTGCACTGAATTATATAATAGTTCAACGTCCACTCAATCTCTCCCCATAATTGGCCATCGGAATATGCACTTCCGCCGTCTTTGGAATGGCATGTTTGATCGTCATCGAGCGGAAATAACTGTCAAGCAGTTCACAGGTCACTTTCTTCTGGTGCATCAGTTTGTGACTTTACCGAGGGATTTTAACCCTGTCCCATATTGTCAGCCAAGCTCACCCACATCAATGAAATATGCAACTTCCACCGTCTTTGGAATGGCGTGTTTGGCCGGGCCGGAGGTCAATATACTACACTGTGCTATTTAATCTTGGCTGAACAATCGGTTTAGGTGAACTCCCCCTGGAAAAATCTACGTTACAGGATAAGTCTGTCTGTCTGTCTGTCTGTCTGTCTGTGTCTCTCTCGCTCTTTCTCTCACGTGCGTGATTTGCAATGGAACATTTTTAATGTAACATTGAAGATATAAATAGATAGGCTTATGCTCAAACATTGAAAGATGAATCAAATGTCAGTATTAAATTAATCCTGAGGAGTTGATATGCCGCTAAACAAACTAAGCCTGAGAGTACCTGCTGTCCTTAAGTGATCACCCATCTGTATACTAAACAGGATCATCGCTGCTAAGCTTCGGTGATTTTATGGAAAACCGTGCTTGTTATTTATTAAAATTTCCTTAATCTATCTCACGAACTGCAGTTATTCATAAAACCTGCGGTTCCTAAGTACAGGTATCAACAATACTATTTTAAATTGTTTACATTACTTGCAATGTAACGATTCGACGTAAACTACTGCTTTCTGCAAGTCCTGACCGTAGATTTAGGAGCCGGTGCTTGTTATTTAGTAAGGTGTGTTTAATCTAGCACCTTGGCGTTAGGTCGCTTTAAAATACCTGCTGTTACTATGAAGTTATAGACCATCGAATAAATGTTGTGTAAAAAGATAAGGCATTCGCGAAGCCTAAGCATAATCTGGCGAAAAGCCACCATTTTGGTCCTCCATTTATAATATCAAACTCACTACAATTGTAACAATGTGAGAATAAAGCTGATTAATAATTGGAAAATCACAAACATTTTTATAGTTGGTTGGTTGGTTGGTTGGTATCAACCCTTTTCAGGTCATTTAACCCCGAATTAAATTTCAAGCATTTTAGTTTAGTATAAGAATAGTCTTTTTTAACACTCAGTTAAATGTTAAAACAGTTCTATTTCAAACAATTAAGTTTAGCATAACTACGCAGTTTAGTTCTATTTGACACATAGATAGGACCCTATTAGGTTCTACCACCCTGGGCCAGTGTGGAGCTGGGAGCTATGGCAATGAAGGGGTACTCCGCATTCCTCAAAGCTCCAACATTACAGTAACCTCAACATCAGATTGTTTAGTGTCATATCCAGGACACTCTGTGGTGCTGCAGGGGGTGGTCTTACCCCTCTGCTGAGATACAGTCGGTCTATTCTACAGCTCAACTAGATTGGGTATGAAGATTGATAGTTATTTATAATTTGATCCATCATGGTGACCCGAGTTCAAATCCTGGACGGGGTTTTACTTAGGAAAGAAGTTGATTAGTCTCTCTCCACCCACCAGCAATAGTTAAGATAATAGGGCGGACTAGGCGCTCTAAACGTGGCAGGGCAACCGGTCCAGAAGAAGGAAAAACTTTGAATTCAAAAGCAGACGGTGAGTCCCTCAGACAGTCTGACGCTCTATTCAGTGGTCACCCTATCTAAGCGGCCAGTCATATGATAATTGAACAGTCTAATCACTGCTGAACTACCATGATCTTGTAGGAATCGGTGCTTGAAGTGACCTTTAACCATAATTCCCTTTTTCTGTGGTTCCAAGTAAATTCATCTGCGAAATGTCGTTTATCTCATCAATTTGAAAAAGAATACGTGATTTTTAATGAATTAACAGCCATAGGAATTGAACTTGAAGCTACAATGAACTTTGACTAACGCTGTCATCCACTCACCTAATTTTTTTGGTTGGCTGGTTGTTTTATTGCATATCAACCCTTGTAGGCAATTTAATACAAACCCTGTTTATACATACATACATACATACATACATATATATATATATATATATGTATATATATATGATTTGTGTCCAAACATATTTTTGAATCTAGTCATGGATTATTTAAAACAATGCCAGTATTTCAAACAGACAATTACAATTTACTACAAATCAAAGAAAAATATTTCATTGAAAAATACAAACCCACAATAAATATAATTTAAAATACACCAACATACAAATAAGTAAATTAATAAATAAAGACTCACACACACATACGTACAAATACGTAAACAAACAAAAACAAAAGCACGTGAAAATTTAAACAAGACAAAAAGACGTTCGAAAAACGCCGGTACTAATTTTCAAAGAAATTAAAACGCCAAAGGAAAGTTACGTTGAAGGACGGAAAATTTTCTTTGGAAAAAAGTGCCTAGAAAACTTTTCATTTCTTTTCTGAAGAGAAGTGAAATGCGTTAGAAGGAAATAAAATAATAAAATATAATGAAATAAAATAAAGAATA
The DNA here is from genome assembly GCA_963585895.1 of Sepioteuthis lessoniana. Classification (NCBI taxonomy): domain Eukaryota; kingdom Metazoa; phylum Mollusca; class Cephalopoda; order Myopsida; family Loliginidae; genus Sepioteuthis; species Sepioteuthis lessoniana. Next base: position 30,736,624 of record OY757942.1, read on the forward strand.
TAATAAAATGAAATAAAGAATATTATGAACAATTTATGGTATAAATATTTATGAAACAAACACTTTTTCAAAAATAATCTCATCGTGGACCGATTCAGCTTTTAATATATATATATATATATATATATATATATATATATATAAAGGATTTACAAATGAATAGTTTTTAGTTTATATTTTTAAACGAGCGAGATCTTTTTCGTTTGCACGCAGTTAAATGGTTTCAAGTATTGCAGTCTAACGGTAATACTGCTACTAGAAGACAGGTAAATGGTTGTTGTAAGTATTTTTATGCTATACTAATAATTCAATAAACAGTCATTTGTTTGCACCGAAGTACATTGTTTCATGTATAAAAAATAACTGAATATGTCGATTCGAACCGTTGATGAAACCCTAACTGGTACTACCACTTCTGGGAGCCATGCCAAGGAAGATGTACTCAGCATTATTCAAAGCTTCAGAACTGGACTCTCACCATCAGATTTCTTAGTGTCATATCAGGTTACTCGTTTGGAGAGGGGTTTTACATCTCAGAGTATCGGTCAGCGTATTCTAAAGCCCCAGCTGACTTGGCTGGCCTAATTTCAGTTTTATTTCCTTTAGTGAGATATAGGCCAGAAATAGAGAGCACAGTAGGTTAGACAGAGTTTTCTAGTCTCGGTGGTTCACCACTTGAGGTGAATTGAATAATAAACTACTATGTGGAGTCACTAATTTAGTCTGACTCATTCTTCAGTTTCTTTCTGGAAGGTTCTGAGACGAGACTCTGTGCACGTGTGAGTGTGTGGGAAGAAAATAAAGATAATTAAATGAACATGTTTCGCTTAAAGGATGGCGCCATCAGAAATGAAATTCTATTTCACGAAAACCAAATCTACCTGTTACTAGAATCCGAGCAGCGCGCCGCTTTCTTTTCTTTTCTTTTTTTTTCCCCCCCTTTTTTTTTTCTTTTTTCTTTTTTTCTTTTTTCTTTTTTCCGTTTTTTTTTCAAAATAACTTCTGATGAAGTTAATCCGATCGGGAAACATCGTTTTAATTTTTTCTATAGTCTTCCTTGTTTTATTCGATTCCAAACCTTTCCCATAGATAGAAAGATAGTTCGATTGATAGTGTTAGATGAGAGTGAGAGAACGAGAAAGAGAGAGAGAGAGAGAGAGGGAGACTTAGGGACATGTCACAACTACAATACCGGTTCCAGTCAGATCAAGGAAGTTAAGGAGCGATTCGCCTGTTTAATATGGTTGACCACCTAATATTAGCAGGAATTGTAAGCAATCTAAGTGCTCAAGTACAAGATTAAAAAAAGATTGATATACATACATTCATATATATATATATATATATATATATAGAGAGAGAGAGATTTATATATATATATATATATATAAGTTGGCCGACCGTTGTTGAGAGCGACCCGAAGGCTCCCTTTTCAATAGCTACAACACCGAGGTGTTGGGGAGGATGACACTCCTTTCCCTGGATTGCTCCACATTAGAATGCTGAGTTTCAAGCAAGGAGGCATCAAGTACCAGTTTTTGAGTCTTTGGTATGACTCGACATGGGGTTGAACTCCGGTCTTTCGGACCATTGGCGAACACTCTAACCATATATATATATATATATATATAGATGAAGAAACGTACAGAATAACATATTGTTGATTTTAAATGAATAATTGTTGCTTTCGTTTTTTTAAGGAAAGAAAAACATGGTAACATGTTGTCGATGATATGATATTACTATTTTTACTGTATTCCATTTTTTTCTTGTTTCTTTCAAAACAAAACCGAAAGACAAAAACAAATAAAAAAAGGAAAAAACAAACTATGTCTCAAACGAAAAGGAAAAAAGAAAGAAATAATAACGATGAAACTATTTCTATCGATCTATTTCTATCGATCTCTCTTTCTCTCTCTCTCTCTCTCTAATTATATAAACAATAAAAGCGATGAGCACACTTGTTGCCCGCGTCGAGCAATTTGTACCAATTACTGAAGTAGGACTGGGTGTTGCATGAATTTGTTTTCATTGGCACCACGAGGTGACCGGCAAAATATACACGTGACTCGATGTATTTTTTTTAAGGAGGGTATTCCCACAGACGAAGAAATCTTCGCGCTCAAAACAGGAAGGATAATATGAAGTGTATTATGTATCTCTTGCACGTGCGTCAATTTTTCTTCTCTTCTCTTTTCTTTTCAAATTTTTGTTTTGTTCATTCTATAAGGTGAAATTCAGCAGTTGCGCTTTTGTGTAGGTGTGAAGAGATAGGCTGTTCAAGCGGTTTTTTTTTTATATCATTACTTTTTTACTCTTCGAGAGTTTTCCCTCCAGTATGAATTGATGGTTTTTTTGTTGTTTTTTTTTTTCACTGGCATCTTAGCGACAGCAAGTCTCTTCGAGATATCCTAACCAATTATAGGAGTGCTGTGGTCTGACTGGATTCAATTACTTCTCAACTATCCAGTTTACCAAGTTTATTTTCCAGTCCCTTGGAGAAAATTTTCCTACTTTTAACAAAGTCTTTACAAAAATGCTTAACATCCTCGGTATTCACAATTTTGGGGCGCCTCAGACTCTAAGCGAAAAACGCAGCTCTGCCAAATAGGTATTGCTTGCGGACCCCCTAAGACCGGCAATCAGCTTAACACCCACCCGGTGCGTATACCAGGTCGCTTCCAGAAAAAAAAGTCAGGAGGGGACAAGCTCGTGTTATAAGTGATATTAATTGCCAGCCTTTGGTGACCGTTTCAAGGATTCCAACCATGGTTTTTTATCTGTTAATCGTCAGCGAAAATGCATTGCCATTGATTGTACCTAAGTAAAAAAACCCACAAAAATTAGTATTGTAGAAAATTTGTTCTGTTCACAGGGTTTTATTTTTCTTCCTGTATCTGTTGTATTTTGAGTCGAAATGGACAGGAAGATTTCTTGCGGAATGAACCGCTTAAAGGTCTTGTTCATCGATAGCTAAAATGCTATTGCATTGTATTGAAAAATAGCTGAAAACTGCTCTATCATACAGTATAATTATTTTCCCTGATTTTGATATCGTGTCCCTAGTTTCCTTTCACATAATAGGAATCTTTACTATCAAAAGTAAAATCCTTACTATATATATATATATATATATAGCCCAGTCGGCTGGAGTTGTAGAATACACCGACTGCATCTCTGCAGAGATATAAGACTCCCAAGTGAGTGTCCTGCATATGACACTAAACAATTTGAGGGTTAGGCTCCTGTAATGCAGAAGCTTTGAGGAATACCCCTTTATTGCCATCGCTCCCAGGTCCATTCTGACCTGGAGTGGTAGAACCTGATAGGATCCTATCTATGTATCAAACAGAACTATACTGTCTACATATGCTAAACTGAATTGTGTGAAATAAAACTGTTTTTCCATTTATCTGCGTGTAAACAAAAACTGTTCTTATGCTAAACTGAATTGTTTGAAATAAAACTGTTTGTATTAATAAAGAAGGATTTGGCATTAAATGGTTGATATGCCATAAGACCAAACTAAAAATTTACTGTATATATATATATAGTGTGTGTGTGTGTGTGTGTTTCAGAAATACATATATACAGCCTGTCTGAAGTTATTATTCAAATAAAACAAACTCAAATGATCTAAAAATTCCGAACCAATTTTTGTCAAATTTACACTTGACACTTCCCATCCTTAATAAAATATTTAACTGAATGTCCGCCCCTTTTATTCGTTATCGCCCCCTTGGTCAAATGAGTAGAGAGTTCCCCAATGGTCCGGGAGACCGGGTTCAATCCTAGGTCGAGTCATATCAAACACTGAAAAAATGGGACTTGATACCTCTTTGCTGAACACTCAGCATTATAAGGTAAGATCACGGATAAAGTGGAGCAATCCAGCGAATGAAGTAGCGCCCTCTCCAACACCTTGGTCAAGCAGCTAATGAAAAGGGAGCCTTCGGGTCACTCTCGACTATGGTCACGGACTTTACTACTTTTAATCGTTGGTTTTTGAGATATTTACGAAATTGAACTGACTGGATGCGGATTAAATCATTATTATCACTGAAATCAAATAAATCTACTTTTGCTTTTTGTCGTGATATATTTTGAAAGCGAATAAAAGAGAAGTATTTAAAAGCATAAAAAAAAAAAAAAACAGAACATAACAAAGTTATTTTGTGAGGTAATGTCAATTTTTGAGATATCAAAGTAACTTTGCAAAGATTATCGAACGATAAAAAAATGGTTGACAATTGTAATTAAGAAGAGAACGCGAAACAACGAAAAAGGTTTTAAGAACTTGCTTCCTCTAGATGAACGTAAACTAAAGCAAGTGATTGCGAAACAATCATTGTTGACCAGTGCTTAGATCTTTGAAAAGTCTATAATTGAGGAAGTCAAGTAGGGCAAAATGTGAAGAAGACTTTATCAAATGAGATCTGCAAAAAATCCTCTAGGCGACCTCTTATCATTAAAGAAAAAATTCTAAAGCGTCAAGATTTGACAGAGAAATACATGAAAACTGACTTAAATAATTTTTAACGACGAATCTCAAGCTACATTTTATAGACTTGATGGATGGACTAAATGAACAATGGATTTTATCCAAGTCAGACGTTCCTGAGGCCAAAAAGAAGACAACAAAAACAGTAGTGTGATGATATGTGCTAGAATTGTCGACTAATCTATAACTGGACTATTTAAAGTCGATGAAGGAATTAAACTGAACAGAAATAACTTGAGGTTGTATGAACAAGCATTTCTTTGCGCGATTACAGTCTCACAGTTATAAATGGAAATATCTAAGTTTACACGTAGAATCTTTGAGTATAAAGGATTTACAGAAGAGAAGACAATGGAATGGCCACCATCAAATCTTGATCTGAATCCCATTGAACATCTATGGTCAGTTGAGAAGAAGAAATTAGAAGAAAGTGAGAAACTATATAGGCATATTTGAAGAAATTAAAACAATCATATCAGAAATTGAACCTTCTGAAATAAAAAAAGAAACTGACAAAATCGATGGATAAGATTATTAGCTGTGATTGAAATCAAGAGTCACTATATTAAAATTTAAAGGATTAAAACGTGTTTATTATTTGTTCTGTTATTTGTTCTGTTAAAGATCATTTTTCATGATTTTATTACCTTTTTATTGAAATAAAATGTTACTTTTTTGCCTAATAACATGAGACGGCTATTTTTTAGAATACATCAAATAAACTTCAATGAACTCAATAAAACTGCTAAAGATAAAACTACAACCAATAATTTTAACTCAGGCTTTTTACATCAAAATAAATTGTTTAAAATTTAACAATTTCTTTTTCAAACCAAATTTAAATCATTGAAGTTTATACGATTCGTTTAAAAACTTCATATTAGCGGTACAGTTTTACTATTATCGATATTATTACGTAATATAACGTTTAAATGATTTCAAATTTTAACCGCATGCGAAGGAATACCTCCCACATCTATTTTTCATATTTTTTTTAGTCAAGAAACGCTATTCCCTGGAAAGGAAAAGGCTCTTTGCGTGTTAGAGTTTACTTGGACACTGTCGAAGACGTCTGCGTAGCGTGCATTTCTGTAAGAATTCGCTAAAAATGCACCAATTGAAATGAAGATTTGGACGTGGCATAAAAAAAGTACATATGAAGGATGTCTGTGCAGAGCAGAAGGATCTGAAAAAGCATTAGTAACGGAAGAAATGGTAGAAAACTTGTGAAATCGTTTATGAAATCCACATATCTGAATTTCTCGTTCAAATTTTGAGGAATAAATCTTATTTTGCTCAAATATGTTTCGGATATTTTTTTTTATAATGAAATTAAATAATATTACGGAGAGTTGATTTAATATATATATATATATATATATATATATATATATATATATATATATATATATATATATACATAGTTTACAATACAAATAAAGAGTGCTCACTGTCAGTGAAAGTGCATATATATCTAAGTAAGTAGAGCGTTGATTCAAAGTCAACAGAGCTTAGTAACTCTCAGTGTTTCACCTAAGCGATCGTTTACATAGTCGTGACTTATATATATATATATATATATATATATATATATATATATATATATATATATGCGTGTGTGTGTATGTATGTGTGTGTTTGTGTGTGCGTGTCTATGTTGATTGTGACGGTGCGTATATATGTATTATGCAACCTGGTGATCGCAGAGAAAATACCACTTGAAAGTTTATGTGACCCTTTTGAATTATAGTGTACTTTGAACATTTTAGGTGATATATATATATATATATATATATATATATATATATATATATATATATATATATATCACCTAAAATGTTCAAAGTACACTATAATTCAAAATGGTCACATAAACTTTCAAGTGGTATATATATTTTCTATATATACCGATGGTCGAGTAAGATTCGAAGGGTTATCAATCTCTTTTTCGTTTATATTATTATATATTTATATACATATATTATCTATATATATATATATATATATATATATATATATATATATATATATATATTTGAGTGTGTGTATGTTAGTGAGGATAGAAAAATAGATAGATAGAAAAATAGATAGTGAGAGAAAAGAAAAAAGAAAGGACACATGAAGAATGATCGACAGAAATGTATTTTTCTATTGTTTTTAACACACAATTTCACACGCATGTATTTTTCAAAAGAAATGGGGATAGATAGATAGATAGATAGATATAAGCCGAGTGAGATAGATATGAACAAACTAAGATTGATATAAACAGAATGAGATAGATGTGAATAGAATGAGATAGATAGATAGATAGATCAGACGTCTGGAACTTATGATTTCTGTAAATGAAGAATCAAATAAAAAATAATATAAAGATTTAAATATTTCAATGTAATTTAAATTTCGATTAAAATTTGCATTTCTATCCGAAAGCAAATAAATGAATAAAAATATTTACAAATTTAATGTTAAAACGGAATATTTTAAAACTAGAATCAAGCGAACTTGACTTTTATTTAAATGCTCTCTAGGAGTTTATTCAAAATTTGCATTTTCATGTTTTATATACTTCCATTTATGATTTTTTTTTTCATTTACTTTTTCATCAGAGCTTGACTCAATTTTCTGATTTTCATCTCAAATTTGATTGTGCATCTTCGACTTTACAATTATTATTATATTTATCATAGTTGCTCCTATTTGAGTTTTTCACACAAGCGTTAGCCAATGGTTTCCCACAAGAGTTTGAGTGACAACAAGTCTCCTCAAGTTTCCAGGACTCTCCACTGTATTCTGGCCTATTTTAAATATACGGTTATTTGGAAGGTCTCCACCCATCCTCTTATTTTTAAGTCTTCCATTCTTTGTACCAATCATTCAGCGATTGTACCGAGCGCACCATTTACAATTGGCATCACCGTCACTTACGGGGGTGTCCCCGTGGTATAATGGTTAAAGCGATGGTCTGCGAAATCGTAGCACACGAGTTCGAACTCCAGTCGCGCTATTACGTTTACTTTCGGACAAATACCCTTGGAAAAGGTATGAACCCCCTTATCCCCCCAGCTATGAGTTAAATAGTACCACCACTGTTCTTCTAGGGGAATGTCTTTGGCATTAAATAACCCACGAAGGTTGATATGCCATTAAACATAGAAACTAAATCAACCGTCACTTACATGTTCTACAGTTTTTTCAGTTCACTGACAATTTTACCGTGTGGTCAGCCGGGACAGCAAAATCCACAATTCTGCAAGTTCTCTTTTTCTTGTTGATTATTACTAGGTCTGGTCGTCTGGCCGAAATTACGAGATCCGTTTTGTATTTCAAAATCCCAGAGGAGTTTGTGCATTTCATTTTCCAGGATTGATTCTGGGTAATGCATATACCATTTGTTCGTATGGTCAAATTTCAATTTCTTGCACAATTCCCTGTGGATCCCTTTGCCCACCCTGTCGTGTCTAGTCTTATCCTCTATCTGTGCTAGCTTGCTGCATTTGCTTATGATGTGATTGATCGTTTTATCCCTATCACTACATCATCTACATCCACTGTTTTGATGCAACTTATCTATTCTCACTTTTCGTTATTGTAAATAAGTAAAGTTGGCGACCGTAATCGAGGGTGACCCGAAGGCACCATTTTCAATTGATTCTACGCCGAGGTGCAAGGGAGGGCGCTACTTCTTTCCCTGGATTGCTCCACTTGACCTTTTATCCGTACCTTATAATACTAAGTGTTAAGCAAGCTGGCATCAAGTAGCATTTTTTGAGTCTTCGGTATCACTCAACCTGGGATTGAACCCCGGTCTCTCGGACCATTGGCGAACACTCTACTCATTAGACCCAAAGGAACAATTAAAGGACCGATATTAATTATTATTTTACTCCTTGAGAGTTTTTAACATCAGCATTAGCTGATAGTCTTTCACTAAAATTTGAGTGACAACAAATCTCAAATCTCCAGGACTCTCCTCAGTATTCTGGCTGATCTCAACCATGTTGGAGTTTGGATTGTTTCCACTCAATTATTATTAATATTATTGCAAGTAATTCACACCAGCATAAACTGATAGTCTTTCACAGTAGTCTAAGTGATAGTAAATCTCTTGAGATCTCTTAGTCTCTTCTCGGTATTCTGGTCGAATTTAGCAATTTCCGTAGTTTGAATGGTCTCGGCTTGTTATTCGATTTCCAACTCTTCCATCTCTCTTTCCAATGTTTTAGGGTCCTTTCCTAGTGCGCCAATTACAATTGGTATTACCGTTACTCATATGTTCCGCAGCTTTCTTCGTTCTCTGTTTAGGTGCAATTGCTTGTCTCTCTATTCGTTGTGCAATTGCTTGTCTCTCTATTCTATGAGCACCGGAATGGCAATGTCCATATTATGGAAGGCTTTCAATTTTTGTTAATTGTTACGAGGTCTAGTCTTTTGGTCAGCATTAGGTGATCACAAAATCCAAGAGAATTATTATTATTATTATTTCACTCCTTGTAGTCCTTCACCCAATTTTTAACTGGTGGTCTGAATGATAACAAATGTTCCCAAGTCTCCAGGACTTTTCACAGTATTCAAATCCATCTTATCAAGGCTATGGTCTGTATGGTCTCAATCCTTCCTATGAACTTCAATTGATCCAGACTCTTTTCTAAACCTTTGCAAACAGTTCCAAGAGCACGAACAACAAATGCCATTACTATCACCTTCATGTTCCACCGTTTTTTCAGCTTTCTGGTAAGATCCACACATGTGACCATCATCTCGCTTTCTTTTATCTTCACTCATTTATTGGCTGAAACAGCAAGATCCCCAAGAAAACAAATTATTTTATTCTTCTTGATTCACTCAAGGTCTATTCTTCAGGCCAAGATTCGTCATCTGCTTCTATCTGAAAATCCCAGAGAATTTTCGGCGTCCTCTTTTTCGAGGATGAAATCTATTTCTTGTATATAAATTTTGTTTGTATGGCCAAAACTTGATCCCTTGCACTGTTCTCTGTAGATCGAAATTCCCACCCAGTCTTGCGTTTCTTTTTTTACTTGTTTGCTACATTCGTTTATGATGTTATTAATCATTTCTTTTTTTGTTTCTACAAAATCTAAGATTATTATTCTCTGAATATTAAAAATTTTCTCTTAGAAATAAGTGGTCTTTATGGCATTTTTTTCTTGTGTTATGGCATTATTTTGTGTTTAAAGAAATTCACTCTCTCTCTTGGAGTTTCCATTTCTTAGCTATTTCAAGGTCATCTTTCCAGCAAACTCTCCACTGTGTTACTTGCAGTATCAATATTGTTTTTCCTTTTCTGATTTCAGGTTTTCGAGGGGTGGGTTGTGCCATTGTTTTGCTGTTGCTGTTGCTGGCTTCTGTAATTGTTGTTTCCTTGATCTTTTTCTGTATTCCTCAAGTTTTTGAATCTTTGCATCTGCATATACTCAATGTTAGCGATTCCTATTCCTTCTTTTTTTTCTTGACATACATAGTTTATTTATGCCATTTCTCGGTTTCAAGGCATGGTGAATTGTTGTCAATTTTCTTATCCATTGGTCCGTTTGTCTGGGTTTCTCCCTGGTTTAATTCAATAATGGTCCAGCGTATTTTACAAGAAAGATTAGCTTGGTGCTTATTTCTTCGATGAGATTTCTGTTGCAGAGTTTGATTATGAGAAACTTTAAGAATGATTTCCCTGGTTTAGTCATTTCTATGTCCATATAAACGAGAGACACCTTAAGAAGGCCGGAGGATATAACGGCCGAAACGTTGTATTTTAAATAAGAACAATAAAGATTATTATTATTAATATGTTCGAGGTTGTTGTGGTTACAGTGGTGATCAATTTGTTGTTGTTGATGTCATTTCTGTCGTTGTTCGTACATCCTCATGTTTTAATCCTTTTTCCTAATCTGGTCATATTTTCTGACAGTCAAAATCACCTAATATGGACTTTTTTTTCACATCTAACTTAATCCCAAAGCAAAGATTTTCTTAATCTAAATCCGTAGCAGCAATTTTATTTCGTTCTCTCTTTGTTAATTTCCACTGAATTTCTATCGAAAATCGATATATATTTTTTCTACCTCGTAAAACTGAAATCGAAATTGTGATATGTGATTTACTAGCCAATCAGAAATATTCTTTCAACTGTTTCTGAAGACCAAACAAGGTTTGTTGCGATTGCAATTGGAAAATGACTATGAAAGTATCTGGTAGTATCATTTGTTGTTTGTGTGTTTGTATGTTTCTTTCTTTCTTTGTTTGTTTCTTTCTTTTTGCATTTCTTTCTTTCTCTCTTTCCACCATTCTTTTCCATCTTCCTTTCTTTCTTTCTTTCCATCTGGCTCTTGTTCTTGATTCTGGGGGCTGAGTCTTCCTTCATCTAGTCAACTTGCTTTAACATGGCGTTTGTAACGCTACGGATCTCAAATACTTGCAGGATCTCTATCGACATTTGTATTACTATTACTGTTACACACAGATTTTTGCAACACCACGTGTCGAATGGGTTTATGCGTGTAGCGCTACATCTTAAGTGTCAGTCGGTCCTCTGTTGTAATCTTGCTGTGAGAAAAAGTGACGACCGCACAAAAACCTCGTCTTGGTTCATTAATACCAAAGTTTATTTGTTACTACACTTTTAGTAGTCGTCGAGAAGAGAGAAACAACGTGTGAAAACTGAGTCGAGCGTGTTAGCTAGACAAAGAGAAACGAAGTGTCATGAGGAGAGAGAGATAAAGACAGAGAGAGAGAGAGAGAGGGGGGACAGAGAGACAGAGAAATGAGGCATACCTTGAATTATTAATTTTTCCAATCTTGTAGTTCTCCCACGTGCATGTTCGCGAGGTTTGTTCTCACTGATTCTCGTCCGGGCTCCTACAGTTGTCTTTACATCATTGTATACTGCAGTCAACTGAACATTTTTCCTCTCTTCTATCCAGCGTCCACTCCCACAAACAGTTTTTTTCCGTTTGAGTTCCTTCCTGCCGATCCGTGCTCGTTGTCAATTTGCTGTCGATACATCTGAATTTTTAATTTGAGCACTTACTGCTTTGATGATCTGGATTTCTGGAATCTACTTTCCTCCCTACCATTCGTTTCTCCTTTTTCATATACGTTCTTTTCTTTTCCACTTTCCCGTGGTAGACCAGTATATCTCGCTAGGAAACAACTCACCATCAATCAGAGTCACTAATTATTCTACATGTAAATGATCAGCGAAATTCACTAATGAAACATTATATCACGCCGACAGGCAGAAAAAGTTAAGCATTACTTTGTTTTGGCATTGTGTTCTGATGAATAGGTTGCCTATTGATTATGTAAAGTAAGAGTAGAATTCAAAATATCTGAATTCAAAAGTTAACTGGTAATTCGTTAGAAGAAGAGTTAGAGTTAATGAGAGTAGTCCAGAGTACCGTAACGAACAGACGCCTAAAGCGCTATTTCTCCAGCCGTGCGGTTGACCTGAGAATTTGGGTGAATAAAGAGGTCAAAAATCAAAGAAAGTCTCCATGTCCATGTATAAGAATAGAACACGGAGACTAAGATAATTTCAAGACCATTCGAAGGAGTCCCAGATAGAAGATAAGAGAATCTGGCCAGACAGATAAGAACAAGAAAAGGTATTGGTTGTAAACAATTGTAGGAGGTCATAAATATAAGGCTTAGATGAGAGGCGAATTAACGACTCGGCTTTGATTGAGATTGATAGGCAAAACTAGTTTAATTGTCCTCAAAACTCAGAGAAATTTAGATTTGGTACAAAAGTTGAGTGATTTGATTTAACGGCATGTTAACCCGTCGAGTGTTATTTTATGCCAAGATGTAAATTGCAGGGAGCAGTCAAACCTTCTTTAAAGGATTTTTTTTTATTTTGATAGTAAAATGTCTGCAGCTGTTTGTGGCTGAGTGGATTTGAGGTCGATTTGAGGGATAGGTTTACAAGGTATATGTTATATTATCTGATATATTATTTTTTTCTGGAAATATAAAATCTATACTGATATTTTTAAATGTATCTCTAATGTTATTTGTGTTATAAAAGCGTGTTCAGATAACAGTAAAATCACTATATTCTATCAGAATTGTTCAATGATATATATATAATAAGGGATATATATCTGATGTTAAATATGTATATGATATAGGATGCTTGATATACTATGCATCCTGGTTGGTTTTCTTGTTTGAATAAAAAAGAATGTGTTAGTCCTGTGTGACCGATATAGAGTCAAGATACGGAGACATGTTCTTTTCTGAACTTTCTAAATCGTGGTTTCTATTCCCCTTAGTTGGGTTTTATTTAGAAGGGTTTGAGAAATGACAAATGGAAAAATGCATAAAATAAACACAGAGAACAGATTCAAATTAATATTTCGTCTTTATTTCATCAAAAGACTCCTTCAGAATGGTGTCTATTTTGTAGCTAATAGCAAGAAAAGGACATAGATAAACAAGAGAGAGACAGAGAATGGAAATGAAAAGAAAAAAGAAAAGGAAAGATTGAAATACAAATCTGAGTGTTGAAGTATGGTGACAGCTGAATTGTTAGCTACAAATATGGTACTTTTTTGTAAAAATCGGGGTAAACATAAGACAGGCTACAGCTAGTGTCAAGTGTATCAAATTTCATCAAAACATGACCATCAGAACAAAATATCCCAATGAAAAATAATTCGGAAGTATAGAAGTGTGGTAGAGAAATAATAGTTTTTTTTTATGAAAATGTTTTCTTATCCATTGTCAATTTCGATATTATTCTTCCGTTGTTTTGTATGTTGTTACCCCCAATTTTTTTTTTTTATCATTAAGGGTTTTCGGACAATTTTCTTCATCTTTATTGCTTTTTCAACAACGTTTCGGTCGATATGTTCTCCGGCCTTCTTCAGGTGTTTGTCGAACTCGGGAACCTACACGCAACTTTGAACTACGTTCTTTATTGAATTCATGGGGGTCGCTTGTTCTAATTTTGTGAGCCATAACCGGGTACAAATGTTAAGTATTCCTGTATTGATTTTCTTACTTGCCTGCAGTCAGGATTGAACATGCAACCTCCAGATGATTGTCTCCTTAGAAGCTCCTAACCAACGCCTATAACCGTTACGCTATGTGTCCTACTGGACAATTCAGAGAGAATCTTTGGGACTTATCAACTTAATGTTCTTATTTGACTGGGATTACTACTATTATGTATGATTTTTTACCTTTGCTCATATTCAGATTTTTTTATCTAGCCTTTTTTAATTATCGGCTCCCATATTGTATTCAACTCTATACTTGGTCTACTCTATTCCTGTATTGTTACTCGCCTGCAGTTCGACAAACACCTGAAGAAGGACGGAGGACATATCGACCGAAACGTTGTGGAAATAACAATAGAGATGAAGACAATAGTCCGAAAACCCTTAATGATAAAAATCATCAAGCTTCGTCTCAGAAATTTAGACAACTAATATTCCAATTTTGTTGCCATTTTTAATAAAAGATGTTCATTTTAGTCCTCAGGTCTGTAATTTGGATTCTGAAGCTGTCGAAGGCCATTTTTAGTCTTGAATTATCCGCTGAATCGGATTTGCCATTTCTTCTTATTTCTCTGTCTTTCAATCTAGGGATGATCGTTGAGTTATTTTTGTATTTAGTACAAAGCTAAGCTCGAAGGATATATGAAAAGGATCGAACTCTCGCCACAATATTGATAGATGTTCACGTTTGTCATACGAACTACTACGCTGTAATCACGTGCCCGGAGTTAGATAGATGATAGATTCTTGCCATTTCGCTTTTATAAATTAAACTACAGAATAAAAACACAACAGACACAAGAGAATTAATTTGGCCGCTTAGAAATTCTTAGCTTATTCGATTTCAATTTCAAATTGAAATGTTTCTCCACCATCTTCCGCTTGGCCCCCACCTAAAGATAAAGGACTTTCTTGAAGTTCAATCAAATTATTTTAAGGCCTCTTCTACAGATAGCTATTTGGAGAGATGCCAACACGTTGAATTCTATCGTCTCTGGAGATGTGGAATCGTAAAATATCAACCATATATCGCAGGGATTTAGAAAGCTAAATACTGGTGGATTTGCGGAATGCCGTTTCTCATTTCGAACACCGCCAAATTTTGCCCCTGAGAAAATCTATAATTGGTATTTCTTAGATTTGTTGCTTTGCAAGTTATGAGTACAGTTCTGCTTATGGCAGAAAGACTTCATATCGATAGACAGAAAGAAAAAAAGAGGAAATGAATCTGTTTCTCAATCTCTCTCTCTCTCTATATATATATATGTATATATGTGTGTGTGTGTGTGTGTGTGTGTGTGTGTGTGTGTGTTGAATACTCGCTCACCTGAGGATCGACAACGCTCAATTTTGAATCATAAGCTTTTAATCTGTTTTTATTATTATCCCATTTTATACTGTTATATTACTCACCATTGTTGTGCATTGTAAACATTTTCCTGCTTAAGAGGGGCTTAAGCGTTAAATTTCAGTCATGAACATATATATACATATGTGTATGTGTGTTTGGGATATATATATATATATATATATATATATATATATATATATATATATATATTGTGATTTCGGATTTTCCAGTAAAAAAAATACTTTATCATACAAAAAGGTAAATGAATGTTTATCTATTACTGTCTTTTCATATCTATGTATCAATCTCTCTATATCTCTCCCTTCCTCTCTCTCTCTCTCTATCTATCTATCTCTCTGTCTCTCTCTCTCCTTTTTCTGTCTCTCTCTATCTATCTCTCTCTCCTTTTTCTGTCTCTCTCTATCTATCTACTCCATTCCCTGGATTGCTCCACTTTACCCTTGATCCTTACCTTATCATATTTTCCCAACCCCTCCGCTCGGACAGGATATGACACAAGGTCAATTTTTTTAAGCGGAATTTAACAGGTTTGAATTCAGAGTTTTCCTTCTCCTAGTCTAGTTGCCTCACCAAGGCTGAAGAACCTAGTCTGCCTTACTATTTACCCATAGTTGGAGGAAGAATAATTGGATTCATACCTTTCCCAAGGGTATTAGTGCTATGTGAAATACAATCAGTCCAGGATTTGAACTCGTGTCGCCGTGTCCAATTCCTGTGACGATAACCATTACACCACGGGCACCTCCTTACCTTTTTGTGCTGGGTTTTAAGCAAGGTAGCATCAAGAACCATTTTTTGAGTGTTTGGTATGACTCGAGCTGGGATTAAACCCAGTTCTCCCGGGCCATTGGCGAACATTCTAACCTTATATATATATATATATATATATATATATATATATATGTGTGTGTGTGTGTGTGTGTGTGTGTGTGTGTGTGTGTGTGTGTGTGTGTGTGTGTGTGTGCGCGCGTCGATTTTTTATTAATTTAATGTTTTAAAATGTTAATCAATGATTTGATATATTTGATTAGATTTCATCGGATAAGATTACTGCACTATGATCCGCAACAGCCTAGTCGGCTGAGGCTGGAAAATACACCGACTAGATTTCTGCAGAGGGATAAGACTCCGTCAATGAGCGTCTTGGATATTATATTAAACCATCCGATTGTCCGGTTCAGTAATGCTGGAGCTTTGGGAAATACAGAGTACTCTTTCATTGCCGTAATTTTCAGGTCCACTCTAGCTTGGAGTGGTAGCACTTGATAGGGTCTTATCTATGGGTCAAATAGAACTCTCTGACGAGTAAACTGGGTGCAAAAATCAAATTGATTTGTTTAAAATAGAACTCAATGATTATTAAACTGTGTGTAAACAAATGACTGACGTTTAATTGCATTGTTAGTGAGGCATAACTACAGTTAGAGTCTGCCTTTGCTAACTAATGCTACACTGAATTTTTAGAAATATAAATGTTTGATCATTTAACTGTGTATATCTACAAAATATGCTGACAAATATACTTAATATATATGTAAAAACAGGATTTGGCATTATATAACCAACAATGGTTGATATGCCATAAAACCAAACCAAACCAAACAAAACCAAACCATCTGATCCTCTTTTTAACATGCTCTTCAATGAAATCAGAAAGAAGAGCACTATCATTAGTTTAGTCATTCATTCATTCTATCAGCTAACTTCCTATTAACTGACTTCCTACTTAATTTATATCCATTATTAGACTAGTGGGTAGAGTGTTCGCCAATGGTCTGGGTTCAATCCCAGGTCGCATCATAACAAAGACTTTAAAAATGGTACTTGATACCTCCTTGCTTAACACTAAGCAATTTAAGGTATGTATCAAGGGCACAGTGGAGCAATCCAGGGAAAGGAGTAGCACCATCCTCTACACTTTGGTGTAGTAGCTATTGAAAAAGGAGCCTTCTGATCGCTCTCGACTACGGTAGCCAACTTTATTTTTTTTTATAATTGATATGTTAAAATATTGAAATATGGTAAAATATTGAAATATGTTAAGATACATTAGCGCACACATGCACACGCACACATACATATATATATACACCCATCCCATGAGCATAAACGCATACACTCACTCACACACACTCACATATATATTTATACAGAGAGAGAGAGAGAGAGAGAGAGAGAGAAAATACCTATCCAATATGACTGATCTATTGAGATATATCATTCATTGATGTAACACATGCACATACACCCATACATTAGCAAACAAATATATATATATATATATATATGGGAGAGAGAGAGAGAGAGAGAGAGAGAGAGAAAATACCTATCCAATATGACTGATCTATTGAGATATATCATTCATTGATGTAACACATGCACATACACCCATACATTAGCAAACAAATATATATATATATATATATATAGGGAGAGAGAGAGAGAGAGAGAGAGAGAGAGAGAGAGAGAAAATACCTATCCAATATGACTGATCTATTGAGATATATCATTCATTGATGTAACACATGCACATACACCCATACATTAGCAAACAAATATATATATATATATATATATAGGGAGAGAGAGAGAGAGAGAGAGAGAGAGAGAGAGAGAGAAAATACCTATCCAATATGACTGATCTATTGAGATATATCATTCATTGATGTAACACATGCACATACACCCATACATTAGCAAACAAATATATATATATATATATATATATATAGGGAGAGAGAGAGAGAGAGAGAGAGAGAGAGAGAGAGAGAGAGAGAGAGAGAAAATACCTATCCAATATGACTGATCTATTGAGATATATCATTCATTGATGTAACACATGCACATACACCCATACATTAGCAAACAAATATATATATATATATATATATATAGGGAGAGAGAGAGAGAGAGAGAGAGAGAGAGAGAGAGAGAAAATACCTATCCAATATGACTGATCTATTGAGATATATCATTCATTGATGTAACACATGCACATACACCCATACATTAGCAAACAAATATATATATATATATATATATATATAGGGAGAGAGAGAGAGAGAGAGAGAGAGAGAAAATACCTATCCAATATGACTGATCTATTGAGATATATCATTCATTGATGTAACACATGCACATACACCCATACATTAGCAAACAAATATATATATATATAGGGAGAGAGAGAGAGAGAGAGAGAGAAAATACCTATCCAATATGACTGATCTATTGAGATATATCATTCATTGATGTAACACATGCACATACACCCATACATTAGCAAACAAATATATATATATATATATATATAGGGAGAGAGAGAGAGAGAGAGAGAGAGAGAGAGAGAGAGAGAGAGAGAAAATACCTATCCAATATGACTGATCTATTGAGATATATCATTCATTGATGTAACACATGCACATACACCCATACATTAGCAAACAAATATATATATATATATATATATATATATATATATAGAGAGAGAGAGAGAGAGAGAGAAAATACCTATCCAATATGACTGATCTATTGAGATATATCATTCATTGATGTAACACATGCACATACACCCATACATTAGCAAACAAATATATATATATATATATATATATATATATATATATAGAGAGAGAGAGAGATAGAGAGAGAGAGAGAAAGTTAGAGAAAGAATTAATATACAACATCACAGATGTATCAATAGATGTATATGTATACGAGTTTGAAAGAGAGAGAGAGAGAGAGAGAGAGAGGGAGAGAAAGAAATAGAAGGAGATAGAGAAAGGTTTCATACAGATATTAAATATCAAGTAAGCAGTCATACGTGCATTATATTAGAGAGTGCCTCGGCTTAAGGTCATACAGAAATTTATATCCATATTCACATGCAAGTGTGTGAGTGTGTTTGCCCATCACGTGCCATGTCACACCGGGATAGATGCATTCGCATGTTTTTTCTTGTTCTTTTTTTAAAATATTTGTTGTTGTTTTTTTGTTTTGCTTTATTTTTGTTTTTATTCATTTATTCATTTTATTTATTTATTTTTTTTTTTTTTTATTTATGGGGGACCGACTTTTAGCTCTCAGTTACATATTGTTTCAAAGGAAAACAACAACTTTTTCCCTGAGCACAGGGAGCAGATTTCCGAACGTTGGGTTCCGCAGGGAAAAGAATCACGTAAAACATTTAGTTTGGTTTTCTGAATATCACCAGATTTTCCAAACGAAGATTTTCCTCATCCGGGACTTCCCACCGATTTTCAATTTCGGTTTGCAGTTACTTTGAACATTTCCCAGTAGTATAGCTCCGATTTCAGATATGAAGTTTAATTCTCTTTCGTATCGGTGACCTTAGTGTGGTTGAAAATGGCTGCTTGAGGTTAAACAAGGCGGTCGGCGTAAATGATATTATTATTTCAACTCTGCCAAATTCTACTGTTCACCAATTGTTAAAACTTCATAGTTTGTATTTGTCAAAAAGAAACTGTTTCAAGAAATTCTTGAGATATTATTTTAAGGTTTGGCTTGGTTGTATTCAATGGTATATCAAATGTTTATCGGTTATTTAATGATAGATCCTATATATATATATATATATATATATATTGTCATCAACTATTTCTTTGTATCACAACTCTTCAGTGTGGCTACACATGGGAGATGATGCAAGTTGGGATCGAAACCCAGCTGACTTTACGTCAGTTTTATATCTTACCCCAAAGTTATCGCACCTCTCAACTTAAGCAACATAATTTTACGTATGTATTTAATTACATATAAATATCTATCTGATATAAGATATAAAATATATAAATATATACATATATGTGTGTGTGTGTGTGTGTGTGTGTGAGTATGTGTGTGTGTGCACACACACACACATATATGCATATATATATATATATATATATATATATGATTTGTTAGTGAATTTTTAAATGAACCAGAGTTTATTTGTTGGCACAAAGTTAAATGATTTCAGATACTGCAATTTTATGTTTGCAAATTGTTAAATGGTTTTAAGTATTGGTCCAACAAGTGTCCTGCATATGACACAAAATTGTTTGAAATAGAACTGTTTATATGTATTAAAATCGATTTGGCATCAAATAACCCACAAGACATATCAACCATTGCAGGTTACATATAAACAGTTCTACTTCAAACAATATAATGTTATATCCAGGACACTTTTTAAAGGAGTTTTACCCCTCGGCAGAAATTGCTGCCCCAGTCGACCGGGCCTTCCAGAACTTAAACCTCAAACCAAGCAAATTTTAAAACATATCTTTTTGACTTATAGATGCAACCCAAAAAGTTACTACCTTTCCAGTTCAGATAAGCCAGGGAATAATGTCAATGAAAGGCGACTGCACACTCCTCAAACCTCTAAGAATTCTTCTTAAAATAAGGTTAAAGGAAGCCATTGACAATTGAAACTATGTTTAATGAACATCTAAAACTTCTCTGTTGAAATGATGTGAAGCTGATTCATACTATTGTCTTCATCTTTATTGCTACTTCTACAACGTTTCGGCCGAACCTTGATGATTTTTATCATCAAGCTTTTAGGACTATTGTCTTTATCTTTATTCTTTTTTCCTCAACGTTTCGGCCGATATGTCCACCGTCCTTCTTCAGGTGTTTGTAGAATTCGGGAATCTTCACGGAACTTCGAACTACGTCCTTTATTGAATCCACGGCGGTCGCCTGTTCTGATTCCGTGATGCAAAACCGGGAACAAGTGTTAAGTATTCCTGTATTGTTACTCCCCTGCAGTCCAGATTGAACCTGCAACGACTAGACGATTGTCTCCTTAGAAGCTTTGGAAACCAACGGCTATAACCGTTACGCTCCGTGTCACGGCTAACGGAATCAGAACAGGCGACCCCTGTGGATTCAATAACGGACGTAGTTCGAAGTTCCGTGAAGGTTCCCGAGTTCGACAAACACCTGAAGAAGGCCGGAGGACATATCGGCCGAAACGTTGTGGAAATAAAGTAATAGTGGGACTCGAGTTGGAATTCGCTTACAACTATCTTTCTGTCCAGCTAGTCAGCCTCTGCATCACAAGGATACCACCGAATCAGTTTTATTTTTGGTTTTACTTTTATAATTAATGATAATAACAATTATAATCTCAAGTTACTATTCCTAATAAAGTCTATCATATTTACCAACTCCTCTGCTCGGGCAGGATATGACACAAGGTCAATTTTTTAAGTGGAGTTTAACAGGTTTGAATTCAGAGTATTCCTTCTCCTAGACTAGTTGCCTCAACAAGGCTGAAGCACCTAGTCTGTCCTACTATTTACCCATAGCTGGAGGGAGAATTATGGGATTCATACCTTTCCCAAGGTTATTAGAGCTAGTCTAGAATTTGAACTCGTCTCGCCGAGTCTATTTCCTACGATGATAACCAAGACACCACAGGCACCTCCTAATAAAGTTTATTCTCCCACAGTTATATGGTTTCAAGTATTCCTGTCTATAGCTAATAATTGTTATATGACCCATAAATGAGACCCTGATAGATTCTATCACGCTGGGTCAGATTGATCTTGGGAGTATGGGCAGCGAAGGCGTTATTCGAGAGTACTCATAACTTTAGAAGACGAGCCTCACGATCGTATGTAGTTTAAAGTAAAAACAAGGATACTCGTTTGTTGGGTAGAGAAAGGTTTTATTCCCTTGCAAATGATGCAATCGATGTATTCCAGACCGACTGTACACACTGACAGAAATTCAGAAATATAAGATAGAAGAAAAAAGGAATATATAGTAAGAATAGATACAAAATCACGAGAAGAAAGAAAGAAAGAAAGAAAGAAAGAAAGAAAGAAAGAAAGATAGAAAGAAAGAAAGAAAACATGAATATTGATAAATTGGAGATTAAAAGGGGAAATTAACAGAAAGAAAAAAAAAAGAAAAAAGGAAAAAAAATTCAATTGAAAGAAAGAAAGAAAGAAAGAAAATTTGAATGTTCATAAATAGGAGATAAAAAGTGAAAGTTAGAAGGAAGAAAAGAAATATAAAAGATCGAAAATTTCTGTTTAAAGAAAGAAAGAAAAAAAGAAAGAAAGAAAATTTCAGTACAAAAAAAAAACCCCAGAAATAATGAAAGAAAAATATCAATCCAAAGAAAGAAAGAAAGAAAAAGAATTCTGAAATGTCTATTCAAAAAAGATAGAAAGACAGAAAGAAAAAGAGTGGAAAAGAAAGTTTTCATTCAAAAAAGTAACAAAAAAGGAAAAAATGAAATATATGAAATCTCTTAAAAACTATGTTGTCTGTTTGTTAATAACGAGTTTACCTTTCTTTGCTTCCCGACGAGTTCCTTTGATTGTTTTCAAAACTTGCATTTATTTCTTGTATTCGTGGACCTGATACATACTGTGCAGCTGTGTATTTTGTTACTGTTGTTGTTTTCTACTGCTATTAGGTAAATTAGAAACGTATAACACAAATAAGAATCTAATGAATTCAATTGTAAAAGCCATTAATATACAATAATTAAATAATTGTTCGACACTGAAGAGGTCTGTTAAAAGAGAAGAAAATAACCTCTAATGTCCAAAAAACGAGGAAGTTTTCTTTTTTATAATATCTCTCACAGCTTAAGTAAAAAAAAAAAACATGAAAAAATATCAAGAAAAAAAAGCACAATGACAAAATTTTTTTAAAAAGCAAGGGAAAAAAGAAAAAAGAAAATGGCGGAAAATCAACTTCCGGGA
Source organism: Sepioteuthis lessoniana (assembly GCA_963585895.1). NCBI lineage: Eukaryota > Metazoa > Mollusca > Cephalopoda > Myopsida > Loliginidae > Sepioteuthis > Sepioteuthis lessoniana. The sequence continues at coordinate 30,759,247 of OY757942.1, forward strand.
ACCTTTGTTTGAAATGTTTCCCAAAGAAAAAAAATAAACAGGAAATTGCATTCTTTTTTTAGGGCTAATACAAGTTATTCACCGGCAAGGGCCCCGTCGTATGAAAGTGGATTTATTTGTAAAGCATATATATCTTTCCCCAGGTTTTCTTTTCTCCCGGCATCTTCGTCATTGCATTTATTATATCACCATTTAGCATATCACCAAGGACAGGTCGATCTGAGCTCCCGCAGAGAAGCCAATGGCAATAAATCCGTTCTGCAAATGGGCTGCGGCGATAATTCGCTGGGCTTAAAAACTAGCCACCCGTAGAGATGTCGAGGACTGGAGATAGAGTTTTAAAACGATAAAAACAAATCAAGTTTTTAAGATTACAAGCATTTTGGAGTGACAGGAAAATGAGTTGGAGCAGGCAAAGAAAGGAGAACGCATCTTTTCTGTCCCCTTTAGCAATAACCCTCCAAAAGAAAGTATTTCTGGTTAGATATATAAGTTTAGGAATAAAAATAATTAACTAGATTATACATACATACATACATACATACATATATATATATATATATATATATATAGAGAGAGAGAGAGAGAGAGACTAAGAATCATATAAGGGTAACTCAAAGATAATGCTTCCGGCTTATTTCAATGGAAACTATAACACATACAAGGAAATATGTTTATAGTTACTTTTGACGTCATGAAATGGGATCGGTGACCCGAGTACAAATTCTGGACGTTTTGAATTAAATCTTGCGCTAATGAACTTTGGGAACGCATGACTCAATATCTTGTATCCTCAGAAATTAGTAACTAGTTGGGTAGATAATGTCCTTTTGTCTCAATAAGGCAACTAAGCTCTGAGAAGAAAATCTGGAATTCAAAACAGTTGTACTTCACTATATATATATATATATATATATATATATATATATATATATATATATATGTGTGTGTGTGTGTGTGTGTGTGTGTGTGTGTGTGTGTGTGTTTAAAAATGTTAACAACCTTAGGGGAGTACTATTGTGGTATAATTTTAAACAGTCTCCACATGTTCACCATCTCTGAGAACACATTCTTGGAATTAATAAATGTTGATATTTCAATGGGAGTATATTAATCAGAAAAGTAGAACTGATATGACGGGGACCAAATGGAGAAAAATCCAATGACGTTTTGATAGAAATGGCGAACCAGTAGTGACTTTAAAACCATGTTATTATGAAAGAATTTTTATTGAAATATTAAAATTTTAAGAGTATAGTTTTTATTAAATTGCCTACCAACCTTTGTGCAACATTTTTTTAAACAACTTGTATATATGCGATGGTCAGCTAAAAAGTTCGTACGCTAACCAAGACACTTTCGTGGAATCTGATCAAATTAGGTTTATTTTTAACAGTGCCCCCCGCTTTCGTTCCAAAAACTTCTTTTATCGGTGTTGAACTATTTGGATCACATTTGTCAAAACAGTTATTAACAGTTGATATTGCATCATCATATGAACCTTTCAACCTATAAATTTCCCGGCCACCGAAGAGCACATCGAAAACACAAAAATATCCGAAAATTGTATAAAAAGGACTTGTAAATCTTAATGGGTTTCACAGAAAATCTACAGGGTGCAACGATAAAATTGTCGTCCTAAAAAAAACAATACTACAGCTTTATTTAAAAACTTTTTTGAAAACATCAATTCAGCTAACTTGATTATGTAGTAGAGCTAACATCTACTCAATGTAGACATCTTCAGCCTCAATCACTGCCTCGATACGGATCTGGAATTGGGAGCATGCCTTTTCCACAAGCGCCGGCGGGAGCTCGGCGAATACTCTGTGGATTGCAGCGATCAGCTGGCTTTGGTGTTGTGGGAGATCATGTTGGTGATGTTCTCGACGTATGATCAAACGATGTAGTTCAGCGGGTTCAGGTCCGGGGAAGAGGGAGGCCAGTGAGAGAAGGGTACAAAGTCGTAGCACTCCTTCTGAAGCCAAGACTGGGTCTCTTTGGACTTGTGGGCCGGCGTCGTGTCCTGCTGCCACACCCGGGGTTTGTCACCGGCCACCTGATTGCACCAGGGGATCACCACACTCTTCAGCACATCCACATACACTTTGGTGTTGACTTTCAAGCCGATTTCAAAGATGTGATGTGGCATGATGTGGCTCTCACTTGAAACCACACCAAAGACCATAACCGTAGCCGGAAACTTTGTTTTCATCACCCTGGGCACGTTCCTGTTATTCGTGGCAATCCAGATTTGCATTTTGAGGGCGTTGGCAATGGTCCTGTTGTCATAACTTGTATCGGTAGAGGGCATGAGTTGTACAGCGGCGTATCTCCGATCTCGCTCGTTGAACATCGTGTCACTTTCAAACATGATAGAAGGCTCCTATCGCTCTTGGGATTTGTACACAGCTGGTCAACTAATAGATGGTCTGCAACGAAAACAAAGAAAGCCGATTTTCATTTAACGGAAATGGAATCATGTCGTCTTTTCTAGGGCGACAATTTTACCGTTCCACTCTGTACTGTTCTTCTACAGGGTTGGTTTGCTTAGTTGGCTGGTGCTGTAGAATGCACCAACTGCATCTCTGTAGAGGAGTAAGACCCACCCCCCATTAAATGTCCTAGATATGACAGGAAACAATCTGATGGTGAGGTTCCAGTAATCCTAGAACTTTGGAGAATGCCGAGTACCCCTTCATTGGCATCGCTCCCAGGTCCACTCTGGCCCGGAGTGGTAGCTCCTGACAGGGTCCATACAATGGGTTAAATAGAGCCTAACTGTGTCCTGAATTGTTCGAGATAGAACTGTTTTAAACATTGATACAGTGTACATATGCAAAAGAGAAATGCGTAAAAACTGTTTTGTCATTGTAGCTGTGTACTTATGCTGAATTGAATTGTCTGAATAGAACTGTTTTTGTACACTAAACTGAATTGTTGGAAATTGAACTGTTTTTGACATTGAACCTGGGTACTTATGCTAAACTAAATTGTGAAAAGAACTGACATTGAACAAGTGTACTTCTGTTAAACTGAATTGTTTGAAATAGAACTGTTTATATGTATTAAAATAGATTTGGCATAAATAAACTACAATAGTTGATATGCTATAAAATCAAACCAAACCAAACCAAATCTAATCACACTATAAGGGTGACTTAATTAGCTCGCAAAAGTTGATATGCCATTAAAAAAAGAAACTAAACAAAAACCAATGTACCTTATCGTACTCCCTCATATGAATATTTTCAAACCAGACAAGAAATAATTTCGAAAGCGGGAAAATACTGATACTGTTTCTCTACTAATCATATATAAAAATTTCATTTTAATCACTAATAATATTTAGAGTACTGACGTCATCTTTATAATACTACGCACAATGTTTCGGTCGATATATCCCACAGCCTTCTTCAGGTGTTTCATATTGAACTTGGGAGCCTACACATAACTTTGAACTGCACCTTATATTCAATCCACGGGAGTAGATACACACAATTAAATAATCAAACAGTTCCATTTCTATACAATTCAGTTTAGCATCAGCAAGTTTAAGTGGCTCAAACTATTGGTATGTATCACAAACAATTCAATTAAACATCTGTCATTTGTTTACACTGAGTAAAATGATCAAACAGTTCTATTTCAAGCAATTCAATTTAGCATAAGTCATTTGTTTGCACTCAGTTTAAATGTCAAACAGTTTTATTTGACCCATAGGTAGGACTCTATCAGGTGCTATCACTCAGGAAGATAGTAGACCTGGAAGAAATGGAAATGAACGGGTACTCTTGCATTCCCAAAAGTTCCAGCATTACTGAGGCTTCACCATTCGATTGTTTATTATCATATCCAGGACACACTTTGGCGGGATCTTAACCCGAAGAAGATATGCAGTCGGTGTAGTCTACTAATTTGACTGGGCTAGACCCATAAGATAATATAATGTTATATAAAATATAATCATATAATTTAATGTAATATATAATATAATCATATAATAAAATATATCTAATTTAATCCTATAATATTATATATAATATAATCATATAATTAATGTAATATATGATATGATATATAATATAATGTAATATATAATATAATCAAATGATTTAATGTAATATATCATATGGTCATATAATAAAATATAATATCTAATATAAGCATATAACATTATATATTATATTATAATCATATAATATAGAAATATAGAATATAATGATATATTTTAAAGTAATATATAATATAATCATACAATATATAATATAATCATATAATATAATGTAATATATAATCGTAGAATTTAATGTAATATATAATATAATCGTATAATATAATGTAATATATAATCGTAGAATTTAATGTAATATATAATATAATCGTATAATATAATGTAATATATAATCGTAGAATTTAATGTAATATATAATATAATCGTATAATATAATGTAATATATAATCGTAGAATTTAATGTAATATATAATATAATCATATAATATAATGTAATATATAATCGTAGAATTTAATGTAATATATAATATAATCATATAATATAATGTAATATATAATCGTAGAATTTAATGTAATATATAATATAATCGTATAATATAATGTAATATATAAACGTAGAATTTAATGTAATATATAATATAATCATATAATATAATGTAATATATAATCGTAGAATTTAATGTAATATATAATATAATCATATAATATAATGTAATATATAATCGTAGAATTTAATGTAATATATAATATAATCGTATAATATAATGTAATATATAAGATTAAGCTCAGGACTAGACGGTGGCTATTTCATTATCTCCTCTCCAGTAAATCTCTTATGCTCAAAGAATTCACAAATGAGCTAAGATACTTGACAAGGAGCATTGTCGTGCTATATTGTGAAAGTAATTACTTTGCTAGTGGTCTTATCGGCATGAATTTTTTAGATGAGACATTTAGCATTTTCTCAGGTGTCCCTTGTTTATCAGGGCATAGAAATGATTCAACCTGGGAAATCATTTTTGAAGAGATATTTTTTGAACGCCTTGTTTGATCAACAGTCAAACTTTAAAAATGATTTCCCTGGTTGAATGATTTCTATGCCCAGATGAAAAATGGACAGCTGAAGAAGGCCGTAAGAAACAGAGGCCGAAATGTTGTGTTACAACTAACAACAATAGAGATGAGGACAACAGCTGAAAAAAAAATCACACACAAAATATTGCACATGGCTAAGAACTTCATTTATGAAATCAGAACGTGATCATTTCAAGCACTATTGAAAAAATACAGCTATTTCTAATAGCATAATGGTGATAAACTGTTGAAGCTTTCATAATAGAAACGCATTGAAAGTTTAGAAGAAAGGAATTGTCAACAGTTAGGTATTAGTTGAAACATTATTCCCAAAATAAGGATAATTTATATATCATCATCATCATGTCGTGCCGCCAGCACGGATATCCCTGACCATCTCTCGCCACTTCTCCCTATCATTCATCGTCTCCGGTAGGTCTTCAGGGTTACATCCTGTGTCTTCACATAGCTGCTGTATGTATGTTCGTGCTGGTCGTCCTGCTTTTGCTTGGCCATATGCGGGAGTCAATAGGAGTACATCACTTACGATCTCGTCCTTGCTTCTCCAGCAGTGTCCTGCGTGTCTGGTTCGTCTAGTGCTTGACACGGCGATACGAGTTCAATTCCTTGACAAGACTGATTGCATTTCACATAGCCCTAATACCCTTGGGAAAGGTATGAATCCAATTATTCTTCCTCCAGCTATGGGTAAATAGTAGGACAGACTAGGTTCTTCAGCCTTGGTCAGGCAACTAGTCTAGGAGAAGGAAAACTCTGAATTCAAACCTGTAAAACTCCGCTTAAAAAAATTGACCGTGTGTCATATCCTGCCCGAGCGGAGAGGTTGGTAAATAGGATAATAGAAACGAATTGAAAGTTTAGAAGAAAGGAATTGTCAACAGTTAGGTATTAGTTGAAACATTATTCCCAAAATAAGGATAATTTATATATCATCATCATCATCATCATGTCCTGCCGCCAGCACAGATATCCCTGACCCTCTCTCGCCACTTCTCCCTATCATTCATCGCCTCCGGCAGGTTTTCAGGGTTACATCCTGTGTCTTCACATAGCTGCTGTATGTAGGTTCGAGCTGGTCGTCCTGCTTTTGCTTGGCCATATGCGGGGGTCAATAGGAGTACATCACTTACGAGCTCGTCCTTGCTTCTCCAGCAGTGTCCTGCGTGTCTGGTTCGTCTAACTTGTATAGTTTTCGTGATGGGAAGCAAGTCTCCGTATAGTTGGTGTCTCGTGGGGTGTTGTAGCCAGGACTTGTTCAATATTGCTCTCAGCATTCTTGTGTAGTTGCCGTCTAGCTTCTTCTCCAGCCGTTTAGTTAGCGTCCATGTAGTGCATCCATATAGCAGTATCGATACAACCGCTGCCTGGAAGAAACTGCGTTTCATTTTATCGGTCAGGTCTGATTTCCATATTATCGAGAGCCTATCGAGAGCCGTCCATGCTTTCGTCAGTCGTGTGTCGATGTCGTTTTCGGTTGATGAGACGCTACTTCCTAGGTAGGTGAATTTGTCTATTAGTTTCAGAGAGGCTCCGTCTTGTGTGGTGATGTTGCCCGTTTGGTTGTAACACATATATTCAGTTTTGTGTGCATTGACATGGAGGCCAATGCCTGCTGCGGCTCGTTCCAAACTATGCAATAGTGTCTCTGCTTGATTAGGCGTGTAAATATATTTCTTTTAATTGTGTCAAAAAAAGCATTGAAACTCAGAAAGAAAGGGATTTTCAGTGGTTAAAAATAGCTGAAGCATTAATGACAAAATAAGTCTTTCTTCATTTTAAACATAAATATATTGTTCACGGTTAGGATATATAAAAACCCTGAAAGTTTGGAAAGAAGAAATTGTCAATGGTCTAGAATTAAAGCATTATTTTAAAAAAGGTTACATTATTAAAAATATAAATAAATTACAAATGATTTTACTATAAAAAAAACATTGAAAATCAGAAAGAAATGCATTGTCAATGGTCAGGAATTAAACCATAATTGACAAAATAAGGCTACCTCTACGTAAAATGTAAAAACTTACTAAAGCTTTAATTATCTAAAGACTTTGGATATCAGAAACAAAGGAATTTTCAGTGGTCACGAAATAGATAAAGCATTATTAACAAAGGTTATTTTCATGTATAACATAAATATATTGTTCATGATTAAGCTACATAAGTTGTCAACCGTAGTCGAAGGCGACCAGAAGGCTCCCCTCTCAATAGCTACTACACTTTACCCTTGATACGTACCTTATAATGCTGAGAGATAAGCAAGAAGGTATTAAGTACCATTTTTAAAGTCTTTGGTATGAGGCGACCTGGGATTGTACCCAGGTCTCCCAGACCATGGGCAAACACTCTACCCATTAGGCCAATGAGCCGGTTCTATAAACACCCTGAAAGTTAGGAAAGAAGAAATTGTCAGTGGTCTAAAATTAAAGCATTGTTTTAACATAAATCTACATTCATATAAAATGTAAATTAAAAGCAAATAAATGGCAAAAAACGCATTAAAAGTCAGGTTTTATCATTAGTCAGGAATTAGTTGAAACATTATTTAAAAAAATGCTATTTCCATGTATAATATAAGTGCCTTGCTAATGATTTTGATTGGTTGGTTGGTTGGTGGGATTTTATGGCATAATCACCTTTGTAGGTTATTTAACGCCAAATCCACTTTTACGTAAATAATCAGTTCGATTTCAAACAATTCAGTTTAGCATGAATACACTGTTTATTTGGCAAAAACATTTCTATTTTAAGCTATTCAGTTGATTCAAACAGTTCTAATTCAGCCAATTCAGTTTAGCGTAAGTACAGATTTTTTTACACTATAAAATGTCAAAACAGTTATATATATTTGAATTCAGTTTAGTGTAAGTACAGTTTCAATGTCAAAAACAGTTCAATTTCAAACAATTCAGTTTAGCATAAGCACGTAGTTTAAATGTAAGTACGCTTTAATTGTTAAAAATATTGTTCTATTTAACCCATAAATGGGGCCCTATCAGGGGCTACCATTACGGACCTGAGTGGATCTAGGAGCAATGGCATAAGGGGTGCTCCGCATTCCCCAAAGCTCCAGCATCACTGGAACCTCATCATCAGATTGTTTAGTGTCATTTCAGGACACTCATTGGGGGTGGGGATATTACTCCTCTGCAGAGGTGCAGTCGGCGTATTCTATTGCCCAAGCCGACTGGGCGGGCTAATGATTTTAATATCTAGATGTATTGAGAATTTGGAAGAAAACTATTCTCAATGCTTACGAATTAAATCATTATTGACAAAATAAATCTATTTTTAAGTAAAATTGCAAATGTTTTACTATCTAAAACATTAAAAATTTGGAAGAAAGGTACTCTCAAGGCTCAGAAATGTACGCTATGCTTATCAAAAGACAGAACGATTTAAAAGAAATATTAATAATTTCACAACAAGATACTAAACATTAATTTATTTCGTAGAAATCGAAGATTAAAGCCAACAATTTATGATTTCTTTCGACAAATCAGCGGCCAAGAAAGATCCAGTTACTCGCCGTGTCCCAAACAAGCGACAAATATAAAAATGACAATAAAATAATCGTCTAATTGGCTGTGGAATCTTGGAGACTTGACATAGAAATGCAAAGCTCTTTACGTTTTTGCAGTATCGCAGCATGACTTCTGGTCCTCAGTAAGCTCGGATCACAATACCCTGCTGGGAAGACGGTATGGGACAATGAAGCGACAATTACGGCCAGTGTTTTCATTTTGTAAGCTTGTCTGGTGGGCAGGAAGGGGAGTGCACTTTCTGGGAAAAAGTCATCGTTGACTGTCTTCCTTGGGCACTTAGCATCTCTGTAGGACACCTTTACGAAAGAAAAATAACATTTCCCCCATTAGGAAATTATTGTGATTGTGTTATCTATCAGTCATAGTATTACTGAGTCATGTTCTAGGGGGCCCCTGTTTGTAGTTATTTAAATTTCTTTTGGGATATACGTTTGTGTCAAATTATATATATATATATATAAATACATATATATGACTTTGTGTGTGTGTGTGTGCGTGTGTGTGTGTGTGTGTGTGTGTGTGTGTTAAAATCCCGTTAAAACTGTCGATAAAACCAAATTAAAAAAAGACTTAATCCGTTAATATTTCTTCGCATTACTGCAGGATTTACGAGGTGCATGGATATGACGCACACACACATACGCACACTCATGCATATGTACACACACACGTGCATGCACACGCACACACACACACTTATATAAAGGCACACACGAACAAGCAAACGCACACTTGCACAGTCGGCTGAATGGAACAGTAGAATACACCGACTGCTTCTTTGAAGAGGGGCAAGACCCCCACCTCAAGAGGTGTCCCAGATATGACACTAAACAATCTGATGGTAAGGTTGTAGTAATGCCGGAGCTTTGAGGAATGCGGAATACCCCTTCATGCCATCCCTCTCAGGCCGACTCTGGCCGGGAGTGGTAGCACCTGATAGAGTCCTATCTATGGGTCAAATAGAACTGAAGCGAGTATTTATGCTAACCTGAATTGCTTGATATAGGACTGTTTTTTTTACATTTAATCTTTTAAAATACTCTTTATAGATACAAACAATACAGATGATGTCATATAAAAAGTCCGAAAGCGCTCAGGACAATTTTGGCAATTCCATCTTCTAATTTCAACCTAAAACCAAAACACATATCAGGAAACTTGAAAGGATCTTAACACTTGTACCCAGTTATGGCTAATGGAATCAGAACAGGCGACCCCCGTGGATTCATGAAAAGGCGAAGTTCGAAGTTCCGTGAAGGTTCCCGCGTTCGACAAACACCTGAAGAAGACCGGAGGAGATATCGGCCGAAATGTTTTGGAAATAACAATAAAGATGAAGACAATAGTCCGAAAACCCTTAATAATGAAAAATTTAATTGTATTTAATATCATCATGCAATTTTGGTAAAGTGGAATGTCAGTGATTTTCATTTGTGTGTAATTTAAACAATAATTTATCCATCGCACTGTGGGTTTATCTATATATATAATTAAAGATTTGTGTGTATGTGTGTGTGTGTTTTACTGCAATCATCTATGGGGGTGTCCACGTGGCTTAATGGTTAATGCGCTGGTTGGCGGAATCATCGTAAGCAAGTTCAAACTTCAGTCATGCTACGAGGATCATTAAATAAGTTTCCAGACTTTTTTCTTATGGGCACATTTAGTGATAGTACACACTTGAAACTCTAGTCCCCTTCGAAGTAATCTCCTCCGGTTGCAATGCACTTGTTGTACGTTTCCAACAGCTTCTGGAAGGCTCCATGGAAGTTTTCTTGTGTGAGCATGTCAATCACTTTCGTCACAGCCTCTTTCATCTCCTCATTTGTCTCATAACGACAGCATCTGAGCTTAGGGAATAACCAAAAGTCACAGGGAGCAAGGATTGGACTATAGGGACGGTGAGGAACTGTCTTGATGCCCATCTTGGTCAAATAGTCTGTGACAAGGATGGAGTTGTGGACTGGTGCATTGTTCTGGTGGAAATGCCTCTGACCATTTTTGAAGAGTCCTGGCCTCTTCCGACGGAATCTCTTCCTGAACTCCCTTAAAACCTCAACATAGTAACCCTAACCCTAATCCCAACCCTTTGGCCAATCAACTCTAGTTTATTGACTTCCTTACTCCTCCCACACCTCTCATCAGCCCTCACAGACTCCCTGCCTTCCTTGAATCTCTTATGTCACTCAAAAACTGATGCTCGATTCATGCAAGATGCTCCAAAAGCAGTCTGAAGATCCATACGTTTCTGTGGCATTTTTTCCAAGTTTACAAGAGAATTTTATTGCATATCGTTCTTTTAAAGTGTCCTCGCGTCCAGATTGCATTTTTGAAATTCACCAGCAGTGACAATCAGGCTTTAGTAGGGTGTATTCCAATTGCTGCAGTAGCTGTTCATTTGGACCTGAAATCATAAAAATTGGTCAGTTATCTCATAAGATGTATAGCAATAACATAGTCAATTTTCAAGAGTCTACGACAATTTTAAATGCCTGTATAACCAAAAGTCAGAAACCTTATTGAATGCACCATATATTACGTTCACTTTCGGACAAATAACTCGGAAATGGTTTGAACTCCCTTATTGTCCAAGATATAGGTTAAATAGTACCACTACTATCCTTCTAGAAGGCTAGATTTAGCATTAAATAACCCAAGAAGGTTGATATGCCATTAAACAACAAACAATCATTTTGCTTTGTCGTAGTTTGGAACATTTTCCCAGAGTGTTCAGTAATTTATTTGGAATCTTTCTGTCTTTGCGAGGGTCCTTAACTCAGTAAGTCGCTTGTCATATCCTAGAGCTTCCAGTTCTGCATCTTGGAGCTCTTCCCGCAGCTTATAAAGCAAGTTTGTACAATGGCAACGCCTTGGTAGCCAGCAGCAGTGGGACCCTATTTCAACAACGTCTAAAGATTTTTTATTCAAGTATTGCTTCGGGCATCCGCAGAACATTCCTAGGTATGCCACTAGACATCGAATATGCTGATAACGTGGACAACATCGATGATGACTTAGAGGTAGCTTCACTGAGAAACGTTAAGACGGAAATGTTTTACTTGTGGTCTAGCGTCATCTGAATGAAAATATTATTTCTCTTTCCGAGATATATATATATATATATATATATATATATATATATATATATATACACAAGTATTATTTGGTCCAGTTAAAACGGAGTTGGGAGTAATTCCATCCGGACAAAATAACCATTCAACAGTGAACATTTAGATTTTCTGAAGAAATCTAGTTATTTTTTGGTGTTTTTGATTTATATCAAAACCCATAACAGAATGGAAATAAATTAATAATCCTACTGGGACCGGTTTTTGCTTTTTCTTAAAGATATATATATATATATATATATATATATATATATATATATCTTTAAGAAAAAACAAAAACCGGTCCCAGTAGGATTATTAATATAATATATATATATATATATATTAATTAATATAATATATATATATATATATATATATATATATAAGAAGTTAATATATACTTTTTAGTTTGTACAACGACATAATAGGGCCTCAATGATATATATATATATATATATATTCAGGGAAATATACAGAGAAAGACCCAAAACCCTTCTGCCAGCGTTCTTTTTTGAAGAAATATTTCGTGATTGGCATAGGCAATTATGTTTGAAACGTGTCATATTTCTTAGAGATATATCAGATTGAAATATGATAAAAGCATTGTTAGCATTTTTTAGAAACGTGGGAGGAAAAGAAGAAAAAATTTGGGTATAAAACTATCAAATGTATATATAATGTTACATGTATTTATTGTTTGTTTAGTTAGTTAATTCCAACACAAGACTTTTTAAAAACAAAAATTCAGTTTGCCTTTGGGTTCTCCTCTTAGTGCAGCACTCGCATGCACTCATCTTTAATTCTTTGAATCCGGCCTGGTAATTCCATTTATTTCCGATACGTAGACAACATTTTATTCATTTACTCACAAGAATTTAATTTTGGTTTGGTTTGGTTTGTTTGGTTTTATGGCATCAACCGAAAAGTACATCGAAACGAGGTTAACGAAAGCATGGACAGCTATCAATAGGCTATCGATTATATGGAAATCAGACCTAACCGATAAAATAAAACGTAGTTTCTTCCAGGCAGCGGTCACATCGATACTGCTATATGGCTGCACTACATGGACGCTAACAAAACGGCTGGAGAAGAAGCTAGATGGCAATTAAAGAATGCTGCGTGCAATCCTGAAAAAGTCCTGGCAGCAACACCCGACAAGACACCAACTGTACGGCCACCTGCCCCCTATCACGAAAACTATTCAAGTTAGACGAACCAGACATGCAGGACACTGCTGGAGAAGCAGAGATGAACTCATAAGAGATGTACTCTTATGGATCCACACACATGGCCGCGCAAAAGCAGGACGACCAGCACGAACATACATTCAGCAGCTATGTGAGGATACGGGATGTTGTCCTGAAGACCTACCTAGGGCGATGAACGATAGGGAGGAGTGGCGAGAGAGGGTCAGGGATATCCGTGCTACCAGCGCGATATGATGATGATGATGATGATTGATAACAGTTAAGTTTAGCATAAGTACACAGTTTAATTGTCAAAAACATTTCCATTTCAAAGTATTTAAGCATTAAGTATTTATTTTTTATATGTAATAATTCACTTAAGTGTAAATACAGTTTTAATGTCGAAAAACAGTTCTATTTCAAATAATTCAGTTAAGCATAAGCACGCAGTTTAAGTGTAAGTACGGTTTAATTGTCAAAAGCGTTTCTATTTCAAGCTATTCAGTTTACTCAATTCATTTTAGCATAAGTATGCTGTTAGTTCTATTTAACCCATAGATAGGGCCCTATCAGGTGCTACCACTCCGGGCAGAGTGGACCTGGGAGCGATGGCAATGCAGGGGTACTCCGCATTCCCCACAGCTCCAGCACTGCTGGAACCTCACCATCAGATTGTTTAGTGTCATACACAGGACACTCATTAGGTGGGGTCTTACCCCTCTGCAGAGGTACAGTCAGTGTATTCTACAGCCCCAGCTGACTGGGCAATTGATATTATAACGATCATTGACAGACTAAACAAATAGAACCTACTATAAACTTCTCACATGAACTTGAAACTCAGTCTTTAATTTTTTTAAAAGATTTTTTTACTTTTAACAGCAACTTAAAATTCAAAGTCTATCGTAAATGACCACGTAGATTTTTATTCACACCACAACAATAAAACAAAATGTGGAATTAAGGTAGATTTTTACTTTATGGCCCTCTGTATTTGCTCCTCTGAATATGTAGATGAAGAATGTAAGTTCATTTTTAAACCTTCTTTATCCGAAAACTTTTATACAATTTACAAAATCTAAAGCCCTCAAAATCAACAAAAGAAAACGATATCCTTATTTACGAAACCCCTCCGATCGGACAGGATATGACTCAAGGTCAATTTTTAAGCGGAGTTTAACTGGTTTGAATTCAGACTTTTCTTCTCTTAGACTAGTTGCCTCACCAAGGCTGAAGAATCCGGTCGTGTCTATTTCTTACGACGATAACCATTACATCACGTGCACGATATCAAACCTCCATCATTACACCTTCCAATATAATAAAACTTATTAAAATTAACACATCATTTTACCTAATAATTCTTCCAGTAAATTAATAGAAAATAATCTGAATAAATTTGTATTAAAACGGTCTCTTTATCTGCTAAAACTATTCGTGACTTACTTAAAATGAAATCTCGTCAACATATTAAGTCTAATGATGGTGTCTATTTTATTCTTTGCAAAGACTGTAATATAAAATGTATATTGGCGATACTTCCAGAAACCTTAAAATACGTCTATATGAGCACAAGCATGATATTAGATGAAGCAATCTTAAAAACGCACTTTTCTCACATATAACCGAAACTAATCGCCACTTTAATTTTAATACAGCTACAACGATAGCTCTTATTCATAAGAAGATATTGAGACATATTTCTTGGGCCGGTGCAATTTCGCTTTTACCTGCCATTACCACACGATCGGGTTCTTTTAATATATCTCATTTTATAGGTAAATTAGTTCTAAATAACTAAAAAATATCAAACCTTAATTGATTATCTTTATACACACATAAACATATGCTTTAGCCCCTTTAGAATTAAATTTACTTCAATTATATATCTCACATATCCTCTTGATCAATACATTTATATACATATAATTAAGAGGATGAGCCAGCGTTCCTTTTGGCTTTGTGAGATACACGCTTGCGATAGCCCACAGATGCACAGAAAGCTACAGAAATGTGCCCAAACTTCTCCCTTCTTGCGCGTGGAGCTAACCCAAGTGCGCGCTTGTTTATTTTTCTTTTCTTCCACCCTCTCGGTTGTGTATGTTGTGTCTTTTGTGTTTGTAAAGCAATGTGAAATGCCCCTGACCGGAGATGAGAAAAACCACTAGACGATCGGATGGCCACGAGCTTGTTTAGGAGGTTGAGATTGTGGGGACTAGCCAGCGGGTATACTTTCGCATAATTAAAAGACCGGAATTTTTTTTATCTATTCCCCTTTCTTAATAGCTACATTATATCACATTTTCATTAAGCATCTTTCCATCAATTTTAGACTTCCTTAAATTAAATATATTGCAATTCTATCTTTTAAGTTGCTCATTCGACTTGGGCTGTAAAAGACAAAAACTGCTTCTCTGCAGAGGAGTAACTGCCCCCTGCAAAAAGTGTCCTGATATGACCCTTAACAATCTGATGGTGAGGTTCCAGTAATACCGAGCTTTGGGAAATGCGGAGTACACCTTCATTGCCATTGCTCCCTAATCTACTCTCTCCCGTAGTAATAGCACCTGACAGGGCCCTGTTTATGGGTCAAAATAGAACGAAACTGCGTAATTATGCAAAACTGAATCGTTTGAAATTAGCTGCTTTTGACATTGAAACTGTATACTGATGCAAAACTGAATTGTTTGAAATTAACTGCTTTTGACATTGAAACTGTATACTGATGCAAAACTGAATTGTTTGAAATTAACTGCTTTTGACATTGAAACTGTATACTGATGCAAAACTGAATTGTTTGAAATTAACTGCTTTTGACATTGAAACTGTATCCTGATGCAAAACTGAATTGTTTGAAATTAACTGCTTTTGACATTGAAACTGTATACTGATGCAAAACTGAATTGTTTGAAATAGAACATTTTTTAACGTTGAACTTTTGTACTTTTACTAAAGTGAATTTTTTTTTTATTTAAAACCATTTTCAAAATTTAAACTGTGTACTAATGCTAAACGGAATTGTTTGGAATAGAACTGTTTTGAAATTTAACTGTGTGTAAATAAAAAAAAAACTATACTTATACTAAACTGAATTGATTGAAATAGAACTGTTTTTATGTATAAAATGGATTTGCCATTGAATAACCTATACTGTTTGATTAGCCATGAAACCAAACTAAACCAAACCAAACCAATTCTCTAACATATTCTCATGATTAATTCGTTCAAATACATATAATTGTACACTTTGATAAATAATAATAATAATCATCATCATCACCATGTCATGCCCCTAGCACGGATATCTCTGACCCTCTCTCGCCACTTCTCCCTATCATTCATCGCCTCTGGCAGGTCTTCAGGGCTACATTCCGTATCCTCACATAGCTGCTGAATATATGTTCGTGCTGATCGTCCTGCTTTTGCCCGGCCATATGTGGCGGTCCATAGGAGTACATCACTTATGAACTTGTCCCTGCTTCTCCAGCAGTGTCCTGCATGTCTGGTTCGTCTAACTTGGATAGTTTTCGTGATGGGAGGCAGGTGGCTGTATAGTTGGTGTTTTGTGGGGTATTGCTGCCAGGACTTGTTGATATTGCTCACAGCATTCTTGTGTAATTGCCGTCTAGCTTCTTCTCCAGCCGTTTAGTTAGCGTCCATGTAGTGCATAATAACATAATAATAAATACACATAATAATAAATACACATAATATAAATAACATAATATAAATAACATTATAATAAATACACATAATAATGAATAACAGAATATAAATAACATAATAATAAATACACAAAATAATAAATAACATAATATAAATAACATAATAATAAATACAAATAATAATAAATACACATAATAATAAATAACATGATATAAATAACATAATAATAAATACACATAATAATAAATAACATAATATAAATAACATTATAATAAATACACATAATAATAAATACAAATAATAATAAAAAGCATGATATAAATGACGTAATAATAAATACACATAATAATAATAAACATAATATAACATAATAATAAATACAAATAATAATAAATACACATAATATAAATAACATAATAATAAATACACATAATAATAAATAATATAATATAAATAACACAATAATAAATACAAATAATAATAAATACACATAATATAAATAACATAATAATAAATACGCATAACAATAAATAACATAATATAAATAACATAATAATAAATACACAAAATAATAAATAACATAATATAAATAACATAATGATAAATACACATAATAATGAATAACATGATATAAATAACATAATAATAAATACAAATAATAATAAATACACATAATAATAAAAAGCATGATATAAATAACGTAATAATAAATACACAAAATAATAAATAACATAATATAAATAACATAATAATAAATACACATAATAATGAATAACATAATATGAATAACATAATAATAAATACAAATAATAATAAATACACATAATAATAAAAAGCATGATATAAATGACGTAATAATAAATACACATAATAATTAATAACATAATATAAATAACATAATAATGAATACAAATAATATTAAATAACATATTATAAAAAACATAATAATAAATACAAATAATAATCATCATCATCACCATGTCGCGCTAGTAGCACGGATATCCCTGACCCTCTCTCGCCATTCCTCCCTATCGTTCATCGCCCTAGGTACTATTTACCAACCCCTCCGCTCGGGCAGGATATGACACAAGGTCAATTTTTAAGCGGAGTTTAACAGGTTTGGATTCAGAGTTTTCCTTCTCCTAGACTAGTTGCCTCACCAAGGCTGAAGAACCTAGTCCGTCCTACTATTTACCCATAGCTGGAGGGAGGTCTTCAGGACAAAATCCCGTATCCTCACATAGCTGCTGAATGTATGTTCGTGCTGGTCGTCCTGCTTTTGCACGGCCATGTGTGGGGGTCCATAAGAGTACATCTCTTATGAGTTCGTCCCTGCTTCTCCAGCAGTGTCCTGCATGTCTGGTTCGTCTAACTTGAATAGTTTTCGTGATAGGAGGCAGGTGGCCGTACAGTTGGTGTCTTGTGGGGTGTTGCCGCCAGGACTTGTTCAAGATTGCATGCAGCATTCTTGTGTAATTGCCGTCTAGCTTCTTCTCCAGCCGTTTTGTTAGCGTCCATGTAGTGCACCCGTATGGCAGTATCGATGTGACCGCTGCCTGGAAGAAACTACGTTTCATTTTATCGGTTAGGTCTGATTTCCATATAATCGATAGCCTATTGATAGCTGTCCATGCTTTCATTAACCTCGTGTCGATGTCCTTTTCGGTTGATGCGACGTTGCAATAATAAATAACATAATATAAATAACATAATTATAAATACAAATAATAATAAATAGCATAATATAAATAACATAACAATGAATACACATATACATATAATTATGCAACTTGGTAAATAATCAATAATAAAGTGGCGTAACATAATAAATGTTTGACATTAATCAGATTTATAGCTAATTTAACTACAAATGGTTTGTTTGCTTTTCTTTTCTTTTCTTCTTTATTTCTCCTTTTCCTTCTACTATTCTCAAAAATTGTAACAATTAATGCTTTTATCATCTTCAATCCTATACATCTCAAAGAAATTCAACATAATGTAAACATTATTGCCTGTACCAATCACGTAGTATCTTTTTCAAAAGAAAACGCTGACTGAAGATTTCTAATGAAAGTTTAATAAAACCGAAACGTTTTAACGTTTTAACTACAGAACAATATTCAAGCAACGTTTGTAGAATGATTCATTTATTTCAAAATATAATTTTCAAATGAATAAGTCATTCTATATATATACATATATATATATATATATATATATATATATATAGTAAGTGTTCCGACTTTAGTCAAGAGCGACCCGAAGGCTGTTTTTTCAATAGCTACTACGCCGAGGTGTGGAGGTGGGGCGCTACTCCTTTTCCAGAATTGCTCCACTTACTCTTGATATTTAGTGTTAAACATGTAGGCATCAACTACCATTTTTCTTAAGTCTTTTGAATGAGTCGACCTAGGATTAAACCCCAGTCTCCCAGACTCAAACCATAATGACAATGGGTGAGTTGATTTATATATATATATATATATATATATATATATTAAGAAAGAGAGAGAAAGACACACACACACACACACACATATACATACATATATATATATATATATATATATATTAATTAACACTTTGTTCTGGGGAAAAGAAAATAATTCAGACCAACTGTACTCCGCTTAATAACTGACCTTGTCTCACATCCTACTCCTGACGGAGAATTTGAGTTAATACATTTGGGTAAATATTTAGCAGGAAATTTTAAGAATTAATACAAATTCACTTAAGCATTTTTGTTTTTTGTTTTTCTTTCTTTCTTTTTTTTCAGAGCCGATTTAAATCTTGAAATATACGTATTTTTAAAAAAATATATGAGTTTAATATAAGTCGTTCAAAATATTTTAAACCATACCCAGATTTTAGATTCGTCGTACATCTCTCACTTTTATATGGGGCTCCCCTTGAGGACAGAAGTCGTATTTTCCTGTCACAACAAAAATCTTCAGTTTTGGCTCTCCTTTTTAAGTAAGGCTGAGAATCTTTGAAAGATTCTCTTATATATATATATATATATATATATATATATATATATATATATATATATATATATATGCGTGTGTGTGTGTGCATAAAGGGAAAACTCTTAACTTCGTTTTAGGAACTTAATTCCTTAAGGTAGTCCGAACCTGTTTTCAACCTCGTTTTTGAAACACTTGGGTGACACTAATGACCACTTTTAAAGCTAATTACCCTTCTCTTGGAGAAGATGGGAAGACTGCAATATGGACAACTGTCTATCTTATATCCAACCTTATGTAGACCTGTACCGACATCTGGGCACACATCCAAAGTCTTGGCCGATATATATATATATATATATATATATATATATATATATATATATATATATATATATATATATTCATAAGAGCACTAAATATCGATGATAATGTGAATATATAAATTAGGATAGCGTAAACTGTGCTAGAGAACAGTCAGTTTCTTGACTCTGTGTTCATCAGACCACAAATTTGATTTAATGGCAACAAATATATCAATTATGATCTTTCGTAGTTTTTTGTGTTGTATTTTTGTATTTTGGGATATGCTCTTTTTTAATAGAATTAAATCTTATTTCTTAAAAAAAAGCAAAATTGTTCAATTATTTTAAATCTTGTTTTTGTGAAACAAAAAGATTCGATAGGTGGTTTGGTTTGGTTTCTTTGTTTAATGGCATATTAACCTTCTTTGGTTATTTAATGCCGAATTCATCCATCTAGAAAAACGGAGTAAAAGTACTATTTAACTCATAGTTGGGGGTAATAAGAGGTTTCATACCTTGGCCAAAGTTAATAGTCTCAAAGTGAACGAATAACGCAACTTGAATTCGATCTAGTTCACTACAATGTTACACTCAAGCCCAGCCTTCATGGCACGAAAAATGGGAATTCAAACTGGTGTTTAGAACGTTTGCTAATGTACAGAATGTTTCATTATATATGGGACCCATGTTTTTCTTTTTGTTTTTTTTTTTTTCAAATTTGAAAATAGTATACAATAACAACTATTAATCCTGAATCACAATGTTGCCCAGTGGGCTGCTTCTCTGTAGAGGGGTAAGACCCTCCCCCCAACGAATGTTCTGTTATGAAACAAAACAATCTGCTCGAGATTTGTACTGTTACATATTGACCCTCGACTGAGCCGTCAATCAAAGACGCACCTGAGTAAATAAGCGGAAGAAGATCATGTGATCTAATCGGAAGTAAGTAGGCGTTGTGAAATAATATATGCGGCAGTTGAAAGTTGGAGTTTGTGAAGGCCAGAGTGGGAGCCAGTTTGCTGTCAGTGAGAGCACTCCGGTGAGGGCTGCTGCCTCCAGTTGGGCGGTCTCCAGTTGATAAGGTTGGAGGCAGTGAAGGCCAGATTGAGAGCCAGTTTGCAGTCACTGAGAACGCGCCTGCTGGGGCCTGTGGCCCATACAATTCCCCTGACTGAGAAACCCTGGCCGAGAAGCAGAAGAAGTGCTAAGTGGGTTTTGAAGATGACACAACCTGCAATGGTCAAAAGAAGAAGTTATGGGTCAATGTAGCAATCTGGCTTTTCTTCCCACGTTCGTCTGTCTCACAAACCACAGAAGCTTCAACTCCTTTCGAAAGAATAAAAAGACGAATATATTCTTATAAAGAGAGTTATGGTCATTCTTCATCCATGTATATTCCCTCATTATGGATATACAGCATTACCTATTCATTGCCATCACTCCCAGGCCCACTCTTGTTCGGAGTGGTAGCACCTGATTGGGTCCTATCTAGAACTAAATTGTGCACTTATACTAAACTGAATTGTTTGAAATAGAACTGTTTTGATATTAAACTATGTGTAAAGAAAAACTATACTTATAATAAACTGAATAGCTTGAAATAGAAATTGTTATGACAATTAAACTTATGGTTGGGCACACAATTATTAACCCACAGTGCCAGTAAACAACCTCAACTGGAAGGCCGAAAATCCACAATTGGACTGGAAGTTGACTACAAGATGTTCTGACAATATGGATGCGGTGAGAGATTCTGTCGGAAGGAGTCCGAAAAAAGTCCCTCTGAAAACGTTCCCAAGAACTTGGTCTTTCACGTTCACTGTTTGATAAAGTCAATCAATTGTCATCTGGCTTGACACTTCTGAAAAGATATGATCGCTTTTTAAGATAAAGAGGAAAGATTACTTGATGCAATATGAATTCTCAAATTAATGAGTTGCATCTATTTTTAAACATCTCGTTGCATTTGGATCAGTACAAAGGCTGTAATATGTTTTGATATTGGGAATAACTTGCCCCTCCTTACGCATGCTCAGTTATCTTTGATTGGCTGATTTCCTGCTACTACTAACAAACAAATCTATAAGTATTTGCCGGTAAATTGTAGACAGCTTGTACTTCTTGTGGTTGCACTAAGTGAGCCGATAACCAGCATAGTCCAGGAGGTTTCTAGCCTCAATTTGCGTCCAACTTTCCCCTCTCCTAAACCCCACTTTAAGCTGACCTTCGGGTCATTGACGTTGTATGAAGTCCTGTCTGTTTTGAGGCAGAGACAAATATCGCATGTCCTCCTTGTAGTAACCCTCCCCACAAACAATCCAACACAACCTTACAAAATATTTAATAATCCTACAGAGGTTGGTCTTCCTGGAAAATTTGTGTCCAGTTGTGTATTGACTGTACTAAAAATTTGGGCAGCGGAAAGTGCTACCTCTAATTGAATTTTCATGACTGAATATAAAATAAAAATTACCTCTGCATATTTTATAGTCTGTTGACGATTGGTCAAAGAAGAAAACTCGACGCTGCGTTAGAAAAAATTAGATTTTCTCTTTTATCTTATACTAATCTTTAGATGCAGATCTTTGCGTGAAAACAAGGAGAACGAAGGATACAAGTTTTAGTTAAACAGTGTCAGGGAGTAAAAGATAATTGGTGATCGTACATCAGGTTACTCGAGGTTAGTTGGTACGTCCTGTGTGTATGACCTGTGTGTACGTCATTGTATACGATCATTCTTAAATTTTTGCGCCAGTGACCTCTCTTTATTTGTGCTTACCGGTTCCCCATTACTGTGTTGTAGGCACCCTTCGTCCAAGTTTAGTACCAGGTTCCTCTACTCAATGCACACGTTGTAGAACGTATAAAGGCTTTCTTTTAAGTTTTCTTAATAATTTAGCACACACACACACACACACACACATACATAGCCACGATCCTCCCCACACACACACACTCAAAAAAGTCAGACACACACACTGGATTTTTCAGCTGTAAAAAGATCTTGCCCGTCTTTTATTTTGCAACACCGTGTAACATTGCAATGATAAGATACCGTTTTTAGGATTAAAAAACGACTTATTGTTTGAAGAACAAGACCCCACTCCACCCCAAAGAATAAATGGGTTATTTTCAAAGAATTACGCCTTTGATTCTTTTTATTGTTTAAGAAAATGAGTTTTTGTTGCCCATGAATCTATTAACATGTCTTTTTTCTTTGTTTAATGGCATATCATCTTTCGTGGCTAATTTAATGCCAAAGTCATGCTTGTAGAACAGAAGAGATACCATCTATCCCCATGTTCGTAGTGTAATGGTTATCGTCGTAGTAAATGGACACGGCGACACGAGTTCAAATCCTGGACGAGACTGATTGCATTTCACATAGCACTAATACCGTTGGGAAAGGTATGAATACAATTATTCTCCCTCCAGCTATGGGTAAATAGTAGAGCAGACTGATTTCTTCAGCCTTGGTGAGGCAACTAGTCTAGGAGAAGGAAAACTCTGAATTCAAACCTGTTAAGCTCCGTTTAAAAATTGACCTTGTGTCATATCCTGCTCGAGTTGAGGGATTGGTAAATATGGATACTGTTTAATCCATGGCTTGGGGAATAAGGGAATCCATACCTTTCCCGATGATATTAGCCGTAATAGCTCGGCTGGGGTTCGAACTCGTTTACTACAATGACACAACATGATGAAGACTCCCACCTGCAGTAAATACGCACTAAAACACTTAAGAATAAAAGATAACAATATAGGGTGATAGAGAAATGAAACTGACTGGTCAAAAAATTTGATATCGATTCAATTACGAGTTAAGTTTATCACCTTAAAATTACTTCCCAGCGAAACCCACCCTGAATACGAGGTGCATACGATAAGTTTCGAGACTTTTTTCGTATGGGCATTTAAAATTGTCCTAGAAGGATACTAGTGGTACTATTTAACCCATATCTTGGACAATAAGGGAGGTCAAACCATTTCTGAGTTATTTGTCCGAAAGTGAACGAAATACGTGGTACATTCAATAAGGTTTCTGACTTTTGTTTATATAGGCATTTAAAATTGTCATAGACTTTTGAAAATTGACTATGTTATTGCTATACATATTATGAGATGACTGACCAATTTTTATGATTTCAGGTTCAAATGAACGGCTACTGCAGCAATTGGAATACACCCTACTAAAGCCTGATTGTCACAGCTGGTGAATTTGAAAGATGCAATCTGGACGCGAGGACACTTTAAAAGAAAGATATGCAATAAAATTCTCTTGTAAACTTGGAAAAAATGCCACAGAAACGTATGGATCTTCAAACTGCTTTTGGAGCATCTTGCATGAATCGAGCATCAGTTTTTGAGTGGCATAAAAGATTCAAGGAAGGCAGGGAGTCTGTGAGGGCTGATGAGAGGTGTGGGAGGAGTAAGGACATCAATACACCTGAGTTGATTGGCCAAAGGGTTAGGATTAGGGTTACTATGTTGAGGTTTTAAGGGAGTTCAGGAAGAGATTCCTTTGGAAGAGGCCAGCACGCTTCAAATCGTGTCAGTAGCATTTCCACCGTGACAATGCACCAGTCTACAACCCCATCCTTGTCACAGACTATTTGACCAAGATGGGCATCAAGACAGTTCCTCACCATCCCTATCGTCCAGACCTTGCTCCCTGTGACATTTGCTTATTCCCTAAGCTCAGAGACTGTTGTTATGAGACAAATGAGGAGATGAAAGAGGCTGTGACGAAGGTTATTGACACGCTCACACAAGAGGATTTCCATGGGGCCTTCCAGAGGTTGTTAGGACGGTATAAAAAGTGCATTGCAGCCGGAGTAGATTACTTTGAAGGGGACTAGAGTTTCATGTGTGTACTATCAATAAAAGTGCCCATATGAAAAAAGTCTGGAAACTTATCGTATGCACCTCGTACGTTATTCTCACACGTGGAAACAGTCCTGGGAGTCTTCAACTGACACTGCAGTTGGTTGGTCAAGTTGTGACCATAGAGTGAATTATTGGTTTGGGAGAACAGGCAATTGTTACAAAAATTTAGATCAAGAGAGTAAGGGGCTCTTGTACCACAGGAATACTCTTTGAGAAAAAAAAATTGATTGCTACATTGATTTTAACTGCATGTCGACCGGTCGGGGATTATTTTGTACTAACACTTTTGGTAATTGCGAACATTGAACGTTTATGTAAACATTTTTGTGTCTCGGTTATATGAAACCAAATATTTGTATCTAGCAGAAATATTTTGCGACCAGATCTATTGATTCTAATAAGCACTTAATTTCTGTAGCAATTTATTACACACCTGTAATAATCGAAGATTAATAAGCTGAGAATTCAGCTAGATAAACGTGAACTGAATGTTTTCTCACCTCTTCCAGGTCAGCGTTGATTAGATGAATTTCAGAGTTACCAAACTGAAAAAAAAAAAAAAAAAATTCAATTTCATTCATTTCTTGACGGGCTTCGTATTTGTTGATAGTTTTATATTGAAAATAAGTTAAATAGATAAATGAATAATACAGCAGAAAAGACAAACTGTAACAAGATATTTATAAGAACATAATATTGAAAATGATGTAGAATAGAGAATAAACGAATTTCCAGTCCAATTTGCAACTGAATGAAATTTTTTAGCGTTTGCTTGGCACTAAACAAAATCATTAGAAAGAAAGAAAGAAAGAAAGAAAGAAAGAAAGAAAGAAATGATGGAGGAGTGAATGAAAAAGAAAGAAAAGGAAAAGAAAAACGTTAGAAAGAAAAAAGAAAGATAGAACGAAATAAAGAAATAAAGAAAGATTTAAAAAAAGAGAAAAACAAAAGACGGCACCAAAAAGAAGAGATGAATGAAAGTAGCGAGAAAGAAACAATGGAGGTTATAAATCCAACGTATTTAAAAGAAAGAAAGAAAGAAAGAAAAAAAGAAAGGAAAATAAATGAAAGGAAGAAAAAAGGAATGAAGGAAGAAAAAAGGAATGAAGGAAGAAAAAAAGTAAAGGAAAAAAAGAAAAGAAAAACGTTAGAAAGAAAGAAAGAAAGAAAGAAAAATAAAGGAAAATAATATTGGAAATGTTAATCACCATAGTTCCTAAATAGAAGCAGCAATATCATTATTGGCAGCTGTTGCTACGGATTCCTAGTCTAATATTTTGATTAAAAAATAGTGATAAAAAGGTCGGAACTTTGTAAAGAACAGCCAAACAATGATTCAAAATACTCATCTGAAGGATTTAAAAACAGGTCCTATTGGTGGGTATAAGAATATGCTTACTGTATCTCTTGCTAAGTGGTAAGACCCCTAAATGAAAAAGAGATGAGAAAGGTATGATACTAAACTGCATCTAATGATGAGACCCTAGTTCTGGAGATCTGGGGTGGTGTCGAGTACACCTAAATTGTCATTATTCTCAATTCGACTCTGAGCCTCGGTAATTATATCTATTAACGTCCCTTTTATTAGCTCAGTGGACTGAGGCTGTAGAATACACCGGCTGTATCTCTGAAGAGCAGTAAGATTCCCCCAACGAGTCTCCTGGATGTCTAACATACCCAGATATGAATATGTGAAATAGACATATTCATACCGGTACGCAAAACGTTCATAATGTTCATATAGATAACATAGGAATCCCGAAACACAAAAACACTTACGACTTCTTAGTTCAGGTACGAAACGTTTTATTACCTTTGAGTTAAAAGGTTTTTCGACATAAGAAGAGAGATACTATCTTTCTATACTGACTTTTCCATCTGCCCCAAACCACGTGCGACACCTGCTGCAAGGCACTGGCCTGGTTTCGGCGAGCCCTGAAAGTCGACCGTCTTCCACGGACCTAATTGACTTTTCTCAAATCTCAGCCCACGCTCCCGGTGCGTGACGTCACTCAAATCCCTGGTCATATCCTCTATCTGGGATTTTTATGGTGACATCTCTGAATGACATGTCCGCTCCACGCGCACGTGAACACCTAACTAACCCATGCACTGAGCCGACAAGTTCTCAGCCAAACTAAACCCAAAGGCAAGATATATAAAACGAAATCGCTTGGCCATTATATTACAGACGTGACACAAAGCAATCTGATGATGAGGCTCCAATAATGCAGGAATTTTGCGGGGTGCTTCGTACCCCTTCATTGCCATCGCTTCCAGGTTCAATCTGGCTCGGAGTGGTCGTACCTGATAGCAATGATTCAAATAGAACATTTAAACAGTAAACTTTGACATTTAAACTGAATGCAAACAAATGACTTATGCTAAACTGAATTGCATTAAAAGTAGAACTATTTGTTCATTTTGCTGCGTGTAAACAAATCGTTTGAAATTGAACTGTTTTTTCATTTAACTGTATGTAAGCAAATGACTGATATTCAATTGAATTGGTAATATTAGATAGCAATACTTGGACACATTTAACTGTGTGCAAACAAATTATTAACAGTAAATAGATTATTTGTATGAGATGAAAATAAGTGAAACCACTCAACTGCGTGCAAACAAATGAGTCCTGGCTCGTTTAAAAATGTTATCTACAAAATGTGTTTAGAAATCGTATATATGATATATACGTATAAGAAAAAGATCCAGCATTAAGTGCCTTACAATAGCTGATCTGCCATAAAACCAAACCAAATAAAACCGTACCTTTTTGTGATGGGAATAGATATGTTTCAAAAATATTCATATTCGATTGGAATGAAGGTGCACGAGGTGTAATGGCTATCGTCGTAGGAAATGGACACGGCGACACGAGTTCAGATCCTGAACGAAACTGATTGCATTTCACATTACTGGGGAAAGGTATGGATCCAATTATTCTCCCTCCAGCTATGTGTAAATAGTTGAGTAGACTGGCTTGTTCAGTCTTGATGAGGCAACTAGTCTATGAGAAGGAATACTCTGAATTCAAACCTGTTAAACTCCGCTTAAAATTGACCTTGTGTCATATCCTGCTCGAGCGGAGGGGTTAGTAAATATGATATTCGATTGGAATACTTCTTGCCATATAACTGGGAATTATTTGTATTAAGAATAGATACTTGAAGCCGTAATTGAATACTGAGGATTATAATTAGTGACTTGAAACCACATAAAAAATGATTATCATTAAATATATATTATTAATTGAAACTCTGAAATCATTGATATTAGATAGAAATACTTGAAACTATCCAACAGTATAGCATCATCATCATCACGTCATGCCATCAGTACGGATATCCCTGACCCTCTCTCGCCAGCCCTCCCTATCGTCCATTGCTTCCGGCAGGTCTTCAAGGATACATCTGGCATCCTTACAGAGCTGCTGTATGAAGGTTCGAGCTGGTCGTCCTGACTTTGCTCGTCCATGCGAAGGGGTCCACAGGAGTACATCACTTATGAACTGGTTCCTACTTCTCCAGCAGTGTCTCTCATTTCTGGTTCGTCTAACTTTGAGAGATTTCGTGGTGGATGGTAGGTGGCCGTACAGCTGCTGTTTTGTGTGGTGTTGCTTCCATGACTTGTTAAATATTGCTTTCAGCATTCTTGCGTAGTTACCGTCAAGCTTTTTCTCCATCCCTTTAGTTAGCGTCCATGTAGTGCATCCATATAGCAGTATCGACATGACTGCTGCTTGGAAGAAAATGCCTTTTATTCTATCGGTCAGGTCTGACTTCCATATGACGGATAGTCTATTGATAGCTGTTCATCCCTTTGCTAGTCGTGTGTTGATGTCTGTCTCGGTCGATGAGACACTGCTTCCTAGGTAGGTGAACTTGTCTACTAGTTTCAGTATAGTTTAGTATGAAAATGTCGCCTCTTTGATTAAAGTATTCGATATGAATACTTGATATCATATAACTGGGTGCAAAAGTGTTATGTTTTGACCTTTTGACCCGGCCAAAAATGCCATTCAAAGTGACGCACCGGAAGGAAGTGACACATTCTAATGGCAGTTATGAAGTGACACATTCTAATGGCAGTTATGAGAGGAAATCGCATGGGCGGAAATTGGCTGATGAAATGGGACGACGTAAAAGAAATCCCATTATACTCTCATAGACTGACGCACCGGAAGATAGTGACCTCTGAACTGCATGACACTTATTTCCGCTCGTTGACGATCACACAGACCATTCCAAGCTAGCGGAAGTGACACATCCCGATCGCCAGATATCGGAAGATATTGCGGAGGCGTGGAGGCGTGTCCATATCATCGCGTGGGAGTTTGAAGGTAATATAAGGCCGACGAATAGGACAGTTGAGTACAGGCGAGTAGAGTTGGAGACGGAGAGAGACGAGGTGTAGTAAGGAAAGCCAGCACCCAGCAGAGTGGACTCCAGGCTCCGGTTGAGCAGCCCTGGAGAACGAGAAAGACACAACGCTTACGGCCATAACGTCGGGGTCAAAATATTTCAGCTATGTTCGGTCTCCAGCTCCCTCTCACACGCAAACTTTGAGTAACCCTTTGTGCCCTTACAAATAAAGTGAGAGGTAAATATGTTTATAAAGAAGTCTGCGTGCGTCTGTTTAATTATTGTGTCGTTATGATGCTGTAGATGAGCATGTAACAAAAGAAACTCTAAAAAAACATAAAATATATGACTATAAATGTACATTGAATGTAATTCCCTGACCGCTATGCATAAAATAATACTCGACGGTTTGATATGCCTTTAAAATCAATCAATCAATCAAATAGAAATTATATAAAATAAATTATATTCAGCCCCCCACTGGACATATTAGAAATGAATATTCTGTGAATTTTTCAATTACTGTAAAAGATAAAAAAAAAAACAACAGAAATCTGTAACACTTGCTCCATTATATTGAGATCTTCACCGTTATATTTATTATTACTGAAGTTATTCTGGAACTTGATTTCTCATTTGATGATTCTCATATTTTGATAAGGTTCGTATTAACAATATCGTTTCTGATATTCAGTAGGATCGACATCAAAGTCTTTATGAATATACGCGCTCTTGTGGACAATTCTATTCCTCTACAAACGACATTAATATCAGTTATTGTGGCCTTTGCTATCATTTTCATTTGTCATTCATGTTCTAATCGACATCAGTATTGTTTAATACATTTTTCGCTTTCCCTAACGCTGATCTTTCTTTTCCTTTTAACACAACAACAACAACAACTACTACTACTACTACTACTACTACTACTACTTGCGATTCTTATTTTAGCTCTTATGTATTCTTTTGTCTTTTCTTTTTTTATTTCACACATTCTTTCTTTTCATCTTCTTTAAATAAAAAAAAACAAAACATTTCTTTTTTTTCGACCGGTTCTTCTTCTTCTTCTTCTTCTTCTTCTTCTTCTTCTTCTTCTTCTTCTTCTTCTTCTTCTTCTTCTGTTACCATAATTCTCCTCCTCATTATCCTTCTTTCTAATTATACTTCCCCCCCTCTCTCTCTCCAATCATTTCTCTTATCTCCTCCTCATTTACTCTATCTACCCCTTTCTCTCGCTCTGCTATCACTCTTCTTAAAATCCTCCTCATTTACTCTTCCTCCTTCTCTCTCTTTCTCTCACTCTCTCTACTATCATTCTCTTTATATTCACCTCATTAACTCTCCCTCTCTTCCTCTGTCTTTCTCTCTACAATCATTCCTCTTATCCCCACCTCATTTACTCTCTCACTCACTCTCTGTCGATTATCATTTTTCTGATCTCCTCCTCATTTACTTCCTCTCTTCCTCTCTCTCCCTCTCCCCCTCCTTCTCCCTCAACTATCATTTTTCTGATCTCCTCTTTATTTGCCTTCCTCTTGCTCTCTCTCTCTCTCTCACACACACACACACACTCTATCTTTCTCTCTCTATCTCTGTCACTCTATACTATCATTCCTCTTATTTCTTCCACATTTACTTTCCCTCTTTCTCTCTCTCTCTCTCTCTCTTTCTCTCTACTATCATTCTTCTCATCCCCACCTCATTTATTCTCTCTCTCTCTCTCTCTTTCTCTCGGTCTTTTATCATTCTTCATATCTCCTTCTCATTTACCCACCTCCCATTCTCTTTCTTTTTCTCCCTACTCTCAGCCTTTTTATCTCCTCCTTATTTACCCTCCTCTTCCTCTTCCTCTTACTCTCTATATCTATTACTCTGTCTCTGTCTATCTTTATTCCTCTTATCTCGTCCACATTTATCTCATTCTTTCTCTCTCTTTCTCTTTTTATCATCATTCTTCCTATCTCCTTCTTATTTACACTCCCTTCACTCACTCACTCTCTCTCATTTTGTCTCCTTTTCGCTCTCTCACTTATTTTCTCTCATTTACACACACACACACACACACTCTCTCTCTCTCTCTCTCTCTCTCTCTCTCTCTCTTTAATCTCTTTTATTAATGCCGCTTTCTAGAAAGATTAACCCTGTGCCGATTTACAGCCATGCTATCTTTACATTCATCCATATCAGTATGACGAGCCACAAGTGTGTCCATCGAAAAACCTTCTGACTAAACAGCCACGTCTTCTTCGGTAATGCAATCACCATTATCTTTTATACAGACACAATCACCGAGGCTACAATTGGCGCCGACCTCATAACCATTACCGTCACATCCAAAGTTGGTGACAATAACATCCATTTGCGCATGTCTGCTGACCGGTGTCTTAATGAATCATTTCCGCCGGACCTAATCACTCGGTGGCAGGTACAGCTATTAGACGTTATAAAGTAACAGGCATAGTTCCCGTCATAAATAACAGGATTATTTACGTTTTGAAAGAAAGAAAGAAAGAAAGAAAAAAAGAAAGAAAGAAAGAAAGGAAAATCATTAGAAAGAAAGAAAGAAAGAAAGAAAGAAATGATGGAGGAATGAATGAAAAAGAAAGAAAAACGTTAGAAAGAAAAAAGAAAGATAGAACGAAATAAAGAGATAAAGAAAGATTTAAAAAAAGAGAAAAACAAAAGACGGCATCAAAAAGAAGAGATGAATGAAAGTAGCGTGAAAAAAACAATGGAGGCTATGAATCCAACGTATTTAAAAGAAAGAAAGAAAGAAAGAAAGAAAGAAAGAAAGAAAGAAAGAAAGAAAGAAAGAAAAATAAAGGAAAATTATCAGAAAGAAAGAAAGAAAGAAAGAAAGAAAGGAAAATAAATGAAAGGAAGGAAGAAAAAAGGAATGAAGGAAGAAAAAAGCAATGAAGGAAGAAAAAAGTAAAGGAAAAAAGAAAAGAAAAATGTTAGAAAGAAAGAAAGAAAGAAAGAAAGAAAGAAAGAAAAATAAAGGAAAATAATTAGAAAGAAAAAAGAAAGAAAGAAAGAAAGAAAGAAAGGAAAACAAGTGGAAGGAAGAAAAAAGGAATGAAGGGAGAAAAAAGGAATGAAGGAAAAAAGTAAAGGAAAGAAAAGAAAAGGAAAATGTTAGAAAGAAAGAAAGAAAGAAAGAAAGAAAGAAAGGGAAAGGAAAATTATTTGAAAGAAAGAAAGAAAGAAAGAAATGTTGCAATGAGAAAGAAAGAAAGAAAGAAAGAAAGATGCATAAAAAGAAAGCAACAAAAGACGGCACCAAAAAGAAGAAATGAATGAAAGTAGCAAGAAAGAAACAATTGAGGTATTAAATCTAATTTGTTATATTTAGTTAAAGACAAAGCTAAAAGAATGAGAACCTATTGTGGACTAGCCAATCACATTTTTCTTCATTAGTTAATAAACTGGTCCATGACAACTTATTTACGGTTGGTGAGAGCAATTGACGAATAGAAATACCTCGCAGACAGCGATCTCAATACTACAGAGATAATCAGTTGTACCTGTGGAGATCTTTTGGCGAGGAAGAAGTTCTAATTCTTCGTACTCTGCTACGACTCACTTTGCCTAGTCGACTGGAACTGCAGAATACACCGACTGCACCCCTACAGAAGAATAAGACCCCCTAAACGAGTGTCCTAGATATGACTCTAAACTATCAAATGCTGAGGTTCCAATAATGCTGAAGCTTTGGAGAATGCGGAGTACCCCTTCATTGCCATCGCTCTCAGGTCCACTCTGACCCGGAGTGGTAGCACCGTATAGGGTCCTATCTATGGTCTAAATAGAACTAAACTGTACTCAAGCAAAACTGAACTGCTTGAAATAGGACTGTTTTGACATTTTGACTGCGAACTTATGCTAAATTGAATTGTTTGAAATAAAACTGTTTTTACATTTAACTGTGTGTAAACAAAAAACGAAACTTATACTAAATTGAATTATTTAAAACAGAACTGTTTATATGTATAAAAATGGGTTTGGCATTAAATACCCTACAATGGTTGATGTGCCATAAAACCAAACCAAACCAAACCAAACAATCAACTAGTAGTAGTACAACGCCATAAGGACCAACTATGTTAAAACAAAAATAGATAAGACGCAACAGAATAACGAGTATAAGTTATGAGGCGATAAACGGAACGATTAATCACATCAGTGAATGCAGCAGATTAGCACATAAAGAGCACAAGACTAGATAAGACTGGGCGTAGAAGGTGATCCACAGAGAATTGTGGAAGAAATCGAAATCTGACCATACTACCAAATGGTATAAGCACAAAATAGAATCTGCCCTGAAGTATGAGACGCACATAATTCTCTAAAATTTTGAAATACAAACAGATCACCTAATCCTAGCCAGAAGACTAGACCAAGTGATAATTTACAAAAAAATGTACCTGCCGAATAGTGGATTTGCCTTCCCCTCGGACCAGAAAGTGAAGACCAAAGAAAACGAAAAGAGACAATTACTTCGGCCTCGCCAGATAACTAAAAAAAGCTATGGGAAATGATATCGACGGTGTTACTAACTGTATTTGCTGTGCTTGAAACGATCCCCAAAAGCTTGCCTAGGGGACTGGAAGAGATGAAAATCGAAGGACGAGCAGGAACCATTCAGAGTACAGCATGGTGGAGATTGGACAAAATACTTGAGGAGAGTTGCTGTCATTCAGGCTCCAGCGAAAGACTATCAACCAAAGCTGGTGTTAAAAACTTACACAATTCAGTACACCATAATTACGCAGTTATATTATGAGAACAATAATAATCACTGGAAATTTTGAAAGAGTTTAAGATTTGGCCATACTACCAAATGGTTTATGCACAAACCAGATTCCGTCCTAGAGAACGGGAAGAATAAATTCTCCGGGATTTTGAGAAATAAACCGAAATCTTGTCCCGACAATAAGACTAGTCCTAGTTTTAATGAGAAAATATAAATTACTATCAAGCGGATTTTGTCGTTTCAACGAAACACAAAGTGAAAATAAAATATACAAAATGCTTGGATCTTACCAAACAGCTGATAGAAAGATATAGAACGTGAAGGTGACAGTGATGCTAATTGTAATTGGAGCACTTGGAAAAGTTCCCAAAGGTATGGAAAAAGACTGTAGGAATTAGAAATCAGAAGAAGAATCTACTTCACACAAACCTCTGCATTGTTAAGCTTTTCTAGAATACTCAGCAGAATGCTGGGGACCTGAAAAGACTTTCAGTAAACCAGATTCCATTGAAAGACCACTAGCGAACTCAGTCACGTGATATGTTAAGTTATAAGGAAAACGAAAGGCTAATTTCTAAGGAAGAAGAGAGAGAAAAAAAAAGAAGAAAAGGCAGACATAGTCTATGGGAACGGATAGTTGATCTCTGAATGACTTAGGCTCAAGCACTTGTGGATCAGCCGGACACTGGTAAATGACTGTTTTAGTTGGGGATGACTAGAGAAAACTAGAGGTCTTAAGATCTGTTATGCATGTGCAGAGTCAAGGGGAAATGAATATTCTTCACGACACCAGGTGGAAAAGAGAGAATGACGCGTTTTGGGGAGTTAACGAAAGATTAACACCAGCCACGAACATGTACGATGAAAGTTTACGACTCCCAGTTTCGGGGGCGCGCTCCAAAGAGGGTCTTAGACTAGACACGAACTATCGGAAAAGCTTGCTAGAAATACAACAGAAAACGAGATAAAGAATTTAAGGTCTATGTCTGCTCCCTTTTTCTCAGCGGGTTATGTTGCTTCTCTTTGTTTAGCTAACGCAGTCATCTCAGTTTCTACGCTCTCTTTCTTTCTTCCGGAGACTACCTACAAGTCTTAGAAGTTGTGAAACTTGTGAGAACAATAGTGATACCAATTGTAAATGGCACGCTTTATATAGTCAGCAAAGGGTGGATAAAGAGACTGGAGGACTACGAAATAAGAAGTCGGGTGGAGACCATCCAAACTAGAGTATTATTCAAATGGGCCAGAATACTGTAGAGACTTGTTGACACTCAAACTTCTGTGAAAAACCATCAGCTAACACTAGTATGAAAAACTCTCAAAAGAGGGAAATAACATTAATAATAATAATAGTAATAGTAATAATAGTAAATCTAAAAAGAATATCTCAAGAGAACTACAAACTACTCGAGACAAAACGCTCTAGCCGAAACCTTATCAAAGGAATAAATACTTGGGCTGTAACCCTCGTTAGATATTCGTGAACCTTTCTCAAGTAGACCAGAGATGAACTTAAACAAGTTAACCAAAGAAAAAGAAAACTTATGACCATCCCAGAGACGACGTCAACAGATTATATGTATCAAGAAAAGAAGGAGGAAGAGGACTTACCAGCATTGAAGACAGCGTTGACGCATCGATACAACGACTCAAAGACTATATACAAAAACATGAACGATAACTGATTAGAGCCATGAGAAACGATACTGAAAACACGATAAACAACAGAATGACAATAACTAAGAAACAAAAATGGGAAGGAAAACAACTCGATGCGCGTTTTAAACGATGAATAAACAACATCTCACACGACAAAACCTGGACATGGCAAAGAAAAGGGAACTTTAAGAGAGAAACAGAATCTCTCCTAATAGCAGCACAAAACAAGCCGTAAGAACCAATCATATCAAAGCAAGAATCGATAAGACGCAACACAACAGCAAATGTAGGCTATGGGGCGACAGAGATGAAACCATCATTCACATAAGCGAATATAGCAAATTAGCGCAGAAGGAATATAAGACTAGACACCACTGGGTCGGCAAGGTGATCCACTGGGAGATGTGCAAGAAATTTAAATTTGACCATACGAACAAATGGTATATGCATAACCCAGCAGCTATCCAGGAGAATGACACACACTAACTCCGACGTGATTTTGACAAACAAACGGACCACCTAATCTCGGCCAGAAGACCAGACCTAATCATCATCATCATCATCATTATCATGTCGTGCTGCCAGCACGCATATCCCTGACTGACTCTCTCGCCACTCCTCCCTATCGTTCATCGCCTCTGGCTGGTCTTCAGGACTACATCTCGAATCCTCACATAGCTGCTGAATGTATGTTCGAGCTGGTCGTCCTGCTTTTGCCCGGTCATATGGGGGGGTCCATATGAGTACATCATTTATGAGCTCGTCCCTGCTTCTCTAGCAGTGTCCTACATGCCTGATTCGTCTAACTTGGATAGTTTTCGTGATGGGACACAGGTGGCCGTATAGTTGGTGTTTTGTGGGGTGTTGCCGCCAGGACTTGTTCAATATTGCTCGCAGCATTCTTGTGTAATTGCCGTCTAGCTTCTTCTCCAGCCGTTTAGTCAGCGTCCATGTAGTACATCCATACAGCAGTATCGATACGACAGCTGCCTAGAAGAAACTGCGTTTTATTTTATCGGTCAGGTCTGATTTTCATATGATCGATAGACTACTGAAAGCTGCCCATGCCTTCGTTAGCCGCGTGTCGGTGTCCTTTTCGGTTGATGAGACGCTGCTTCCTAGGTAGGTGAATTTGTCTACTAGTTTAAGAGGGGTTCCGTCTAGTCTGGAGATATCACCTGTTTGATTATAGCACATATATTCCGTTTTGTGTGCATTGACATGGAGGCCTATGCCTGCGGCTGCTCGTTCCAAACTATGCAGTAGTGTTTCGGCTTGGTTGGGTGTATTTGCCAGTATCGCTATGTCATCGGCGTAGTCGGCGTCGGTAATTGTTTTTGCGGGGTACCTTCTGCTTCTTTTCTTTGTCAGTTCGAAGCCTTTCTCTTTGATTTTGTCAATCGATGTTCTAAGTACGTAGTCTAGACAAATGATAAAGAGGTACGGGGCCAGCGTGTCCCCTTGTAGTACTCCTGCTACAATGTCGAAGTATTGTGTGTCTCCATCTGGTGAACGTACTTTCACTTTGGTGTTTCTATAGAGAATCGTTATTGCTGCTACGGTTTCTTTAGGTATGCCGTACGCTAGTAGGATTTGTTCCATTTTTCTTCTGTGAATGGAATCTAAGGCCTTGGTAAAGTCGACAAATAGTAATGTCGCTTGTAGATTTTTTGCCCGTACTTGCAAAATTGTCGACTTTACTGTCCCGGCTGACCACAGAATAAAACTGAAAGAATTTGAAAAGAAGGATAAGTACCTCGACCTTGCTAGGGGATTGAAAAAACAATGGAATATGCATAGGACAATTATACCAATTGTAATTGTTGCGTTTGAAATAGTAACTAAAGGATTACTAAAGGGACTGGAGGACTTGGAAGTTGGCGGACGTGTGGGGACTATCCAAACTACTACATTATTGAGAACGGCCAGAATACTGAGTAGAGTCCTGGAGACTTAATGAGACTTGCTATCACTGAAACTCCAGTGAAAGAAGATCAGCTAACGCTGATGTAAAAAAAAAACTCTAATGAGTAATTAATGATGGTAATTATAATAATGTGGTTCACCTAATCTTAGCCAGACGACCAGACCATAAAATAATCAACAAAAAATAGGACTTGCCAAATTGTGGACTTTACTGCCTTGGCTGACTATAGAGTAAAATTAAAAGAAAAGGAAAAGAAGGTAAATACTTCGACCTTGCAAGGGAATTGAAAAAAACTATGGACTATGAAAGTAAAAATTATACCAATTGTGATTGGTGCTTTTGACACAGTCACTAAAAGATTATTAAAGGGATTAGAAGACTTGGAAATAAGAGGTAGATTGGAGACCATCCAAAGTACTATATTAGTGAAAACAGCCAGAATACTGAGAAGAGTCCTGGAGACTTGGGGAGTCTTGCTATCACTCCGTGAAAAACTGTCAAAGGGTAACACGAACAAGGACTAATTAAAGCCATCAGAAACGATACGGACAACACGATAGACGAAAGAAAAACAACATCTAGGAAACAAAAATTGGAGGGAAAACAACTCTATGGCTGCTTTAAACGTCTAGTAAACAACATCTCACACCAGAAAACCTGTACCTGGCTAAGAAAAGGAAACCTTAAGAGTGAAACAGAATCCTTCCTAATAGCAGCACAGGACAACGCCATAAGACCCAATCATATCAAAGCGAGAAAATGACTCGCATTAACTCCTATGGGACTTTAATATACAAACGGATCACCTAATCCCGGCCAGAAGACCAGACCTCATAATAATCAACAACAAAAAAGAGAGTCTGCATAATTGTTGACTTTGCTGTCCCGGCGGACCACAAAATAAATCTCAAGGAAAGTGAAAAGAAGGATAAGTACCTCGACCTTGCTAGAGAATTAAAAAAAGCTGTGGAACATGAAAGTAACGATTGTGCCAATTGTAATTGGTGCGTTCGGCACAATAACTGAAGGATTATTAAAAGGCCTGGAGGACTTGGAAGTTAGCGGACGGGTATAGACTATCCAAACGACAGCATTGCTAAGAACAGCCAGAATCCTGAGACGAGTTCTGGAGACTTGAGGAGACTTGCTGTCACTCAAACTCTAGTGAAAAACCATCAGCTAATACTGATGTGAAAAACTCTAGAGGAGTAAATAATAATAATAATAATAAAGACCTTTGCTGTCCCGGCGGACCACAGAATAAATCTGAAGGAAAATGAAAAGAAGGATAAGTACCTCGACCTTGCTAGAGAATTAAAAAAGCTGTGGAACATGAAAGTAACGATTGTGCCAATTGTAATTGGTGCGTTCGGCACAATAACTGAAGGATTATTAAAAGGGCTGGAGGATTTGGAAGTTAGTGGACGGGTATAGATTATCCAAACGACAGCATTGCTAAGAACGGCCAGAATCCTGAGACGAGTCCTGGAGACTTGAGGAGACTGGAAGAGACTTGCTGTCACCCAAACTCCAGTGAAAAACCATCAGCTAACACTGATGTGAAAAACTCTAAAGGAGTAATAATAATAATAATAATAATAACACTTGTGTTAGTTTTCCTCTTACTCAACTTTCGCTTTCTCATTAACATTTTCCCAACCTCATTCACATCATTATGTTTAGTTTTTTGTTATGAAAAGAGTCATGCGACCAATGATGGTTTCTCAAAGGACAATCAGCTTATAATCAAGTTTTGATGTTTGACCACGGACAATCAGCAGATGTCTTTGTCTAACAGAACATCTTTTACCATTTTTTAACAAAGACGATACGGTAAAATCCCACCAAACAAGCACATACACAATAAAGACTATAATTACTTGAGAAATGGTTATTGTCGTAGGAAATGGACACGGCGACACGAGTTCAAACCCTGGACGAGACTGATTGCATTTCACATAACACTAATACCGTTGGGAAAGGTATGAATCCAATTATTCTCCCTCCAGCTATGGGTAAATAGTAGGACAGACTGGATTCTTCAGCCATGGTGAAGCAACTAGTCTAGGAGAAGGAAAACTCTGAATTCAAACCTATTAAACTCCGCTTAAAAATGATCTTGTGTCATATCCTGCCCGAGCGGAGGGGTTAGGTAAATAGGATATATATATATATATATATATATATATATATATATATAACATAATATGATAATTACTTGAGAAATGTATAGATGATATTCAACGAAAAAAAAAACTTGAATGATTACAGGTAACAAAGAAGTTTGCTTTGATTTATTTAGTTAACGGCATAACAACACATCTATGGGTTATGTACCGCCGTAATTTTATCCCTTTGTAAATGTTTGATAATAACCATAAATATATTGTCAATGGTTAATTGCATCTTTTTAAATTGCTATTTTTATTTGTCAGTAATCATTTACTTGCACAATTATATGGTTTCAAGTATTCCTATCTAATACAAATACTTTTTACACTTATACTTTTTAAGTATTCCAAGCTAATACAAATACTTTGCTTACAGTTATATGTTTTCAAGCATAATACAATTATCTTAGTTGCAGTAGTGAATTCTTATCTAATACTGATAACTGAACACACCTATATGGTATTGTTGGTAGAGTGTTTACCAATGGTCTGAGAGACCGGTGTTCAATCCCATGTCGAGTTATACCAAAAACGCAAAAAATGGTACTTGCTGCTTTTTTGCTTAACACTCAGCATTTTAAGGTACGGATAAAGGGTTAGTGGAGTAATCCTGGGAAAGGAAGACTGCCCTCGTACACCTCGGTGTAGTAGCTATTGGAAAGGAAACTTTTGGGTCACCCTAGACTACGGTCGCCATGTTTACTTATATGGTATTGAGTAATTGAGTCAAATACAGGTAATTTTCGGAAGAATATGTTTTTTTAACAAGAGATAGTTCCCTAAGAGATACAACCACTCAAGGCAAGGTTGGTTGGTCAGATATTATGGCACATCAACCCTTGTAGATTATTTAATGCTAAATACATTTTACTCTTCCAAAAGACTGTTTTGTCCAGGTTAAAGCATACCTTGGAGTATCGCAATGAAGGTTGGTGTTTTGGTTGCTTATGCTTTATGGCATATCAATATTTGTAAGTTAATTAATCCATTTAAAAAAAAATAATCAGTTTTATTTCAAACAATTCAGTTTAGTATGAGTATACGGTTTAATTGTCATAAACAAGCTTTCCACTTTTATCAAACAGTTCTAATTCAAACAAGTCAGTTTAGCATAAGAGTAGACTTTGTTTGCAGACAGTTAAATATCAAAAACGGTTTAATCTCAAACAATTCAGTTTAGCATACAAAAACATTTCAAACAAATCAATTTCACATAAGCACACAGCTTATAAGTCGAACAGTTCTATTTCAAGTCATTCAGTTTAACATAAGTACGTATTTTTATTATGTTTAACCTATAGATAAGACCCTATCAGGTTATACCACCCCGGACCAGAGTGCACCTGGGAGTGATGGCAAAGAAGGGGTAGTACGCATTCCCCAAAGCTCCTGCACTACTGGAACCTAACTATCAGATTGTCTAGTGTCATATCAGGACACT
The DNA here is from genome assembly GCA_963585895.1 of Sepioteuthis lessoniana. Classification (NCBI taxonomy): domain Eukaryota; kingdom Metazoa; phylum Mollusca; class Cephalopoda; order Myopsida; family Loliginidae; genus Sepioteuthis; species Sepioteuthis lessoniana. The sequence continues at coordinate 30,800,344 of OY757942.1, forward strand.
TGTTGGGGGGATGTCTTACCTCTCCGCAGAGAAGCAAATTGGTGTATTCTACAGCCCCACCTCAAGGCAATTAAGGTGTATCAACTCTTTGTAATACTCCAGAACTAGAGCCTCACTGCCATATACAGGTTGATATCAGCGTTAGGACATCCATTTTAGTGGAATTCTTACGTCTCTTCAGAGGATGATGTTGAAATTTCCTAAAATACGTCAACTTAACGAAGAAGAATGGGGGGGGTTGGCTTTCTTCTTTAGTTTAATCTTAATCCTAGGAATTTCGAACTGAATCCTTCGTTTAGTCAATGATTGTACGATGTGTGTTAACAAATATCGAGACTGAATATCTTTTTTTTCAAAGGCAGAAATGAGCAATGATAGACGCATGAATCAGTATTAAATAACAGATAATTGATATGCTCTAAAACAAAGAAACCAATTGGTATAATGCTTAAAGTCTTCGCCAATGGTCTAGGAGACGGGGTTCAATCCCACGTCGATTCATGCCAAAAACTCAAAAAAATTGCACTTGATGCATCCTTGCTTAAAACTCAGTATTATAAAGTACAGATCAAGGGTAAGTTGTAATCCAGGGAATGGTGTAATGCCCACCCCTACATTTCATTGTAGTAGCTATTGAAAAGGGAGTATTTGTGTTACCCTTAAGTAAGTTCGGCCAACTTATGTAAATATTAGATGAACCAGGATCAATATTGTGTTTTATTTATCTAATATTGTGTTTTATTTATTTAACACAATATAGTTATTAAATCGAATTTTCTTTTGGTTAAAAGTGAGAGAGAGAGAGAGAGAGAGAGAGAGAGAGAAAGAGAGAAACACGGTATAATTACTTCAGCCGTGATGCTTCTGAACCAACTTCATGTACAAACACACACACACACAAACACACACACACACACACACATATATATATATATATATATATGTGTGTGTGTGTGTGTGTGTGTGTATGTGTGTGCTTCTATCCACATTTCATGGACACACAAACACACACATATATATATATATAAATGTGTATGTGTGTGTGTGTGTGTGTGTGTTTCCATGAAGTGTGTTTAAAAGTACGCACGCATACAGACACACACACACACACATATATATATACATTTATATGTATGTGTGTGTCTGTATATGTGTTTGTGTGAGTGCCCATGAAAAATTTTCAGAAGAACACACACAAAGACACACATACACACACATAGACATACGCGCATATATATATATATATATGTGTGTGTGTGAGTGTGTGTGTGTGTGCTTCAGAACAAATTTCATTGTTACACACACATACACAGACACACTCGAACACACACACTCACACACACTCACACACACACACATATATATATATACATACACACACACACATATATATATATATATATATATATAAGTGTGTATGCGCATGAAGTATGTTTAGAAGCACACACACACACACACACACACACACATATATATATATATATATATATACATATATTAGATAGTTATGTTAGCTGACTGTAGTTGAGGGCGACCGACGGCTCCCTTTTCACAAGTTACTACCACAAGGTTTTGACGAGGGCATCACTCCTTTTGATGGATTGCTCCAGTTACCTTTGATCCACGCTTTATAATTCTGAGTGTTATGCAAAGTGACATCATCTACTATTTTTTGAATACGGAATCAACCAACTTCCACGTAGAAATAGATATCAAGTACGTATGGATATATACAAACTTAATCGCAATACTATCTGAAACAATTCACACACAGATATATATATATATATATATATATATATATATATATATATATATATATATATATCGAACGTTTATATACAGCTTCAGTCACGATACCTATTAAATGACAAAACAACGTATAGTATATGTTGCAGACCTCACCAAATTTAACTTCTCAACAACTCTTCGTAGACTATATTCACCGTAGCATATCTGCCTTTATTTAGAAGGAAAAGTGGTAGATGATATTATGTTAGGTGTCTCAATTTTTTGGCACTCAAAGTTGTTTCTTTTTTAAGCTAACCAATAACAAGTTCTTAGAACCATTATCGAATGACTGATTATTTTCTGAAATGGAGAACCATTCTGGCCTATATTCGATTCGAGGTCCCCGTTTCCTATAAATCGATTCAAGTCAAAACATTATGAATAAAGGTTGTATTTAGATACCGGAACGGAACAATCAAACGAAATGGTCGTATTCAATTGTGAAAGGATTAGGTTCACGCAAAAAAGAGAAATAGATATGACAGAATGGTGTTGGGAACGAAGAAACCGGCTTCTCTTGTTACAAGAAATGTCGAAAGAAAATTGCTTCATCTGATCAATGTTGAAACTTGACACTCTGGGCAAAACCCAGCAACCAATCAGTGTCAGAAAGAATAAAGAGGTAAGCTGTGTACGTGAGTAACAAACAGGAGTACATATTGATTTTAAATGGAAAATTACGTTGATATTAATTTACTTACCAGTACTTATAGACTTAAAGAGAAAGCAAATATAGTGTAAATTGGGATATAGATAAATAAAAACAGACCATGATATTAATGATTAAGAGTAGTCATCTGCAGTGTTCCTAATATTTCAATAAATATTTCCATCCTCATCAAGTACTGGATATATTATTTAACATCAGGATGAGAGGAGTTCCTGTGGGATGTGGCTAAGGTGTTCGAATTTCAGTTGCACCATTACGTGCACTTTCAGACTCGTACCCTTGGGAAAAGTATGAATCTCTTTTATCGGTTAAATAGTATAACTACGGTCATTCTACAAGGGTGACTTTGGCATTAAATAACCCAAAATGGTTGATAAGCCATCAAAGAAAGAGTCCAAACGAAAACGAAGTAGATTGTCTGCTCTTGAAGATCTGGTTTAAGAGCTCTATTCACCCGTTTATTACCATGTCTTCTGGGTTCACTCTGACAGGGAGTGATAGTCCATATTAGGGTCCCATCAAAGAATCAAATTGATTTGTTTGTGACACTGTCTAAATTGATTAAAAAACATACACATACATATGTGTGTGTGTGTGTGTGTGTGTGTGTGTCTTCGTGATTTGTTTGGAGGTAGACCTAGTTAGTTACAAAACTTTAGTTTCACATTGACCCTTGATCGAACCGTCAATCAAATATCTCTCTGAACAGGATGCACCTGTGTAAATAGGCGGAAGTAGTAACATAGTTGATCGGAAATCATAGGCGTTATGAAATGATATATGCAGATGGCCGCGTGAGGGTCGGAGTTAGTTTGATTCAGTGTGAGTCTTGAGTCAGATCCAACTTGAAATCACTGAAAGCGTCTGCTCGGACAGCGGCCTACAGCGGGCCTCCGGTTAAGTACCCTTCTTTACTCTCAGATTGTTTAATGTCATATATCAGGACACTCGTTGGGGTATCTTACCCCTCTTCAGAGAAGCAGTCAGTGTATTCTACCACCCGATCCGACTAGGCCACGGTTTGTTTGATTAATAACATATCAACTTTCGAGGCTTATGTAATGCCAAAGGCTTCTTCGTATAAGAACAGCTTTGGTGCTATTTAATCCATATCTATGGGGGAGGATAAGGAAACTCATACTTTTTCCCAAGGGAATTAGTCCAAACGTAAATGTTATTGTGTGAGCGAATTTCTAACTCGTTTATCTTTTCTAACTCGTATATCTTTTTTTTTCAAAGGCAGAAATGAGCAATGATAGACGCATGAATCAGTATTAAATAACAGATAATTGATATGCTCTAAAACAAAGAAACCAATTGGTATAATGCTTAGAGTCTTCGCCAATGGTCTAGGAGACGGGGTTCAATCCCACGTCGATTCAGGCCAAAAACTCAAAAAAATTGCACTTGATGCATCCTTGCTTAAAACTCAGTATTATAAGGTACAGATCAAGGGTAAGTTGTAATCCAGGGAATGGTGTAATGCCCATCCCTATATTTCATTGTAGTAGCTATTGAAAAGGGAGTATTTGTATTACCCTTAAGTAAGTTCAGCCAACTTATGTAAATATTAGATGAACCAGGATCAATATTGCGTTTTATTTATCTAATATTGTGTTTTATTTATTTAACACAATATAATTATTAAATCGAATTTTCTTTTGGTTAAAAGCGAGAGAGAGAGAGAGAGAGAGAGAGAGAGAGAGAGAAAGAGAGAAAGGGAGAAACATGGTATAATTACTTCAGCCGTGATGCTTCTGAACCGACTTCATGTACAAACACACACACACACACATATATATATATATATATATATATATATATATATGTGTGTGTGTGTGTATGTGTGTGCTTCTATCCACATTTCATGGACACACACACACACACACACACACACACACACATATATATATATATATATGTGTATGTGTGTGTGTGTGTGTGTGTGTTTCGGACCAACACGTTAGTTAATATGCCATGGAACTCCCACCACTGCTATTTCCCCTCACATAGTTAAACGGTATATAAATATTCCAATCTAATGCTAATAATTTAGGCATGGAAGCAACGGACACGATATAGTGACTATACAATCCCAGAACATCAAAAATGAAGCCCCACCATCGGCTGGAGTTTTTCATCATCTCTTTCAAAATACATCTGGATTCTAATTTATTGGTTTTGGAAATTAACCAGGAGGGGCATGACACAAAAAGGGTCAAATTGAAACTGTTATCAATATAAAGAAGCAGCATTTAAATATGTTTAAAAATCAGCAATCTAAGCTTTTAGGTTTTATCACAACAAAGAAAATTAACTGCCGCTTTTGATAGGCACTCGACAAATACACATACTAGAAAGATAAATACGAACGGGAAAATAGAAGTGACTCGCGTGGAAAAAAGGTTTTCTAATCTATTGCCACTGGTTGGCGAAAAATATCTATCTATCTATATGGTGCCTTCAATAAGTTCCCAGACTTTTTTTGTACCGGCATTTAAAATTGCTGTAGACTCTTGAGAATTCAGTATCTTATTGCTATACATTTTATGGGATGAATGACCAATTTTTATGATTTCAGCTTCAAATGAACAGTTACAGCAGCAATTGGAATACACCCAACTAAAGCCTGATTGTGACTGTTGGTGAATTTCAAAAATGCAATCTGGCACTTTAGAAGAACGATATGCAATAAAATTCTGTGTTAAACTTGGAAAAAATGCCACAGAAACGTATAGAAGGCTTCAGACTGCTTTTCGACCATCTTGCATGAATCGAGCATCAGTTTTTGCGTGGCATAAGAGATTCAAGGAAGGCAGGGACTCTGTGAGGGATGATAAGAGGTGTGAGAGGAGTAAGGAAGTCAATACACCAGAGTTGATTGGCCAAAGTGTTAGGGTTACTATGTTGATGTTTTAAGGGATTTCAGGAAGAGATTCCTTGGGAAGAGGTCTGCACTCTTCAAATCGGGTCAGTGGTATTTCCACCAGGACAATGCACCAGTCCACAACTCCATCCTTGTCACAGACTATTTGACCAAGATGGGCATCAACACAGTTCCTCAGCCTCCCTATAGTCCAGACCTTGGTCCCCGTGACTTTTGCTTATTCCCTAAGCTCAGAGGCAGTCGTTATGAGACAATTGAGGAGATGAAAGAGGCTCTGACGAAGGTCATTGACACACTCACACAGGAGGACTTCCATGGAGCCTTCCAGAAGTTGTTGGAACGGTACAATAATGCATTGCTGCTGGAGGAGATTACTTGGAAGAGGACTAGAGTTTCATGTGTGTACTATCAATAAAAGTGCCCATACGAAAAAAGTCTGGAAACTTATTTAATGATCCTCGTATCTATTTATCTATCTATCTGTGTGTGTGAGTGTGTAGTTCGGTAGCGGTCGTTCATTTAATCTAAAACGAATACAATTAAATATGAAAATAGCGACAATATTTTGAAATCTTTTGGGTCTTTTTTTTTTCGTATTCCTATAGTATTCTATTTCCGTTGATAGCGTTCCCTTTTTAAATAGCGTTCCCTTTTTAAATACATCAGTTACCCTGTTTTTGTCCCTTTCTGTTTTCCCATATTTTTGCTATGGTATAAACTTTAAAACTTTCAAAACTCTTTAGCAAAATACAACCACACCTTACACAAGCAAGCAACCCTTAATGATTGCCTAGGAAGGGTCTGAAAGCGCTCGGGATAATTTTGGGAAATTCATCAACCAACTCCAACCAGAAACTAAGACACTTATCCGAAAACTTGAAAGGATCTTAAATAAATTGTTCAGACAAAATTTGTCTTTAATATTTAATGAAGCATATATATATATATATATATATATATATATATATATATATATATATATATATGATCCTTTTCAATAAAATCTGAAATTGCATATTAATCCTCAAGCATGTCCCTTGCATACGACAAAATACTGACATAGATAGTTTGGTTTGGTTTGGTTTGGTTTGGTTCTATGGCATATCAACCGTTGTAGCTTATATAATGCCTAATACATTTTATACATATAAACAGTTCTATTTCAGACAATTCAGTTTAGCATAAGTACACAGTTTAAATGTCATAAAATCTGACTATGACCATAGGTAAAAAATCATACATAATAGTGGTAATCCTCCTAAAGTAAGAACATTAAGTTAATAAGTCACAAAAATTCAATCTAAAACTGTCCAGCACAACATATAGCGTAACGGTTATAGTCGTTGGTTCACTAATCTTCCAAAGAGACATTCATCTGAAGGTTGCCGGTTCAATCCTGACTGCAGGAATACTTAATACTTGTACCCGGTTATGCCTAACGGAATAAAAACAGGCGACCCCCGTGATTTCAATACAAGACGTTTGAAGTTCCGTGTATGTTCCCGAGTTTGACAAACGTTGAGAAATAAGGATGAAGACAATCTGAAAACTGTTAATGATAAAAACAGTTCTTTTTCAAACTATTCAATTCAGTCAACAAGGTCAAATAATTCCAAGTATTACAAGGTATCACTAGCAATTCAATTAAACATCAGTCATTTATTTACAATAATTAACAAGTCAGTTTAGTTCTATTCGACGTTCTATTCGACCCATACATAGGACTCAATTAGGTGTTACCAGTCCGAGCCAGAGTGGACCTGGGAGTGATGGCAGTGAAGTGGTAGTCGGGATTTACTTAAGCTACAAAATTACTGCAGCCTTTACCATAAGATTGTTTAGGGTTGTATCCAAGACACTCGTTGACGGAATCTTACCCCTCGGCAGTCGGTGTATTCTAAAGCCCCAGTCAAGTGGACTTCATAGAGAGATAGATAGTGTGTTAGTTGTGTTTTACGTCATCAGATCTTGTACATTATTTAATGCCAAATCATGTTTTTATATGTAAATCAAATATTTGTGATTTGGAAACGAATAATTTGTAAGTTATAATTTTTAAACGCACTACAGCTCATTCGTTGTCACATTGTTAAATGGTTTCATATATTGCAATCAGAGAGTAATAGTTTTATTTGCTTTCAGTAAAAAAAAGATTCAAGTGTTGCGTTTTAGTACAAGAAATTCATTTGAACATTATTCATTCTTTTACTCTTAAGTTAAATGGTTCCTAGATTTGCTATGTAATATCAATAATTCAATTTAACAGTCTGTTTGTAAACAGTTAAATAGTTTCAAGTATAAAAAATGATCAAATATTTCTAATTGAGCTATAGATAGCAGAAAGTATTACTATGTTACACTAATAATTCAATTTAACAGTCTGTTTGTAAACAGTTAAATATTTTCAAGTATAAAAAATGATTAAATATTTTAATTTCAGCCATAGATAGCAGAAAGTATTACTATGTTACACTAATAATTCAATTTAACAGTCATTTGTTTGTAAACAGTTAAATAGTTTAAGCATAAAAAATGATTAAATATTTCTAATTGAGCCATAGATAGCAGAAAGTATTACTATGTTACACTAATAATTCAATTTAACAGTCATTTGTTTGTAAACAGTTAAATAGTTTAAGCATAAAAAATGATTAAATATTTCTATTTGAGCCATAGATAGCAGAAAGTATTACTATGTTACACTAATAATTCAATTTAACAGTCATTTGTTTGAACACAGTTAAATAGTTTAAGCATAAAAAAATGATTAAATATTTCTATTTGAGCCATAGATAGCAGATAGTATTACGATGTTACACTAATAATTTAATTCAACAGTCATTTGTTTGTAAACAGTTAAATAGTTTCAAGTATAAAAAATGATTAAATATTTCTAATTGAGCCATAGATAGCAGAAAGTATTACTATGTTACACTAATAATTCAATTTAACAGTCATTTGTTTGTAAACAGTTAAATACTTTCAAGTATAAAAAATGATTAAATATTTCTAATTGAGCCATAGATAGCAGAAAGTATTACTATGTTACACTAATAATTCAATTTAACAGTCATTTGTTTGTAAACAGTTAAATAGTTTCAAGTATAAAAAATGATTAAATATTTCTAATTGAGCCATAGATAGCAGAAAGTATTACTATGTTACACTAATAATTCAATTTAACAGTCATTTGTTTGTAAACAGTTAAATAGTTTCAAGTATAAAAAATGATTAAATATTTCTATTTGACACATAGATAGGACCGTAACAAGTACAACTACTTCCGGCCCAAGTGGACCTTAGAGTAATGGCAACGAATGAGTCATCTTCATTTCGGAAAGCTCCATGACTGGAACCACATCATTTGATTGTTTAGTGCCATATCCAGGACACTCCTTGGTAGGGGGTACTTACACCTCTTAAAACACTCAGTAGGCATATTCTACAATTCTTACCGGTGAGGCTGAGATAGATAAATATATGCGGAGATAGATAGATGTGAACAAACTGAGACATATGGATACATATATATATATATATATATAGAGAGAGAGAGGGGGGGGAGAGAGCGAGTAAGAAAAAAAGCAAGAAGGAACTACATGAAAAAACTGCGATAGAAAAATAGATATGAACGTGGAGAGATATTAATAGATAGATAGGAAGGAACAAACTGAGAGAGAGAGAGAGAGAGAGAGAGAGAGAGAGAGAGAGAGAGAGAGAGGGGGAGGAACAGATACAGATAGATAGATAGATAGATAGATAGATAGATCTTTTGGATTGATCTAACAAAAATGCTTACATTGTCAATGTTGACATTGGCTTAGTGCATTTTTGGTGCGAATATTGAAATGTTAGTCGTTCACCAGCGTTGAGTGCATTGTCAGCCTTTCCTATAATTAGGTTCGATTCAAACCAACATGAATCTGCCGCTAAATGCCAAACGTATTTTTTCTTCCTTCTTCTTCACCGGATAAGGAGTTCCATGTTAGGTATTCTTGTAATTAATGAGGCGTGACAGAATTTTTTCTAATTACCTGACTCAGCAGAACATTAATTATTCAAACGGCAGTGAATTCAACCGAGTATCGTATGGCCTTGGGTTTTCTCCTCTACAAGAACTTGGTGTCCGAAAGCTGAAATACCCCTACCCACCGGGACATCAGATGCAAAATTGTTGCTATATTTATTGGGAAGTTAAAATGATATTTATAGGTTAATGTTGAAAATTAAAGGAAGATAGTAAAGGTAGTGATTTGAAATAAATTAATAAAACCTCAAAATTGCAACAACAAAAAAATTCAATTATAACGAAAGCTTCAAGTAGCTCAAGGCTTTCTTGCCACCTCGCGTATACACCACAAAAAGTCCTTGACTGAGTGAATTGCACGCAAACTGACGAGATTTAAACTTTCCCAACTGAAGTGGGCAATTCACAAGAATAAAGATCCGCGTTTAGTGACCAAATTCCTAGTGACAATCTCGTTAGGTTTGCCTGAAACCCGGGCTTGGCCGAATCCAAAATGTCCAGCATCGTAAAATGGTCAAACTAAATCTTTCTGACAAGTTTGCAGTATACATATATGTATTATATTTCTGGTACAAGAAAATTTATATAAACAGATTAACAGAGACATCATTGGTCACAAAAGAGGGGGGAATTATACTAAAATTGTAAAATGGCGAGGGCCCTTTCGTCCGGCAAAAAGGACCCACGCCATTTTACTATCTTTGAATAGTTCCCCCTCTTTTGTTACCAATGATGTCTCTGTTAACATATATATATAGTGATTTATGCTTTTTACTTAGATGTGGCACAACGTCGTATATACTCACTTGTGAAAATTTGCTTCTCGAGCTTGTTAAGCATCACACCACTGGGGTGCCTGGTATATATGTATATACATATGTATATATATATAACAATTATAAAATCGATAGTCGGGACTATCCTACTACAGTTCCGCCTAAAACGGCTCCACAGGGTACCTAGAACCTCAGGGTACCTAAAACCACATATATATATATATATATATATATATATATATATATATATATATATATATATGCATGTGCATGCGTGTGAATATATATATATACGTATCAGGGTATGTATATGTATATATATATATATGTGTATTTATGAGCATGTCTGTGTGTTTATACGTTTACGTGTTCATATGTCTACGTATATTTGTGTATATATGTGTATATATAAATGTCAAAGCAGTTCTTTTTCAAACAATTCAGTTTAGCATAAGCACAGTTTCAATGTCAAAAACAGTCCCATTTCAAATAATTCGGTTGTGCATAAGTACACAGCTTGGTTGCCTGGATTTTTGAGATGACACTTGATTTTTATCATTTAGGATTTTCGGACTATTGTTTTCATCTTTATTGTTATTTCTACTACGTTTCGGCCGATATGTCCTCCGGCCTTCTTCAGGTGTTTGTCGAACTCGGGAACTTACGCGGAACTTCGAACTACGTCCTTCATTGAATCCACGGCGGTCGCCTGTTCTGATTCCGTGATGCATAACCGGCTACAAGTGTTAACTATTCCTGTATTGTTACTCGCCTGTTGTCAGGATTGAACCTGCAACCACTTTATGATTGTCTCCTTAGAAGCAGTAGGAACCAACGCGTTAAACTGAGTTGTTTGAAATAGAAACTAGGTATTATAAGTTACGTATCAATGGTAAAGTGGAGCAATCCAGGGAAAGGAGTAGTGCCCTCCCCTACATCTCAATGTAGGAAATATGTAAAAGGGGACCTTCGGGTCACCCTCGACCACTGTCACTAATATTACTTTTACAAACTTATTGATATCATTGTTACAACTTGAGAGTTTTTCACACAAGCATTAACTCATGGTCTTTCACTCAGGTTTGAGTGATTTTAATTCCCCACAAATTTCTAGGACTCTTCTCAGTATTCTGAGTCATCTTAATGCTATAGTTTGGATGATCTCTATCTGTCCTCTGATTTTTAAGTTTTCTAGTCCCTTTATCAAAATGATTGTTCCGAGCACATCTATTAAAATTAGTATTATCATTGTATTATTATTATAATTAATTTTGACTGGTAGTATATATAGCAACTGGTTGACCTCGTGCAGTGTCCAGTGAGATACGTCGCATCACCCTCTCTACTTCACTAGATTTATTCTTTCGGATGAAAAGCCCTTCTGGCTCTCCACAGAAAAAAATGATGGAGGGTAGGCAAAGTACGCAAACACATATACACACACATACATGAATATATACACAAGCATATATATATATATATATATATATATATATATATATGCGTTCTTATATATGCACATACATACACATTGACATACACAAATAAACGCTTGCCAAGTCGGCTGGGGTTGTAGAAAAATCGAATGCACATCTGCTGAGGGGTAAGACCCCGCCCCAACGAGTGTCCTGCTTATGACACTAAACACTCTGATGGTGAGATTCCAGTAATGCTTGAGTTTTGGGGAATGCGGAGCAGCCCTTCATTGCCATTGCACCCAAGTTCACTCTGGCCCGGTTTGGTAGCACCTGAAAGGATCTATCAAGGGGTCAAATAGAACTAAATTGTGAGCTTATGCGATAGTAAATTGTTTAAAATAGAATTTTTGACATTTAAACTGTACTACGCTAAACTGAATTGCTCGAAATAGAACTGTTTTGACATTTAAATGAGTGTAAACAAAAACTATACTTATACAAAACTAGATTGCTTGATTAAACTCAATAGCTTAAAATAGAAATGTTTTTGACAATCAAACTGTGTACTTATGTTAAACTGAATTGTTTGAAATAGAAAGGTTTATTTGAATGAATAATTGATTTGGCATTAAATAACTTACAAAGGTTGATGTGCCATAAAGCCCAAACAAACAAATCTATACGGATACTGAATGTAGTCTTGAAAATCTGCTGCAATGGACGATAGGGACGAATGGCAAGAGTGAATCAGGAATATCAGTGCTAGCATGTTGTATATATATATATATATACATATATATATATGTATGTATGTATGTATGTATGTATGTATGTATATTTAACAGGAATTGGCATTTGATAAACAAAAAATGTTTGCAAACTAATGATAATATGCAAAAAAGAAAAAATGCAAAGTCAAGTCCCTCCAAAGACGGAAAAAATGGTACTTGATGCCTCTTTGCGTAACGTAGCTTTATAAGTTACTGATCAAGTGTAAGCTGAGCAATCTAGGGAAATGAGTAGCACCTTCCCCTACACACTTTTGACTATTAACCATTGAAAAGGGAGCCTTCGGGTCGCCCTCGACTACAGTCGCCAATATTTTTTTTTTACATATGTTTCCAACTGAATCGAATTTTAGTATTAAATAGCCCATAAGGGTTCATATGCCATTTAACTATTAAACCAAATAAATCATTGACATTCGTGATTAAAAATCTGGTAACAGGAAGTTCCTGTGACGTGGTAGCTTACTAGTTGGACTGTGACATCTTAATCAGAGCGTTCGAACTCTCGTTGCTCAATCACGTTCATTTTTATTCACATAACTGTGAGAAAAGTACGAACCGTCAAATCTCCCTGTTATGGTTTAAATAGTACCACAACTGTTTTTTTTTTCCTACAAGAACGACTTTGAGATTAAATAACAAACGAAGGTTTATATACCATTTAGCAACATTACAATCGGACTTGTAAAATTTATGACGCATTAGATGTGCGTTCTTACATTATATGACGCACCTTGTTCACGAAATGAATGAAGTGGATAGAAATCGTTGTAGACTATAGTAGACCATATTTGTCGCCAATAATTGTTGAATGACAAAGATTCTTTTGTTGCTGGAGCAAATATAGGTTTGAAAAAATACTTAGGAGTTTCAAGATATTGGATGGTTCGATTTCAATGGCTGTAAAGAATACACAGGTCATCGCAGGTGAAATCATTCGATAAAAAAAATCGTCCATACATAATACACATACGGAGAAAACGGAAGCGGAAGTAATTCTCACATTCTGGTCTGTAATTTTTATGATGGTATGAAGGATAAGTTGTTTTATAGATAAATCGAAATGCAGTCAAACTAATATATATATATATATATATATATATATATATGCGATCATGTTAATTAAAGTAACTTGCAAGATATATTAATATGGAATTAGATATTCATCAATAAGATTGTTGGTCTGAGCACTCTGCCGAAGGAATTAACGGCTGACACTCGTGTAATGCAAATCTCTTCTAATGAATTGAGCACTCTGGTATCCGGTTAGGCAAAATTAAAAAAAACGAAAGTTAATACATAATGCGTTATAATTTCCGAGTTGACGTATGTCACCTGTGTCTGAGCGATAAGATATTAAGACTAACGTAAATTTGGTTGGATTTCGATCCCAGCTTGAAGCGTCTTGCGTGTCTAGCAACACTAGACTTGTAATACTACGCGTGTGTACGCCAGTGGTTTAATGTTTATCGCCGTTGAAATTAGACAAGGCAACTCGAGTTCAAATCCTAGACGAGGCTGATTACATTTCCCATACCACCAATACAATTTGGAAAGGTATGAATCCAGTTATTCTCCCTTCAGTTAGGGGTAAATAGTAGGGTAGATTGAGTTCTTTAACCTTTGTTGGGCAACCAGACTTGTAGAAAGAAAACTCTGAATTCAGATCTGTTAGAATTCTGCTTAAAAATTGACCTTGTGTCACATCATGCGCATGGGAGGGGGTTGATAAATACACACACACGCGCGCGTGCGCACACACACACTCACGTATATATGTATACATACATATATAACTTCATAGATATTCAAAAGATATATATCCGCCATTCAAAACCGGGCTCTTGGACATTGGTAAGGTTAACGGTGGAACAATGATTTCGAAATCTGATGATTGTTCTCAAAGAGAATCTTGGTCACCACTGGAACACCATTCTTCTGTAATCAATTTATCAAAAAACGGTTGCTGTTTCTACACAGGCCTTATCCACTACAAAGAATTTGTTGGTTTTCCAGTGGTTCGCATCTTTCAGCTAACAGTTGCGTCATCAGGCGTCGAGGTCAACTATGAAATCTATCATATACAGGGATCATCCAAAAAAATCCCAACCCTCACAAAAAGACGAACCATAAACAGAACATTTTTGTTGAGGGAAACAAAACGCACTACCGCTTCTTGTAAAATTTGCGAAAAATCGGAATTAGTTTTTTTTTTCTTGTTTAATAAGAAGTTATAGCATATTGCAATAACAAAATGTTCAACAATGGTTATTCTTTCTGAGTGAGGCTTAGAACTTTTTGATAAACTCCATATATATATATATATATATATATATATATATATATATATATATATGTATGTGTGTGTGTGTGTGTGTGTGTGTGTGTGTGTGTGTGTGTGTTTGAAAACACACATATATTTTGGTCCATTGGCCTATTAGGTTGAGTGTTCGCCAGTGGTTAGGAAGAATAGGGTTCAATCTCCGGTCGAGTCATACCAAAGACTCAAAAAATGGTGCTTGATGCCTCTTTGGTTGACACTTAGCATTATAAAATACTGATCAAGAGTAAGTGGAGCAATACAGGAAAAAGAGTGGCGTCTTCCCTAACACCTCGCTGTAGTAGCCATTGAAAAGTGAGCCCTCAGGTTGCCTTCAACAATAGTCAGCTAACAAATTTAACTATATATATATATAAATATATATATATCAGAGAAGAATACCTATGTATACATTTACTATTTGATATTTCAGACAGAAGACACATCTTTCTCTCTCTCTCTCTCTCTCTCTCTCTCTCTCTCTCTCTCAGCATATATATATATATATAAAGAGACGGTGAGGGATTTGAAGCACAGATAGATAGATAAAAATGTCTTCTGAGACACCAAATAGTATAAAGTTGTATATAGAATGGATTCACCTTGTAAAACACGAATATGTATTTCAAAACATTACTATATATATATATATATATATATATATATATAGAGAGAGAGAGAGAGAGAGAGAGAGAGAGAGACCATGAACATGAACGTGCATCGTCCTCATCATCACTGGTCGTTGCATTTAGCCCGGGAGGGGTGAGAGAAAACTAAATACAGCGTAAAAGTCGGTAAAATAAAAGATAATTGGAGATGGAATTGCCTGACCGGATATCTTGCCACAGGCCATAAAGGTTGTTGAAGACTTCTCTTTCCCAAGGACCTCGTCGCTGTGAAGTTAATGTCATCTAATATAACCTGCAGAGCATGTGCACTGCGTGAAAAATGGCTTCCCTTTTTGCTACGTTATCGCCTATCGTTTCTCAGATATATTATTCTGCCCGTATGACAATTCTTAACACACCCTCTTTCTCTCTCATTCTCCACCTAACACACTCACTCACACACACACACACACACACACACACATATATATATATATATATATATATATTGTACGGAGAGATGAAAAAGCGATTAGAGGAATACTTTATATTTTCTTTACTCTTCTATCTTAGAATATGACGATTGGTTCGGTTCACCTGTTAATCGTACTTTTTCTCTCGGCTTTGCGCTATGCTGAAACCTCTAATCTATATTTTCATCGTATGGTGCATGGTTGAAAGTTATGTGTTCAGATTCTGACATCTCCCAAGACAGATAGATAGATCAATGGTTTAGGTTGGTTTGGTTTCTTTGTTTAATGGCATGTCAACTTTCATAGGTTATTTATGGCTAAAGCCATCCCCCGTAGAAAAACAACTGATACTTTTATAAAGGGATTAAAAACTTTGTTACATATTGACCTTTGAGAGGCTGGTTAGAGTGGATTTCAGAAGCAATATGTGCAGCTGTGTCTTAAGGTAAACAAGGGACAGCGGAAATGCCATGTGAATTGCGCAGTGAATCATGTGAATCGTGCCGGAAGGAAAAATGCGAGGGCGTTCACAAAATATATTATGACAAAACCTTTTGACTCCAGCGGTCAGTCGATGGGGGTTTTCAGTTGGCAGAATTGACAAGTAATTCCGGCTAGGCATTAGCATGGATTTGAGGTCAGGTGGCCCCAGGTTAAGAAGCTGCTCTGTATCAAGCTCCCGTCAAAGAAGCAAGGTCTCTGAATATATGCATCGCAGCGTGGGTTAAGAAGATGTGGTGTTAATAATAGCAGACCGATTCTCTATCTCATTCACACACAACCATCACCAACTTTTGAATAAAGGAGTTTATTTTTATAAACAAGTGTTATTGCCTCCTACTTCCGGCTATACAAAAACTTCCCTAGTTCGAAAATGAACGCAATAGCTGGACTGGATTTACAGTTCGCTTACTACGTTATCGTAGTCCAGCACGTTAAGCAATACGCCAGGGGGATTCCTCATTAGCTCATGGTCAGACATAAAATAAGACTTCTCAAAACTCATAATGGACTTACGTTCAATAATGTAAGTTAGAAAACTTAAACAACATATAAGAATATTGACTATTTTGTGAGCCTCGTAAGGCTCACAAAATAGTCAATATTCTAATATGGTGTTTAAGCACTAAATTCATTTGAAAATAAAAGATCTCAACAAACATAGATTACAAGAAAATATGAAATAAAAATTAAAAATTGCTGCGGAAATCAGGTCACTTCTCTTATGCTTCACACTTATCACCATAACAGACTGCTACATGTAGCAAAAGTCTCGGTTTCAAAAGAATGAGAACTCATGGTGTCATCGTTCACTTCTGAACTATTGCTCTGGGGAAAGGCATGAACTCGCTAATCATACTTGATATAGATTAAATAGTTCCATTTTTGTCCTTCTACAAGGATAGCTCTGGCACTAAATAATCTACAAAAGTTGATATGCCATTAAAATAAAGAAACCAAACCAAGCCCATTTAAATGTTTGTGAACAAAAAAACTATTCTTATACTAAACTGAATTGCTTGAAGTTTAATTCGGCGTTAAATGACCCGAAAGGGGTTGATACGCCGTAAAACAAAACAACCAATCAAACAACCAACCAACCAGCTAAACTAAACTCATCTATGGGGCTAATAGTTGATATATTGAATAATATTTTTGATAACGACATACAATTACGATGAGGCTTTATTGACTCCTTCTATCAGAATACCTCTTATATCTCAACGAATATCCAGTGTACTCTCTGAAATCATAGAAATACCCAATAATTTTCTTCGTATCCTTTGTAATTGATGCAATATGGGTGTCTCACGTCATATCAGGATGAAAGAGGAGTCATAAGAGATAGATATATAGATAGATAGATATATAGATAATGTGTTTATCTTGTGCACACAGATAAAATATGAATAAATGAACGAATCTTATAAAAAAACAACCTGTTCACGTGATCTAATGTGAAAGTCGGCAAGAAAACCCAGTCTTTCATCTACGGTCGGTAAAAAACAATGGTAAAATAATATTACAACAAAAGTATTTATGAGTAAAACAAAGAGAGTGAAAGAAAGAGTCAGAATGAGAATGAGAGTGGCAGAGTGAGAGGCAAAAAGCAAAGAAAGAAAGAAAGAAAGAAAGAAAGAAAGAAAGACGATTATGTTAACAGTGAGTGAAAATATAGTTGCTGGGTATGAGAGTAAAAAAAGAAAGAAAAAAAACATTTCCATTATTCTTTACGGATATTATTCAACATTCGTTTCATGATATGTAGGACAAAGTAACATATTGCAAGGCTTGTTTCAAATGACAATATTCTCTTTCATTCGATTTCGCTGCCCTTACAAAATGATAAACATTACATCTCATCGATAAAACACATATTTGTTTGGCTATAGTTCTCTCTCTCTCTCTCTCTCTATATATATATATATATATATATATATATTGATTATACAACATGTGAAAGCACGCACGATACCCTGCCCTCATCAGCCGCCAATCAGGGGTGATAATACAGTTTAAGTAGCTCAAGCAGTACTGCCACTCCTGGTGCTAACAAGCAGCTTTTACCACAATTAAAAGAATAATATATATATATATATATATATATATATATATATATATATATATATATATATATACGCCAGAACAATTAAAAGCAGAGATTAGATTGGACGTTGATCTTCATTCTTAATGTGCAGTTTGTGATTTTTTAAAAATACGTTTATTTTCGGCCGTTAATGTCATTACGCGTTTACAGTAACCGTTTCCTGATGTTACTTAATCATACAGGAATGGTGTTTCGCGTGCATTTCATATATATATATATATATATATATATATATATATATATATATATATATATAAACATATATATATATATACATATATATATATATATATATATATATATATACATATATATACATATATATATATATATATATATACATATACATATATATATATATATATATATATATACATATATATATATATATATATATACATATACATATACATATATATATATATATACATATATATATATATATATATATATACATATATATATATATATATATACATATATATATATATATATATACATATATATATATATATATACATATATATATATATACATATATATATATATATATATACATATATATATATATATATATATATATATATACATATATATATATATATATATACATATATATATATATACATATATATATATATATATATATACATATATATATATATATATATATATATATATACATATATATATATATACATATATATATATATATATACATATATATACATATATATATACATATATCGAAAAGGGAGCCTTCGGGTTACCCTCGACTATGGTCGCCAACTTTTCTTTACTTATATATATATATATTGTCTTATCCGTCAGTCTGTCTGTCTTAGCCTATGTATGATTATTTACCACTTCCTCTATCTTTCTTTTTTCTTTTTCTACTGTTCTTTTCTGTCTTTGAAATTCTCTTTGCCTGTTCGTTTTTGTCTCGAAATATTTTTGTATTTATTTTCTCTCTCTTATTACTTTTGCTAGATACCCCACGTCTTTGTGTCTTTGTCTGCCCATCTATCAAAATATTCAGCTGTATGTATGTAATAGACCCTGAACTGATTCATATAGAGTTAAATAGCTCCTCTATCTATCTATCTATCTATCTATCTATCCTTTCATTGTTATTCTTTTTTGCCTTGAGTTCTCGTTGTCAATTTTTGCCCAGTCCCCTAGAGCTGTAGAATGACTGCATTTCACATAGCACTAATACCCTTGGGGAAGGTATGAATCCAATTATTCTCCCTCCAGCTATGGGTAAATAGTAGGACAGACTAGGTTCTTCAGCCTTGGTTAGGCAACTGGTCTAGGAGAAGGAAAACTCTGAATTCAAACCTGTTAAACTCCGCTTAAAAATTGATCTTGTGTCATATCCTGCCCGAGCGGAGGGGTTGGTGAATAGTACCTAGAGCTGTAGAATACACCGACTAAAGAGGGGTAGTGTCCAAGATATAACTATAAGCAATCTTACGGAGGTGCCCGTGGTGTAATGGTTATTGTCGTAGGATATGGACACGGCGACACGAGTTCAAATCCTGGACGAGATATTTCACATAGCACTAATCCCCTTGGGAAAGGTATGAATCCAATTATTCTCCCTCCAGCTATGGGTAAATAGTAGGGCAGACTGATTCTTCAGCCTTTGTGAAGCAATTAGTCTAGGAGAAAGAAAACTCTGAATTCAAACCTGTTAAACTCCGCTTAAAAATTGACCTTGTGTTATATCCTACCTGAGCGGAGGGGTTGGTAAATATGATAAGCAATCTTACGGTGTGGCTCCTGTAATGATGAGGCTTTGGGAAATGCGGATTACCCCTTCTTTGCAATCGTTCCCAGGTCCATTCTGGCTCGAACTGGTAGAACCTTATAGGGTTCTATCTATGGTACAAATAGAACTAAACTGTGCACTAATGCTAAACTGAATTGTTTGAAATAGAACTGTTTTCACATTCAAACCAAGTACTTATGCTAAACTGAATTGCGTGAAATAGAACTGTTTAGGTGTATAAAAATGGATTTGGCATTAAATAACCTACAATGGTTGATATGCCATTAAACCAAAACCAAACTAAACTCACTGTCTCTTTGTATGTGTTCTTCTGTGTCAAAGTCTCTCCATATCTATCAATATATCTATTGATAACGGTATCATATTATTTGATAATAGCTACCATACTCCATATCTACCAACCAATATACTTCCCTTTCTCTTTCTCTTTCCCTTTCCCCCTCTGTGTCTGTCTCTGTCTCTGTCTCTCTCTCTCTCTCTATCAATCAATCTATCCGTCTATCACTGTACATTTGTCTATCAATTCAATTTCTTTAACAATAATCAATAGTAAACTCTAATCTACCTTATTCCTTTCTGTTCCATATAAAGTTCATGCATGAACAGCTTCTAAAATACAGGATATAATAATAGTACTCAATCCCCATGCACATAATCGATCAAGTGAAAATAATTATCCTCCCTCAGGTGCCGTAATTTTATCTATCTATCTATTCATTCATTTATCCATCCATACATATATATATATATATATATATATATATATATATATATATATATATAGTGTATCACAAAAGTGAGTACACTCCTCACATAGCTGAAGATATTTAAGTATATCTCTGGGACAACACTGACAAAATGACACTTTGACACAATGAAAAGTAGTCTGTATGCAGCTTATATAACAGAGTTAATTTATTTTCCCCTCAAAATAACTCAAATTATAACCATTAAAATCTAAACCCCCCTGCCAACAAAAGTGAGTACACCCCTAAGAAACTACACCCCTAAATGTCCAAATTGAGTACTGCTTGTCATTTTCCCTCCAAAATGTCATGTGACTAATTCGTGTTACTAGACCCATGTTTTAAATGGCCCATGAGCATAGGGAGCAGGTGTGTTCAAATTTGTTGTGTAGCTCTCGCACTCTCTCATTCTGGTCACTGAATAATATATATATATATATATATATATATATATATATATATATATATATATATATATATATATATAAGATATATATATATATAGACATTTGTGTGCGTGTGTGATATCCTTATGTCATTTCAAACACGATGTTTCTTCACACACACACACACCCCTCTCTCTCTCTCTCTCTCTATCTATCTATCTATCTCTCTCTCTTTGTCTGTGTGCCTACACTCCATCACTATCAGCTAGTTTTTTAGACCGCTTTCACTGTACACACAGAGTAAATGTATACAAATCCTTGATAAACGGCCAACACAAGCGTATCCATTGGTAGAAGTCTATGAGAGAAAGTCACTCATCCGATCTAATGTCGAAAATCTTTTTTAGAAATTCTTAGGAAAAATCAGAAGAGCTTTAGGAGAATTAGATCCACAACTTCAAAGATTCTGAGTATCCATCGAATCATCGAAAGTGTACGTACGATAAAATCGAGACAACATCATTGATCCTAGGTTTCTCTAAGTGCTTTGATTCCATATACAGAGAGTAGGAGCAAATACCCTGATTGAATGGACTCCCCAAAGAAACTGTTTCTGCGGTAATGATTCTTTACAAAAGCTAGAAAGCATTGTTTCGCTCACCTTATGGTGACACCGACTTCTTCAACATTATCTCTGGAGATTTAGAAGAAGATATATTAGTGCTATAAATGTTTATGGTCTGCCTAGATTACATACTCCACATATCAATTAATCAAATGAAAGAAAATTATATATATATATATATATATATGTAAGTATATATGTATATACGAGGTGCATACGATAAGTTTTCAGACTTCTTTCGTATGGATATTTTATTGATAGTACACACATGAAAATCTTGTCCCCTTCCAAGTAATATCCTCCGGTTGCAATGCACTTGTTGTACCGATCCAACAACTCCTGGAAGGCCCCATGGAAGTCCTCTTGTGTGAGCGTATCAATGACCTTCGTCACAGCCTCTTTCATCTCCTCAATTGTCTCATAACGACAGTCACTGAACTTAGCGGATAACGAAAAGTCACAGGGAGCAAGGTCTGGACTATAGGGAGGCTGAGGACCTGTTTTGATGCCCATCTTGGTCAAATAGTCTGTGACAAGGATGGAGTTGTGGACTAGTGCATTGTCCTCGTGGAAATGCCACAGACCCGATTTGAAGAGTGCTGGCCTCTTCCGACGGAATCTCTTCCCGAACTCCCTTAAAACATCAACATCGTGACACTAACCCTAACCCTAACCCTTTGGCCAATCAACTCTGGTGTATTGACTTCCTTACTTCTCCCACACCTCTTGTCATCCCTCACAGACTCCCTGTCTTCCTTGAATCTCTTATGCCTCTCAAAAATTGATGCTCGATTCATGCAAGATGCTCCAACAGCAGTGTGAAGCATTCCACACATTTCTGTGAAATTTTTTTCCAAGTTTAAAACAGAATTTTATTGCATATCGTTCTTCTAAAGTGTCAGATTGCATTTTTGAAATTCAACAGCTGTGACAATCAGTCTTTAGTAGGGTGTATTCCAATTCCTGATGTTGTTCCACACCCTCCCTAAAGTCCAGACCTTGCTTCCTGTAACTTTTGCTTATTCCCAAAAAACACAGAGGCTGTCGTTATTTGACAATTGAGGAGATGAAAGAGGTTTTGACGAAGGTCATTGACACACTCACACAAGAGGACTTCCATGGGGCCTTTCAGAAGTTGTTGGAACCGTACAACAAGAGCATTGCAACCGGAGGAGATTACTTCAAAGGTGACTTGAGTTTTATGTGTGTACTATCAATAAAAGTGTCCATACAAAAAAAATCTGGAAACATTTAATGATCCTCGTATGTATATATATGTATGTATATATATGCAAGTATATATATATATATATGCATATATATATATGTATGTATATATATGAAAGTATGTATGTATATATGTATGTATATATATGCAAGTATGTATGCATATATGTATGTATATATATGCAAGTATGTATGTATATATGAATGTATATATATGCAAGTATGTATGTATATATGTATATATATATATATGCAAGTATGTATGTATACATATTAAAGTATGTATGTATATCAATGCATGCAAATTCATCTTGGGGAAGTACTCGTGGCATAGTGGCAAATGTGCTGGGGACCATAATCGTAGTAAGTGAACTTTCGTGGGGAAAGGTATGAACTATTTTATTCCGCCAGCTATAAGTTAAACATAATCACGACTGTTCTTCAATAAGGATGACTTTGGCATAATATAACCCATAAAAATTGATATGCCATAAAACAAAGCAGCAAAAACCGAAATCGATATTTTACCTGTCACTCTATCGTATAAGTCTATTCATATCTATCTATCTATCTATCTATGCTGACTGGATATTTCTAATATATATATATATATATATATATATATATATATATATATATATATATATATCGAAGTCTGTTCATATCTCTCTATCTATCTATCTAATTTCTCTTCATATCTATCTCAGTGTTCTATATCTTTTCATATCTATTTATCAATGTATATATCGGTCGTATGTTTTTATCTATCTATATAGTAGTTTCAAGGCAGCGAAACCACCTGTAACAACCACCATACAACACCTTCTTCTTCTTCTTCTTCTTCTTCTTCTTCTTCTTCTTCTTCTTCTTCTTCTTCTTCTTCTTCTTCACTTCTTTTCTCACGATTTACTCAAGGTCAACTCACAATCTGATAGATCAGCAAAAATCAAGCTAGTACTGAATCAGCAGCATTAAACAAATGAAGTCCGTTCATTCACTTTTAAAGGTCAACATTCAGTCACCTCCAACACACCGATCCCATGTCCATCCGACCTGAGCGCCACGAAGCTTCAATCTGAAAGCGAAGAAAGAAAAATAAGAAGAAAAATGAAGTATACTCGGACGATGAAAAAAGAGCAAAATATAAAATTAAAAGGAATAAGTCAGAGAGCGACTGCAATGTCAGTCGTGGTAAAGAATTGTTTGTTGAATTTTTGTTCAAATTTCTTTTTATTTTATTTTTTCTTCATTTTATTCGTCTATCTATTTATTCTTTTCTGGTAAATGCTGAATGTATAACGATGTGTTTTGATAAAAGCGAATACGCATGCGCAGAGAAAGACAACAAGACATGCACAGATAAATGTACGCGAAGTGATGTAGAAAAATGCAAAGTATACACATATATAAAAACTCCTATATATCCAGATAGGTAACGCACGATCAACCTATCTGCATAAATATATGCATGTTTTCACAATGAAGAGCTAATTCAAAATCAGAAATATGTCTATATAAACATACAGAAGGTACATAAAGCCCTACGGCTAAGTTAAAATCTACGAACAATACCGGCGGTCATTTTAAACTGTGATAAGGAAAAAGTACAATAAATAATAAATTGAAACTTTAAGAGTTGACTTGTTATGCTGATTTTACAAAATGATTCTCTCTTTATCTCAGACCAGTCGGCTAAGGTTGTAGAATACACCGACTGCATCTCTGTGGGTGAGTAAGACACTTGACCAACGAGTGCCCTGGAACTGATATTAAACGATTTCAGACCAGTCGACTTGGGCTGTAGAATACACCGACTGCATCTCTGCGGATGAGTAAAACGCTTGACCAAAGAGTGCTTTGGAACTGATATTAAACGATCTCTGTCCAGTCAGGTGGGGCTATCGAATACATCAACTACATCTCTGGTGATGAGTAAGACACCCCACCAAGGAGTGTCGCAGATATGACATTAAACCATCTCAGACCAGTTGACTGGGGTGGTAGAATACAGCGACTGTCTCTCTGCAGAGGTGTAAGACCCCCATGCAATAGAGAGTGTCCTGTTATCTCTAAATAATCTGATTGGGAGGTTTCAGGAATGCTATAGCTTTGGGAAATATGGAATACCTTTTCATTGCTATCGCTCCCAGGTCCACTCAGGCCCGGAGGGGTAGCACCTGATTGGGTCCTATCTATGAGCCAAATAGAACTGCTTGACATCTAAACTGAGTGAAAAAAAATGACATATACTAAATCGAATTGTTTTAAAAAGAATTGTTATACATTGAACCGTGATTAAACAAATGACTGATGTTTAATTGCATTGTTAGTGATACTTAGCAATACTTGAAAGCATTTAACTGTATGCAAAACAATGAGCTTAGGCTATTTTAAAAATGTTATCAACAAAATGGTTTTACGAATCATATACATTTAATAAATAGGTATAAAGAGGATTTGGTATTAAATAACTTACAGTGTTTGATATGCCATAAAACCAAACCAAACCTAACCAATCTTTATATATATAATTTCAACTATGAAATAGGATAACGATAAAAACATGGTCAATACCCACGACTCTAAGTTTCACGTTTCTAATCCACGACATTAGCCGCTACATTTAACCTGAAAATCGGCAACGCCACTCTTTTCTTTTAATCATTTTCTATTTTATATTGACATGATAATATTGCTCTGTATTGTGCCTCATAGTGTAAATATTATACGGATTAAAAAGGCTGTTGGTCTCAAATTTTAATTATATATATATATATATATATATATATATCAAGTGTTTTTTAAGAGTTGTTCTACCGAGCAGAAACTACTATATGGATAGATATCGACTAAATATGATTGACAGACTGACAAATAAATATGACCAATATATATATATATATATATATAAAAGGAAGTTAGCGACTATAGTCGAGGCGACTCGAATACTCCCTTTTCAAAAGCTACTACACCGACGAGTTGGGGAGGACGCTACTCCTTTTCATTGATTGCTCCACATCACCCTTGATACGTACCTTATAATGCTGAGTTTAATCAAGGAGGTATCGAGTACTATTTTTTTTTTTTTTAGTCTTTAGTATTGTTATATTTTGACCCTCGCCCCGGCCCAAAAATGCTATTCCAAGGTGATACACCAGAAGGAAGTGACACATTCCAATGGCCAGTAATCGAAAGAGATCGCGTGGGCGGATTAAGGCTTATGATATAGGACAAGGTGAAGGTCCCATTGTGCCACTACAGTGATGCACCGGAAGAGAGTAACCTCTGAACTGCATGACAGTTATTCCCGCTTGATGACGATTAAACATTCGATTTCAAAGATCCAGTGGGCAATCGTGTGGGCGTTGAGTTATTATTTAACTCAGTTGAGTTTGGGTCCCAGAGCAGTTGCCAGCAGAATTCCAGACAGCTAGAGACCAGATGTGGTAGGGAAGGCCACACCCGACCGAGGGAGCTCTCGGAACCCCCCGATAGAGTGAGCCCTAGGCCTCCGGTTGAACAACAGGAGAACAAGAAAGACACAACGTGACGGTCATAACAGTGGGGTCAAAATATGAAGTTTATGCTCGGTCTCCAGCACCCTCTCACATGCAAACCTTGAAATAAAGCGAGAGGTGAATATTTTTCTAAAAAAGTCTTCTTACGTCTTCCTTCATGCGTCCTTCATTCCTGCGTCTTTCTGCGTGCGTCTGTCTCTATTTGTGAGTCGTTATGATACGGCAAATGAGTATATAACAGTATAACTCGACCTGAGATTGAACCTCGGTCTTCCAGGCCAACGAATTCTCCTTATGCCATTATAAATTTATTTCAACAAAGCACCGACGTGGATTACTTCTTCAGATGGCTTCTTACAAAATGTAAAGAGAAATGAAATGAACAGTATTTGTGGATGTCTCAAAAAAAAAAGAAAAAAAGAAGTAAAGCAAATGAGAAAATAGAAATGCCGAAAAGGCCAACCCAGAATACCTTGTGGAACATCAAGGAGAACCTGGATCAAAGCTTTTCTCTATTCCCAAATTTTGGATTTTAATCTCCGTGTCACATTTCAATTTACCTCTTTTAGTTTTTATTTATTATGCACGTGTTTTTCCATGTGTTCGCTTGTATCTTTTCCTGTTGACTTTTTTCTTTCAAATAAAGTAAATTTCTATCAATCTATTTGTTCATGTATCCTGTTTCGCCGGGAGCGTGCGGTTCAAATTTCAAGTTGAGTCGACTCAAAAAATGGTACTTGATAGCTCCTTAGCATTCAGCATTATCCTATTTATCAAACCCCTCCGCTCGGGCAGGATATGACACAAGGTCAATTTTTAAGCGGAGTTTAACAGGTTTTAATTCAGAGTTTTCCTTCACCTAGACTAGTTGCCTGACCAAGGCTGAAGAACCTAGTATGTCCTACTATTTACTCATAGTTGGAGGGAGAATAATTGGATCCATACCTTTCCCAAGGGTATTAGTGCTATGTGAAATGCAATCAGTCTCACCCAGGATTTGAACTCGTGTCGCCGTGTCCATTTCCTACGACTATAACAATTACACCACAGGCACCTCCACTCCACATTCAGCATTATAAGGTACATAGTAAGGGTAAAGTGCAGCAATCCAGGGAAAGGTATTGAACCTCGCCAACAAATTGGTGTAGTAGCTTTTGAAATGAGAGCCCTCGGCTCGCCCTCAACTAAGTTCGCCACTTTATGAATTACTATATATTTCTATATCGTGTCTATTCCTTCATTATAAGGGGTTACTTCGAGGGTTATTTACCTTTTCACCACAACTTACTCTCCCTTTATTTTTATACATCTCTCTTTTAATATTTCAATGCCAATTATTATCTTTATTAGATCCTATTCTTACTCTCCTAATAATTCATGACTTAAAGATGTTTTTATTATTTCTATCAAAGAGGCGCAATGCTCTTAAGTCTATATAATAATTATTATAGCCATTATTACTCTAATTAGTTAGTTGGGGCTGTTGAATAGACCGACTGCACCTCTGCAGAGGGTAAGACACCCCCCAACGAATGTCCTGATATGACACTAAACAAACTGATTGTAAGGTTCCAGTTATTCTAGAACTTTTGTGAAAAGTGGAACACGCCCTTCATTGTCATCCCTCCCAGGTCCGCTCTGACCCGGAGTGGTAGTACCTGAAACGGTCCTATCTAATGATTAAATAGAATAAAATTGCGTAGTTATGCAAAAACTGAATTACTTGAAATAAAACAGTTTTTTTTTAAATTTTTAAACTGCGTTCTTATGCTAAACTGAATTGTTTGAAATAGAACTGTTTTGACATTTAAGTGTGTATGGACAAAATATATCCTTATACTAAAGTTAATTGTTTGAAGTAGAACTATTTGACTAAAATTGCTTGAAATTGAAATGTTTTTGACAATTAAACTGTGTCGTTATGCTAAACTGAATTGTTTGAAATAGAACTGTTTATTTGTATAAAAATGGATTTGGCATTAAATAACCAAAAAAGTTTGATATGTCATAAAAATTAACAAACCAACAAACCAACCCACCAAATTTATATTATATAATTATTATTATTATTATTATTATCATCGATTATTCTTATTGTTATCATTAATATTATTATCCCCATGTCGTTATATTCTAACTTTATTCCTACCGATATCCATATAAAAAGTTAATATCCTGGCATTCATTCACCTATTCTAACATCATAGCCATCATTTTCCAATTATTTCCATTTCTATTCAAAGCAATATTATTTTAGTTTAAACCTATTTTTGTGTCAACATTTGAATATGAGTGCGTTTCTTTTATTCTATAACTGTCAAGTTGCTTTGTTTTTAATTATACTTTTTTTTTTCTTCCTGGCATAAGTTACATCTACTATAGAAGCTATTCGTCGCTGAAGATTTTTTAAATGAATTTTCCTTTTATTTTTGAATTTGTCCACGTTCTTTTAAAGTCCAAAACCTCCTTGATAGAGTTGTTTGTTTTCTGAGCAGCGGACTGGTGAAGGAATGTCAATATATATATATATATATATACAAAGGAGTCTATCGTGTTGTAAAGGAAATGAGACTGTTTGAATTTTACATAACGTTTTAGGACCCTAAGAAAAGAAATAACGCTAATTATTCTCCGTCTGGAAATCTTTAGCCAATTTATGGCAACCTATCTAAGAGAAGGAAAACTCTGAATTCAAAACTGTTAAACTCTGCTTAAACTTAACTTTTTGTCGCATCCTGATCGTCTGGAATGTTTGGGTGTATATATATTTACATGGAAGAAAATAATAGAAATAAATCCGACAGTATTCCGTTACATCTAGAAATTTTAAACATCATTGTCTGTGCCAATCACGTGATAGTTTTTCAAAAAAAGAACACTGATTGAATGGCTATTTGATCTTTCTTTGTATATATAGTTTCTCTTTCCTTCTGTTATTTTATTAAAACATCCATCGCTGTTCTAGCAACTTTCCCATTAAAGGGGAGGGGTTGTAGAATTTTAGGAATTTGGATTCAGAGTAAAAGTGATGATGAAGTCATCCATATTGTTGTGGAGTGACCTACTTTTGGTAAAGTGTCGCAAAGATCAAGCGAAGCTTGAACATCGATAGACTAAGTGCATTGAAGTTAATACAGACTATAACGGATCTACCCAGCGTCTCACCCGGCCGGATTAGACACAATGTCGTTTTAATGTGGAGGTGGGGATGCGCACGAACCAAGACTCCTTTAGAAGAGCTTCTGGTACTAAGCTATAAACTAAGGCCAGCTAAACTACTAATGCCTGGTGGAAGTTCCCTCTGGGACCAGGCTATCAATTTACAATGACCCACAAGACGCACAAACACTGTATGGGCACAACTGATGGGTCTAATCGATGTGCTTGACCGATGTGCCCGCCCGAGGGCAGGTAATTATTAATATAGACTATGATAAAACTAATCCAAAAACAATCATTGTTAAGTATTCTGATGGAGTTAGATAACTTTTACCATCGAATATATTTATATATACGTATATATAGTCATCTACAGACAGACTTTTTCGTAGGATCACAACACTACAGTGTGGTTGGACGAGCTAGAAGCCACAAATCGATTTTAAAACCAGGTTAACTTTACGTCAGTCAGATATCTTACTTCAGAGCCTCCATCATTCTCAGCGTAAACGAAGGAATTTTTTATATATCGTTTTACATATGTGTTATCGGCTCTCATAGGGCTCTTTCCCACTCGAGTGCTAAACCCACGGGGTGGGGGAACAGATATTGTCATCCACGGACAGACGGTTTCGTTTTATCTTCAGAGTCATTAAACCGTAAGAAACCCAGCTGACTTTGGGTCAATCAGACTCACTCACACACACACACACACACACACATATATATATATATATATATATATATATATATATATATATACAGGAGTTGGGAGTAATTCCAGCAGGATAAAAAAAAACATTCAACAGTGAACATTGAAATTTTCCTGGTAAAGAGCTCAATGTAACTGACATTACAGAGCAATAATTTATTTAAGAAAAAACAAAAACCAGTCACATTAGGATTATAAATTCATTTCCATCCTGTTATGGGTTTTGATATAAATCAAAAACACCAAAAAAATATAACAAGACTTCTTCAGATCTTATGGATAAAAAAAATCCATAAGATCTGAAGAATTCATGTTATATTTTTTGTTGTTTTTGATATATTTTTTTATCCAAAAGATCTGAAGAAGTCCTGTTATATTTTTTTGGTGTTTTTGATTTATATCAAAACCCATAACAGGATGGAAATAAATTTATAATCCTAATATGACCGGTTTTTGTTTTTTTCTTAAAGAAATATATATATATATATATCAGTGGCAACATCGTGGTAGTGCTCGGCCCGAAGTGCTATTCTTTCAAGTTAATCTATTTCATAGCAATAAAAACTCTATCAGAAGAAAAAGTAATTAGTCCTTCACCTTGACTGGAATCAAAATCGGACCATGATGAAAAATATTTTAATTTACTAACTTTTATAACTTTATTTTATTTGCATGCCTTCAATTTATTGACTTAGATGAAAATTTACTGTCAATGATCATAATGATATTAAACGTAGAAGAAAAACAACGTCACTACAATATCTCAAACCCATGAAAATAAAAATCCTTTTAATAACATAACGCTGACGAATATATTTTTAACTTAAATCATAAAAATGATTTTTTCAAATCTTAATTGAGTTTTGCTCTCTGTTTTACAGCAGCTCAGTCGGTTGGGACTATTGAATACGCTGACTGCATCTCTACAGAAGTGTAAGACCACCCCCAAACGAGTGTCCTAGATATGATACGAAGCAATCTGATTGTGAGTCACCAATAAGGATGAAGCTTTTGGAAATGTGGAGTCTCCTTTTATTGCCATCGCTCCCAGGTACACTCTGGCCTGGATTGGTAACACCTGATTGGGTCCTATAGAACTATTGAGTCGGATAGAACTGTGTGATATTTAAACTGAGTGAAAACTAGATGACTTATGCGGAATTGGATCGCTTGAAATCATTTAACAGCGCGTAAACAAATGACTGATGTTTAATTGAATTGTTAATGATACATAGTTATAAGTAAAGTTGGTGACTATAGTCGAGGGCGACTCGAAGGCTCCCTTTTCAATAGCTACTACACCGACACGTAGGGGAGTGCACCACTCCTTACCCTAGATTGTTCCACTTTACCCTTGATAGTACCTTATAATGCTGAATGTTAAGCAAGGAGGTATCAAGTATCATTTTTTAAGTCTTTGGTATGACTCGACCTGAGATTGAACCCCGGTCTCCCGGACCATTGTCGAACACTCTACCCACTAGACCACTTATCCGAATACTTAGAACCATACAACTGTGCAAACGAATGAGTAGTGTTGAATAGAATATTTAGTGTTAAAAAGCAATACTTGTAACCACTTCACAGTGTACAAACAAATGATTAATATTGAATAGAATCATAAACGTTAAATACCAATTATCGAAACCCTCTCTACAGAGGAGTAAGATTCCGTCAACGAGTGTCCTGGGTAAAACATTAAACAATCTGGTAATGAAGTTCCAGTCAACGAGTTTTGAGGAATGTGGAGTACCCCTTCATTGACATTGCTCCCAAGGTCAACTCTGACCTTGAATGGCAGTTCCAGATAGAGTTCTATCTAAAGGTCGAATAGAAGTATTTGACATTTGAACAAAGTGAATAAAAATGATTTATGATATATATAATCGTTAGAAATAAAACCCATTGACCATTTGACAGTATAAACAAATGACTGATATTTAATTGAATTGTTAATGATACATAGCAATACTTGGAATCATTTAACTATACACAAACGAATAAGTTGTTGAATAGAATTACTTTTACTAAACAGCAATACTTAAACTCTTTTGCTATGTGTCTAAATAGAAATATTTGTATTAAATAACAATGCTTGGAAGCATTTGATAGTGTGCAAATGAATGAATAGTGTTGAAGAGAAAAGTATTGAATAACAATACTTAGAAGCATTTGATAATGTGCAAATGAATGAATAGTGTCGAATAGAAAAGTGTTTAATAACAATATTTCGAAGAATTTGATAGTGAGCAAATGAACGAATAGGGTTGAAGAGAAAGTTTTAAATGACAATACTTACAAGAATTTGATAATGTGAAAATAAATGAATAGTGTTGAATAGAAAAGTGTTAAATAAAAATAGTTGGAAGCATTTGATAATCTGCAAATAAATGAATAGTGTTGAATAGAAAAGTGTTAAATAAAAATACTTTGAAGCATTTGATAATGTGCAAATGAATGAATAGAGTTGAATAGTAAAGTGTTAAATAACAACACTTGGAAGAATTTGATAATGTGCAAATGAATGAATAGTGTTGAATAGAAAAGTGTTAAATAACAATACTCGGAAGCATTTGATAGTGTGTTAATAAATGAATAGTGTTGAATAGAAGTGTTCATAAGCAATACGTGTAACCACTTAACTTTCTGCAAACAAACGATTTAAATTGGATAGAATAATTTGTGTTAGATTGCAATAATTGAAACCATAACAATACTAGCGTGCAAAAGAATTAGTTCGTTTTTCATCTAAAAATGAAGTTACCGATAAACTAATCTCTTGTCGATCATGTATATGTTTCTTAAATATAGGAAAACAAACGACTGATGTTAAATTGTTACTGTTTCATAGCAATACTAGAAAGCGTTTTATTGTGTGAAAGCAAATTGTTAATTGTGAATAGAATTATTCGTATTAGATAGAAATGCTTGAAATTATTTAACTGTGAGCAAAAAAAAAAAAAAAATTAGCTCAGGTTCGTTTACAAATGTATGTACAAAATGCCTTAACAAATCATATATTTAATGCATATATAAAATAGGAATTGGCAGTAAATAACCAACTATTGTTGATGTGCCATAAAACCAAACCAAAGAAAAATATTTAACTTAACAGATTGATTTTGACAGTTAATAATCTTTTTCAGTTTATTATATAATACATGAAGGAAATTTAATTATATATATATACATATACATACACACACATATATATATATATATATATATATATATATATATATTGGAGGCACACATGGTATATTGGTTATCGTCTGAAAAAAACTGAAAAGGTTCTTAAGCCTAATATATTCAAACCACTGTTATGTAAGTTCTGTGTGTGATTGTAAGCCCTTGTATGTAGAAAGATGTCCTTGTGCATATATGGGTCTATGATCCGTTCCATTGACCCAGACGTGGAGCAGTTACAATTCAAATATTTTAGTGGCGATTAAAGCAGGAGATTAAACTTGGTCAAAATGTTTGTTTTGAAAAATACAATAGATAAGAAAAAGATATAGTTTTCAATTTTGTCGAATGGTCAGTTGTCAGGTACCCATAGATAGGGCCTTATCAAGTGCAATTTTTCGGGGTCTAAAAAGACGTGGGAGCAATGGCAATGAAATCGTACTCCCTATTCTAGCCGTAGAGATCTAAAAGCAGGTCAACTGTGTTCGTCACCTAATACTTGTTGGGGGACACTTATAATTTAAGAACCTGGATGAAATAGTTCCGTCATGAAACTACAGCTGCTTATCTGTAAGAGTGGTGACTTTTTTGAAGAAAAATATATCCGCCGATATATATATATATATATATATATATATATATATATATATGTTTCTTAAAAGTGTGAAAACAAACAACTGATGTTAAATTGTTCCTGTTAAATAGGCAATACTAGAAACAATTTTACTGGGTGCAAACAAATCGTTTATAGTGAATAGAATTATTCGTATTAGATATAAATGCTTGAAATTATTTAACTGTGTGCAAAAAAATGAGCTCAGGTTCGTTTATAAACGTATGTGGAAAATGTGTTTACAAATCATATATTTAATGCATATATAAAAAAAGGATTTAGCAGTAAATAACCAACAATGGTTGATATGCCATAAACCCAAACCAAAGAAATATATATATATATATATATATATATATATATCCGTTCTGAAGTGAAGCAGCCAGCTTTCAGCAGTGGGGTGTTTGATATTCTCGAGAAGACAGTGTATGCAAAGCACGGTTGGATATTAGGTAATTTGTCCAAGAAAAACTCTTTTGAATCTGAATGAATCTAAAAACTCAGTTCTCTATCAATAAAACATTGATCGATCTATTTATTGATTCCTCTGCCGACACATATCTCCATCAATCCACACCAGCATTATTCCTACATATGTGGGTGCATGAAAACAGCGGTCCGTTGATAATGCCAATACCACCGTTGATGGAGGAGTGAAGTAGTCGAATTAGCAAGTTTAAATTATCTTGAATATTAGCGTTTTTTAGTGGTAGAAGTATGTAATTTAGCCTGGATGCAGACCCCTAAAAATTAAAATTTAAATATAAATTTGAACCGTAAATGTTTGTTTTTTTTCCTTTAGAACACCTCATTTATATTGCTTTCATTAAAAATCTTTTTATGCTAAAAATAGTTTACCTAAGCAAGGCTTAAGAACCTTGTCAGTTATTTTACGACGATAAACAATATACTACGAGTGCCTATATATATATATATATATATATATATATATATATATATATATATATATATACCTGTTGTTCTGTTTATACCCTATTTACCATCCCCTCCGCACGGGCAGGATATGACACAAGGTCAATTTTTAAGCGGAGTTTAACAGGTTTGAATTCAGAGTTTTCCTTCTCCTTGATTAGTCGCCTCACCAAGGCTTAAGAACCTAGTCTGCCCTACTATTTACCCATAGCTGGAGGGAGAACATTTTGGATTCATACCTTTCCCAAGGGTATTAGTGCTATGTGAAATGTAATCATCGTCCAGGATTTGAACCCGTGTCGTCGTGTCCACACTCTGCGGCGATAACCATTACACCCCGGTTGTTCTGTTTATACAGTCCTTGCGATAACGTTTCCGCATCAGTAAGAAAATAAATAAACATCCCCATCAGATTTTTTGAGAAAAGACCTAAAAATGTTTAAAAAGATATTGTAAATATCTGTTTAAAATGGATAGTAGGGTGAAATGGAAGCTCAGCTTACTCTCACTCCACATCTGATATGGATTTACACGATATTTAAACTATGAGTAGGATATGACACAAGGTCAGTTTTTAAGTGGAGTGCTGCTGGCTTGAATTCAGAGTATTCCTTCTTTTTAACTGGTTGCTTTACCAAGGCTAGGAAGCCCAGATTCCTCTTCTATTTTATCAATAGTGGGGAGGAAAACAGATGGATTTATCCTTTTCTTAAAAGTAAGAACCCGAAGGGAATCGCAGACAGATTTCTTCAGGATTCGAACTTGAATAGCCGATTTTATTTACTACGTCGATAACCATTAAGCTAAGTCTGGTATGGCAACTTTCTGGTATGCAAGGGATTTCACTGTGATGAAGATGCCACACTGTTTAAAGTGACACCATGATTCCGGTTCTTGTTAGTACAGTTTTCAATTAAGCATATGAAAATAAATTTTGAGAATTTCACCTAGCATAGTTGATAAAGTGCTAGACAGCGACATCGTGGTCAGTGAGTTCGATTAACAGTTGAGCTATTTTATTCACTTTCGAATTTATACCCTTGGGAAAGATAGAAATTCCTTTATCCCTACCAGATATGGGTTAAATAGTACCACATCTGTATTTTCTACTAATATAGCTTTTGGCATTCAATAAGTGACGAAAGGTAATATACCTATAAACAAATGAACCAAAACTGAAAATAAATTAAACTAAATCTCCTTTTGTTATGATATTTTTACGGGATGTGCTTTGTTTTTGTTATTGTTGTTTTATCACAGTTGAGTACAAGTCGAATGGAAATCTTAGTAGAGTATCGGTAGATAGCTCACTTGTTTCTTACCCAATTTAATTCCTTACAACACGTACGCTATGTGTGCCTATGTCTTTGTATGCTCGTGCGTGATAGCTCGAGGGTGTCTAAACATATTTTTAATCTATTATTTCGTTCATAACTGAAATTTATTTTCTCGTCTTGAACGTGCTCACCGTTTTTCTAGACATGCGCATGACAGCAGGTCGCTTCCTGATGTTGAGCACACAAGCCTTTGTCAGTAGATACCTTCTAACAAATGAACCTTGGTATATGGATCCAGTGAATGGACTTCGAGTAAGGGAGGGGCTTGCATGTGCTGACTCATCCTCCAAAATATACCACAACCAGCGCAACTACGTTAACAATCACACAATTGCATGTCTACTGATAATGAAGCAAACACGCACTGAGTGCTTCTTTTTTGTAATGCATGCACACATACAAACATAATTAGCTTTATCGTTGTTCTCAAAAGCGAAAAAAACTAACATACATGTATGGGGACTTTGGAGGCGTGATTAGAATAGCAGTTATCGTTGTTGGAAACGAAATCAGCGTCTCATGTTCGAATCTTGGTTGAGGCTATTAGCGTTTCACTTTCTGCTAATGCTCTGGGGAAAAGGAATGAATCGATCAGATCTTACTCAACTATGGGTAAATAGGTAGGCAGACTTGGTTCTTTAAACTTCGTTAGGCTACTAGTTTAGGGGAAGGAAAATTGAAATCAAACCAGTTTATATATATATATATATAATTAAGAATAAGAAAATTAACGAACTGAGTACTTCCTTATAGTAATGCATGCACAAATACAAACATAATTAGCTTTATCGGTGTTCACAAAAGCGAAAAAAAAAACCTACATACATGTATGGGGACTTTGGAGGCGTGATTAGAATAGCCTGTTCTCATTATTGGAAACGGAATCAGCATCTCAAATTTGAATCCTGGTTGAGGCCAGTTTATTTCCGATCTATATATAGATATATATATGAGGGCATACGATAAGTTTCCAGACTTTTTTCGTATGGGCACTTTTTTTGATAGTACACACATGAAACTCTAGTTTCCTTCCAAGTAATTTCCTCAAGCTGCAATGCATATGTTGTACCGTTCCAACAACTTCTGGAAGGCTCCATGGAAGTTCTTTTGTGTGAGCGTGTCAATAACCTGCGTCACAGCCTCTTTCATCTCCTCAATTGTCTCATAACGACAGCCTCTGAGCTTAGGGAATAACCAAAAGTCACAGGGAACAAGGTCTAGACTATGAGGAGGCGGGGGAACTGTCTTGATGCCCATCTTGCTCAAATAGCCTGTGACAAGGACGGAGTTGTGGACTGGTGCATTGTCCTGGTGGAAATGCCACTGACCCGATTGGAAGAGTGCTGGCCTCTTCCGACGGAATCTCTTCCTGAACTCCTTAAAAACTCAACATAGTAACCCTAACCCTAATCCTAACCCTTTGGCCAATTAACTCTGGTGTATTGACTTCCTTACTCCTCCCACACCTTTCATCATCCCTCACAGACTCTCTGCCTTCCTTGAATCTCTTATACCACTCAAAAACTGATGCTCGATTCATGCAAGATGGTCGAAAAGCAGTCTGACGCATTCCATACGTTTCTATGGAAATTTTTCCAAGTTTAAAACAGAATTTTATTGCATATCGTTCTTCTAAAGTGTCAAATTGTATTTTTGAAATTCACCAGCTGTGATAATTAGGCTTTAGTTGGGTGTATTCCAATTGCTGCTGTAGCTGTTCATTTGAAGCTGAATTGGTCAGTCATCTCATAAGATGTATAGCAATAACATACTGAATGTTCAAGAGTCTATGACAATTTTAAATGCCCATACGAAAATTATTGAATGCACCTTACATATATATATATATATATATATGTATATATCATTAAGAATAAGAAGATTATGTATATCATTAAGAGTGAGAAATTATCATATATGGCCATAGGCCTAATGAGTAGAGTGTTCGCCAATGGTCCGGGCGACCGGGGTTCAATCCCAGTTCGAATCATACCAAAGACTCAAAAATGTTACTTGATGCATCCTTGCTTAAAACTCAGCATTTTAAGGTAAGGATCAAGGGTAAAGTGGAGCAATCCATGGAATGGAGCAGCGTCCTCTTCTATACCTCAGTGTAGTAGCTATTGAAGAAGAAGCCTTCGGGTCACTCTCGACTAATATATATGAAGAGCAGCAAAGTCTATCGAAAAAGAGAAAAAAATTAAAGTCTGCAAACAATTACATATTTTTCATGCTAACCTTTTCCAGGATACATTCAATTTCTTCTAATACATACGGGTAGAATTTTATAGGATCGTAATAAAAATCCAAATGTTTTAAAGCGGGTATTATAAACAAAAATGTTAGAAAACACTGGTTTCAATTAACATTTCAGAGAGTACCTTATAAGCAGCAGAAAAAAGTACGTATTGGTTACTACAAACCAAATTGCAAAGGGATATAAGCATATTGTTCCAGAAAGAGAATATGCTATCAGGTCAGCGGTCTGCTAAAAGGATCAACTTGAACCAAATTTGAGCATTAAGAATAAAAAATTTTGTATGATTTCTAAACTTATACAGTGGGGATTTGTCTGACATCCCATTGTGTCAGAGTGTAGCACAAGGCCGTTTTATTGTGAGCACCGCACATGAATTACGACTCATACACGGCAGGTAAAAAAATTCTTGACTTTGTCGGCATTCCCCAAAGAGAGGCGCCTCAGGCAACAAGCAATAAACTTGGTCCCGATCAAGTGGGCAAAGACTTGGGAGGATGGTCCTCTGAGGTCAATGTGTCGTTGCAAGCACCCAAACACCCGGCACGAATGCTAGGCGGTGGCTATGAAGGACGTGTGAGCAAGACTCATAAACTTATACAGGGTATGGTAGAATAATGTCCCGAATTAAGAATTTTCACGGCACAAATTCAAATAATGAGGAACAGGTTGAATGTATGTCTATGAGTTCTAATACTCATGCCATAGCCGTTTCCATCATGGTTTCGAATGGTTAATATTTTGCGTTTGTGATTAAAATTGTTATTTCATTGTTGACTCTACCTTTTCAACAGAGCAATATGCATTTCGGAGTATATATATATATATGTGTGTGTGTGTAGTTAGGCTGCAGACGTTGACTTAAGCATGTTTCATTAAATAATAAAGACAAATTTTGTCAGTATAATTTATCTAAGATCCTTTCAAGTTTTCTGGTCAGTGTCTTAGTTTCAGGTTGGAATTGGTAGATGAATTTCCCAAAATTGATTCTATTCCTAAATCCAAGTTTCGAAAAGTTCTTGTTGAAAACACCACTATCATCGCACGCGAAATTGATAAGCTACGACTACAAATCCTAGAAGCCCTACATACAAAAATAAAAAAAAAACCTAAAATCAATAGAATTAATGTTGAAAATAGGGACAATGTTTTGAAATGCTTTTAGTATTTTTTTTATTTCCGTATTCCTGTTTTATTCTATTTCCGTTGAGAGCGTTCCCTTTTTAAAATAATAATCATCATCATGTCGTGCTGGTAGCACGGATATACCTGACCCTCTCTCGCCACTTTTCCCTATCGTTCATCGCCTCAGGCAGGTCTTCTGGGCAACATCCTGTATCCTCACATAGTTGCTGAATGTATGTTCGTACTGGTCGTCCTGCATTTGCACGGCCATGTGTTGGGGTCCATAAGAGTACATCACTTTTTGAAATAGCTTTCCCTTTTTAAATACATCAGTTACCCTGTTTTATCCAACTCTGCGTTGCCATATTTTTGTTATGGTATAAACTTTCAAAAACTTTAAAAACTCTTTTAAAAAACAAACACACCTTACACAAGCTGTTATATAGCCGTGATACAACTATACACATACATATATATGCTGAAACATTATCAACAATAAAAACGAACGAACACACTTCTTTAGAAAAATATACCTCTCACACTTTATTC
The DNA here is from genome assembly GCA_963585895.1 of Sepioteuthis lessoniana. Classification (NCBI taxonomy): domain Eukaryota; kingdom Metazoa; phylum Mollusca; class Cephalopoda; order Myopsida; family Loliginidae; genus Sepioteuthis; species Sepioteuthis lessoniana. The sequence goes on from OY757942.1 coordinate 30,840,878, forward strand.
TCGAAAGGGTTGCAAGAGGGTTATGTGTGAGAGGTGAGTTGGAGACAGAACAGACTCCAACATATTGACCCCAAGTTCCTATGACTATAGCAGCACTTCATTCTCATTCTGCTGGGCTGCTCAACCGAGGGTCACTGAAGGCCGCAAACCCTCTGTCTGGAGCTGGTTCTCACTGCCTCGAACTGCAACTCGAACTCCAACTGCAACTGACTCCGACTAACTCAAACCGTCTGTGGCACCTGGTTATATAATTATTTGATGTCCATCCAATTGCACCGAATTCAACCCGATATCTTCGACCGGATGCACCTGTTATTTACATAGGTGCATCTCTTAATTGACAGCTAAGTCGAGGGCCAATATTTTACAAAGAAAACAACCCCTGATAATGGCCTATGAAGGGTCCGAAAGCGCTCGGGACAATTTTGGGAAATTCATCTACCTATTCCAACCTGAAACTAAGACAGTTATCTGAAAACTTGAAAAGATCTTCAATAAATTATACAGATAAAATTTGTCTTTATTTTTTAATGAAACATTCTTAAACATATATATATATATATATATATATATATATATATAATTAAATTCCGGGTACAGGAAAATTTATACAATATAATGAACCGGGACACCATTGGTAATTACAGTTCAAGTTATTAAACACCGGAAAGAGATCTGGGTATAAGCTGTCTAACATAGACATGTTAGACAGCATATACCAAGATCTCTTTTGTCAGGCCCACTAACATCTGGGCATTCTCAAGCAATAGATTCGGCTATTGGTGAGGAATTTTTCACTATAAATAGCTGCAAAAGAATTTATGAAGATGATTGTTTCTCTGCCCTGCATAGAGCTAGAGATAAATTCCACCTCAAATTTCTAGAGGCGATTTATATTTCAATGAATCGCCCCTCTCTATGCGGGCAGTTAAACAATCATACTCTAGATATTTTTGGGGAACTGCTAGATACTAGGGTTACTTAGTTTTTCTTTTTTTTTGGTTTTGTTTTTTCCCCTCTATCTGGTTATCCTGATTATATATTATATATATATACCCCCGTTTTTATCTAATTTTCTGGTGTTTAATAACTTGGAAAGTACCGGACGAAAAGGCCTTCGTTGTTTTATTATTTTATTTGAGTTCCCCTACTGTAATTACCAATGGCGTCCCTGTTCATTATATATATATATATATATATATATATGTTTGTGTGTGTGTGGAGGATTTTGTTTACAGGTTGCAACAACTACAGAACAATGTGATAAAACAGTATTACATACACTAGTAATATTTTAAAATATAGTATCAACTGTTAATTGTGATACTGTGAAACTAATTAGTAACAATTTAGCATTTTAATTAGCGTGTTTGGTTGGTGAGTTGGTTGTACACCATATCAGATCTGGTTGAATCATTTTAGGCCAAGTTTTGTTTAACAATTATATACAATACAAAATACCTTCACCACGATTTTTAACAAGTAAACACTTCATTATCCGAAAGGAAACTATTTGACCCATAGATGGGACCCTCGAGATCTAAGTGGACGTTCGAGTAATAAATAGATGAATCAACACTCTAGAATTAAAACCAAATACAAATTCAGTTTAGTATTATAAATAGGATACTCCACACATCTCTCTCTCTCTCTCTCTCTATCATATTTACCAACCCCTCCACTCGGGCAGGATAAGACAAAAGGTCAATTTTTTTAAAGCGAAGTTTAACAGGTTTGAATTCAGAGTTTTCCTTCTCCTAGACTAGTTGCCTAACCAAGACTGAAGAAATTAGTCTGCCCTACTATTTACCCATAGCTGGAGGGAGAATAATTGGATTCATACCTTTCCCAAGGATATTAGTGCTATGTGAAATGCAATCAGTCTCGTCCAGGATTTGAACTCGTGTCTATTTCCTACGACGATAACCATTACACAACGGGCACATATATATATAATTTTTGGCCATACTTCTGACAGCCTTATGTTCGTTTCTGACTCCTGTCACAAAGGTTCGAATACAAATAAACTCTAGTGAGTTGCGTTCTTTATTTTCCCGAGCAGTGGATGAATAAATTATTAATTCTGACTTGCGTTTCATGGGTGGAAAATTAAGATACAGAAACGAAAAAAAAAATTATCAAGTGTTTAACTGGATAGACAGACCCAAAATACAATAAGAATATCATCAAAAACGAACATAAAAATAAGGCCATTGATCTTGTGTGTAGCCAACACCTATTTCATATAACCGCAATTTTTCTGAGATTTTTTTGTTGCCCACTGCGCTGCTATCTCTTACAAAATTTATGGCGCCTGAAAACTGGCGACTGCCATGCAGTTAAATGGTTAGCCCCCATTGGTGCAACCTCCACCTTAAAATGAATGAATGAATAGATATTTTTTTTAAAAAAACGAGGCAGGAGCAAGTAGAATTTTTTTTTGAAGGTGAAGGTGACTTCAGAGCCGGCAATGCAATTTTTTTCTAAAAATAACTTCACTGTCTCGTTTTGGAGATCAACCTGCCCACATTGTTTGGATTTCAATAGACCCTTGATTCCAACTGGACATACAAAGACGTTGGCTTAGATCTCTTCCTCTGTAGAATTAAGTGTGCGCATGTGCGTTGAAACCACTCTCCCGAACTTTCTTTTTTCATCTTTTATCATTTTTTACTTATTTACTTTTTGTTGATTGTTTTTAATGTTTATTTTTGTTATTTTCTATTTATCAGCCCTATTTCTACTGAAAAAAAAGTGTATTTATTTTTTTCCTAAGTAAATAAAAACGAAGCTCTACTATAGGCTTTAGAGAATGTTGGTCGAATGCTCAGTTCTCGCAAAGAGTTATCGGCCTGAGCTTGGGAACTGCCGACTTGGCCCTAGGAAAATATTTACGAGGTAAATTAGATATAGAGATGTCTCGTTTTAGGTTTTTTCTCTTCCCATTTGAACTGAGAACCCTTTAGGCTCATCAGAATCCTGTAAATAGTAAGGGGTATTCGTAAAAGTCAACATACGCTTTACTTACTCTACGAAAATCATTCCGTACAAAATTATAAATATATTTCTTCATTAAGTTTATTTATTTAATTTTATCATATAACACTTTGAAGAGATTGAATAAATGTATCCTCATCGTAAAAATAACTGAAGCAAGTGTTCGCCTTTAAAAATATGAACTTCTTTTCCGGAATAAATTTTTTTTTTTCCAAAGATATATGGAGGAATTTTGAGTAAAGATTGTAGTCAACGAATAGGCATAGCATTCAACTGATAACGATTTAATGAAAGAGAATATGGACCGATAAGCATAGACTTTTCAATATCTTTACCTAGTGAAATAATTAGAAAAATATGTTCGTCTCTGACTTCTGTCACAGAGGTTCTAATACACGCTGACGTAATTAAATAATGTACGAATAAATCATTGTGATTCTATCGTAAAAGCTTTTTCGAATGTTTAAATTTTGAAATTAATGCATCATTGACTGTATAAAATATCCTAATTATAAGTAAAGTTGGTGACTGTAATCGAGGGCGACCCGAAAGCTCCCTTTTCAATAGCTACTACACAGAGGTGTAAACATTCATTTTTGTCTAAGATCTTAAAAGCTTACCACAGCATAATTTTTAGTTTTATCTAAGTCTACATAATTTATAAAAAACCAAAAGAAAATCGAACAAGGAATATGAAAAAAAGCACCTCCCCACACATTGATTCCTTAAACTTTTAGTATATTAATTTCGATTATATGTATACCGTGGTTCAGTTCCAGGTCGAGTCATATCAAAGACACAAAAAATGGTACTTCATGCCCCCTTGTTCAACATTAAACATTTTAAGGTATGAATGAAGGGTAAGTGGAGCAATCCAGAGAAAGGAGTAGAGTTCTCCCTACACCTGGATGTAGTAGTTATTGAAATGTGAGCCTTTGGGTCGTCTTCGACAACAGTCAGCCAACTTATATATATATATATATATATATATATATATATATATATATATATATATCTTGGAAATACACCTTCTCAAACCAAATCCCTGCTGCAAGGTCGTGGGCAGGGAATAGATGGCATTAGCCTCCACATAAATGCAGACAAACGGAATAAATATGTTTTAATCAAAAAGGAGCCATCTCCACTCAAATTGCCGATTCTCTGAAAAAAAGTGGACAAGTTGACGTACCTCGGTGGCAGTATCTCATCAACTGAAAGTGATATCAGTTGGCACCTAGCGAAGGCATGGTCTGCAGTTGATAGGTAATCGATCATATGGAATAATAATATACAATAAAATAAAACACGATTTCTTCAAAGTAGTGATTGAGTCACATGGACGCTGACGAAACGTATAGAGAAAAAGCTAAACGGTAACAGCACAAAAATACTACGAGCTACAGTGAACATTGGTCTTATGAGTAGAGTATTTGCCAATCGTCCGGGAGACCGGGGTTCAATCCCAGGTTGAGTATTACCAAGCACTCAAAAAATGATGACGCCTTGCTTAGCACTCAGCATTATAAGGTAAGGATCAAGGCTAAAGAGGAGCGATCAAGGAAATGGAGTAGCGCCCTCTCCTACACCTCGGTGTAGTAGCTATTGAAAAGGGAACCAACTTTAATTTTTTTATTGTGAACAATTCCTGGACGCAACATCCCACGAAACAACACTTGTACGGCCACCTAGCTCCTATCTTTAAAACAATCCAAATAAGGCGTGAAGTACACTGCTGGTGAAGCTTGGAAGAACTCATGTGATGTTCTCTAATGAACCCCGACACGAGGATGTGCCAGTGTTGACCGACCAAGAAAAAATACCAACAACAGGTCTCTACGGACACGGGATGTAATCTAGAAGACCTGCCTGCAGCGACTATGATAGGGACGAATGGCACCAAAGAGTCAGAGAAATATATATATATATATATATATATATAGTTCAGTTTCTTTCTTTCTTTGATGGTATATCGACCTTCGTAGGTTAGGGTTGTTTAATGCCAAAGCTATTGGTACTATTTCAACTATAGTCGGAGAGATAAGGTGGTTCATGTCTTTCCCAACTGTATAATTCTGAAATGAACATGATAGCACGACTGCCGTTCGAACTCACTTATTATAATGTCGCAGTCCAGTACATTGCCCACTAATTCACGGGGATTCTCTCTCTCTCTTTCTCTCTCTCTCTCTCTCTGTCTGTATATATATATATATATATATATGTGTGTGTGTATGTATTATTTATATAATGTTCGATTTATTTTCATTGTTCTTAATTATATATATATATATATGTATATATATTTTATCATCCACAGACAGTTTTGTTGATTAACAAGTCTTCAGAGTGGCTAGATACGCTAAACACTTCAAGCTGATATCGAAACCAGCGTTATTTTACGTTAGACCAATAGCATACCGCTCAGCCATTTGGCGTCCTATCGTTAGCTCACGAATTAAACGCATATATGCATTAACCTTTTGTTTGTTTTACATTTTTGCTCTCTCTGATACTGGAGTGCTTAATTTGATGGAATAACTTTGCATTATGCAAGTGGCAGCCATTAATTCCTTCGCTAGAGTGCTCAAACACCCCCGGTAGGGAGCGTCTATACTGTAATCCACAGAAAGACTGTTTCGTTGTATTACAACTCTTAATGCGAACATTTCTATAGGAGTTTCTTTATTATATTATCATTTTACTGTTTCCACCTTTTCACCATTTCAGTTAACATATTGTTCGAATATCTCCCAAATGACCCCTTTAATATCAATTCTGCTTTTTTAATAAAGATAGACCCATAGAAATTTTAAAATTTTCCTAATTGCCTATGGGAGATTCTAAGAATGGGTTCACAGGGATTGTGAACAATTAGATACTTAAATTATATCATAAATGTATTCTTATAAGATTGTTAATATTTTAACTCACCCTGCCATGTTGGCCGAGGCAGTGAATACGCCGATGGCACTTCTGAAAATGTGTAAGAACCCCGCCCAACGAGTGTCCTGAAATGACACTAAACCATCTGAACTATAGAACAAACTTATTAGTATTTGATAGCCATACTTGAAACCATTTCTCTGTAAGTGAACAAAACATTAATATCAAGTAATAATATTCGGTTTTGATCGCAATGCTTGAAACCATTGATTTGTCTTCAAAGTAATGAGCTCGTTCAAAATGATTTTACAAAAAAGTTTTGCTTCCAAATTTTAATGTGACTATGTGATGGCTATCTGAAGAGGTTGGTTGCTTTTATCGGTGGCCAGCAGAAATTAATTTATGATAGGCAAATGACAGTGCTGAAGTATGTCGCCTAATGGCTGAACAGTCGGATAACAAGTCTAACGTAAAGTTGGGTGCGTTTAGATCCCTGCTTGAAGCGTCCTGAGTGTCTAGCCACACTGAAGTGTTGTGATATAACGAAAAAAATCTGTCTGTGGATGACAATATATAAATAAGTAAAGATGGCTCCCTTTTCGATTGCTACTACACCGAGGTGTGGGGAGGGCGCTACTCCTTTCCCTGGGTTGCTCTACTTTACCCTTGATCCCTAACTTATATTGCTGAGTGTTAAGCAAGGAGTCATCAAGTACCATACCATTTTCTGAGGGTTGGTATAACTCGACCTGGGATTGAACCCAGGTCTCCCGGGCTATGGACAAACAAACACACACATACGCATTCACGCACACACACAAACAAACACACAGACACACACACACATATATATATATATACACACACAAAATTTTGGATTAGATAACCCTTAAAGGTTGATATGCCATGAAACAAAACCAAACTATATATATACATTTAATTTTTTGTTTATAATGTATATATGAAAGGGTGCATATTTTAAAGCAGTTAGGTGATATATATTCAACTCTGAATTAAATGTGATGCTAAATAGTTCAAAAATAAAGACTATGTGGAAAAAGAATTTGCTATTTGAAATGAATGCTTTTTTGCTTCTTCATTAGGCTACTGGATCTGGAAAATCATAAAGCCAGAACCAATTTGATCGCTTATACGATGTAGTTCAGTAAAAAAAAGAGATATATCAATTACTCTTGTGATAAATATAGCCACATTGTATGAAACGTGATTCAAACATCTGCACCAAAATGTTGACAGCGAAGCAATGACAGCAATTAAAGATCTTCATACCAAATAAATAACAATAATTGACCATTCGCAAAAGAAACAAATCTCACAGATCTGCCGGGAAACGTAATCAATAAATGCCAATTCAGCACAATCAGTTCTCGTTCGAATCGAAGAATTATAGACGCTAAATATCATGGTTGTCATTTTCTAAGCCTAGTTTGATTTGGCATGAAGCCAGAAATACAGTGCACTCAGTGAAAATTGAACTCACAAACAATGGGCTTGTATCCGAGTTTATCAATTCTCATACCACCTGGGGTGCCCACGATAAATATGTTTCATACTGAATTTGTAGTGATATCTACGAAGCTTACAATTTAAAAATATTTACTTGATAACTTATTATTCAGGAAAAAGCAGATTCTTTATTTATTCCGGTTTCATTTTTTTTAAATAAAGAAAAAGAGAAAATTGAGTGGCAAATAAATAAAGTAATTTATATGTGTTACAGGTAAAAATCAAGAGTGTAAATTTGTAAAGAAATACATAAATGAAGGAAAAGAATGAATGAATGAGCAAAATAAATAAATAAATAGATAAATAATGACTGAAAGAAGAGTCTTTAGAATGGTATGGATGGGGTTAAAGCGTTTAGAAAGTAAAAGACAGATAATGGTAAAAAGAGAAAAAACACACGAAAGAACAAAGAAGCAAACAAACAACAAAAAGAAAGTAAACTGATGTTCAAAGAGAAAAAGAAAAGAAAGAAAGAAAGAAAGAAAGAAAAAAGCGAACTGATACCCAATGAAGAGATGAAAAGAAAGAAAGAAAAAAGAAAGAAGAGGTTTTAAAATGGTATTGATGAGGTTATAGCGTTTAGAAAGTAAGAGAAAAACAATGGTAAAAAGAAAAAAAAAAACAAGAAGCAAACAAACAACAAAAAGAAAGCGAACTGATGTTCAAAGAGAAGACGAAAAGAAAGAAAGAAATAAAGAAACAGAGAAAGAAAGCGAACTGATGTCCAAAGAAAACCAAGAAAGAAAGAAAGAAAGCAAGAAAGCGAACTGATGTCCAATGAAGAGATGAAAGGAAAGAAAGAAAGAAAGAAAGAAAGAAAGAAAGAAAGAAAGAAAGAAAGAAGAGGCTTTAAAATGGTATGGATGAGGTTAAAGCGTTTAGAAAGTAAGGGAAAGATAATGGTAAAAAGGAAAAAAGAAAAAAAACAAAAAGCAAACAAACAACAAAAAGAAAGCGAACTGATGTACAAAGAGAAGACGAAAAGAAAGAAAGAAATAAAGAAACAGAGAAAGAAAGCGAACTGATGTCCAAAGAAAACCAAGAAAGAAAGAAAGAAAGCAAGAAAGCGAACTGATGTCCAATGAAGAGATGAAAGGAAAGAAAGAAAGAAAGAAAGAAAGAAAGAAAGAAAGAAAGAAAGAAAGAAAGAAGAGGCTTTAAAATGGTATGGATGAGGTTAAAGCGTTTAGAAAGTAAGGGAAAGATAATGGTAAAAAGGAAAAAAGAAAAAAAACAAAAAGCAAACAAACAACAAAAAGAAAGCGAACTGATGTACAAAGAGAAGACGAAAAGAAAAAAACAAAGAAATAAAGAAACAAAGAAACAAAGAAGCAAAGAAAGAAAGCGAACTGATGTCCAAAGAAAGAAAGAAACAAAGAAAGAAAGAAAGAAGAAGAGGCTTTAAAATGGTATGGATGGGGTTGAAACGTTAAGAAAGTAACAGACTGATAACTGTAGAAAGAAAGAAAGAAAGAAAGAAAGTGATGATCAAAGAGAAGATGAAAAGAAAGAAAGAAAGAAACAAGGAAAGAAAGAAATGAAGAAAATATCAAAAATCACTAAAGTGAGCTTTTTAAAAAAGTCGACAATGAATAAATACGGACGGAAAAACGAAAGAGAGAAAGAAAAGCATGAAACTTTAATATAAAGGTTTTGGTCAATTTATGATTTAATATTTTATTGAAAAATGAATAAAGTTTCATCATATAATTGTTTTCTATTACATAAAATGTGGGGGGCAGATATATTCAGTCTATATATTTTTAGTTTTTTGTGTCATTTCATTTTATATACATTTTTTTTGCTTATTTTTATTGTGATCCTATTTACCCAACCCCTCCGCTCGGGCAGGATATGACACAAGGTCAATTTTTAAGTGGAGTTTAACAGGTTTGAATTCAGAGTTTTCCTTCTCCTAGACTAGTTGCCTTACCAAGGCTGAAGAAACTAGTCTGCCCTACTATTTACCCATAGCTGGAGGGAGAATAATTGGATCTATACCTTTCCCAAGGGTATTATATATGTGAAATGCAATCAGTATCGTCCAGGATTTGAACTCGTGTCGCTGTGTCCATTTCCTGCGACGATAACCATTACACCACGGGCACCTCCTAAATTATTTTTATTGTGATTATGATTGTGTTGTCAACATTTACTGGTGATACTTATGGGTTTTGTATTACAGTATTTATGGGCTGGTAATGAAAATGATGTTATGCTTTGGATAGCTTTTTTAATAATAATAATAATAATAATAATAATAATAATAATGCACAACCCAGCACCTGTCCAAGAAAATGACACATAAACTCCTTTGGGACTTTGACATACACACGGATCACCTAATCTCGGCCAGAAGGCCAGACCTTATAATAATTAACAAGAAAAAGAAGATTTGCAAAATTGTCGACTTTCCCGTCCCAGCTGACCACAGAATAAAACTAAAATAATGTGAAAAGAAGGATAATTACCACAATCTAGCTAGAGAATTGAAAAAGCTGCGGAACATGAAAGTGACGATTGTACCAATTGTAAGTGGTGCCTTTCGCACAATCACTAAAGGATTATTAAAAGGCCTGGAGGACTTGGAAGTTGGCGGACGAGTAGAGACTATCCAAATGAAAGCGTTGCTGAGAACGGCCAGAATACTGAGAAAAGTCCTGGAGACTTGAGGAGACTTGTTGTCACTCAAACTCCAGTGAAAGACCATCAGCTAAAACTGAGGTGAAAAACTCTAATGAGTAAATACATGTAACAATTATGATCATGATTGTCTCTGACAATACGAGAAGAAAAAATATTTCTAAAAGAATAAATAAAAATTATAAAAGAAACGAAATGATAATTTTAATTTTAATCATCATTATCATTATCATCACTCTGTAAAATTCACCACTCAGAGCCAGAGTGGACCTGGGAGTGATTCCCCAAAGTTCCAGCATTACTGAAGCCTCACCATCAGATTGTTTAGTGTCATATCTAGAACACCTGTTGAAGGAGACTTACCCCACTGCAGAGATGCAGTCAGCGTATTCTGCGGCCCCAGCCGACTAGATCATTTGTTTCTTTGTTTAATCGTTATATCAACCTTCATGGGTTACTTAATTTCAAAGCCATCCTTGCAGAAGAACAGTAGTGATAGTATTAACCCATAGTTTGGTTTGATTGGGCTTCTTTATTACGTTGGTTGGTTGGTTGGTTGTTTTACGGCGTATCAACCCTTTTCGGGTCATTTAACGCCAAATTAAGTCATTTTGACAAAAGTTTCAAACCTTACAGTTTAGTATAAGTAAACTTTTTTTTTGTTTTTGTAGCACCTCATAGGGTCCTATCAATGTGTCAAATATGTTAAATCGAATTGATTGAAATAGAACCATTTTTGACATTTAACTGTGTGCAAACAGAAAACTGTACTTACACTAAACTGAATTGTTTGAAATTTTTATCAAAATGACTTGATACGGTGTTAAACAACCCTCTTAAAAAACTCGCCGAGGAAAATGTCCTCATGTGATCAACATGACTTTGATTTTGAATGTCTTGCTTACTTCGGCGACGTTGGACACTCCCGCTGATCTCTCTAGTGCATATTGTCTGGGTCGTAAACAGAAATGTTTTATCACAACTGGGAACTCTTTGAAGATCTTTTTTGGTGTCCAGAAATACATTTCTAATTATCCTTGGTCTTGGTCCTAATTTTGTGCAGACTTTGCACATGCTCAGATCTTCAATGATAATCCTTGTAAACCACCTATCTTACCAGCTCGACGTTTACTTCAGTTCTGCTTGTTGAAGTCCTACGGGTGCTTACATTGACTTTCACCCTGTCGCACCCATCTTGGGCCACTCAAAAATACTTGTTAATTTGCTGAAATATTTCAAATCCCTTTGACGAAGTTTTTGCAGAGCGAACCAAAAAAAAAAATGAAGTTTATTCGATGCTCGCTTTTTTGGTTTGGTTTTATGGCTTATCAAGCATTGTATATTTGTAACATATTGATCTTCGACCCAGCCGTCAATCGGGAAACAGGTGCATCCGGTCGAAGATATCACCTTGACATGTGGACGGGTTGAATTCGGTGCAGATGCGACGCTCACAGGAAGCAGATGGACGACAAACAATTATATAACCCGGTGTCACAGACAGTTCGAGTTAGTTGGAGTCAGTTGCAGTTGGAAGAACCATCTCCCAGCAGAGGGCTTGGGCCCCTCAGTGACCCTCGGTTGAGCAGCCCAGCAGAATGAGAAAGAAGTGCTGCTATAGTCGAAGGAACTTGGGGTCAATATGTTGCAGTCTGGTCAGTCTCCAACTCACCTCTCCCACACAACCCTTTCGCAACCCTTTTGAATAAAGTGTGAGAGGTATATTTTTCTAAAGAAGTGTGTTCGTTCGCCATTATTGCTGATTTTGTTTCCGCATTTGTATGCATTCATATAGTTGTATCACGGCTATACAACATATTCATATAATGACAAATCATTTATATATATATATATATATATATATATATATATCAAATATATGAGTTCTAAACACAATTTGTACTTAAAATCTTTAAATGAGCCTAAGCTCATTTTTTTCACAGTTAAATGGTTTCACATATTTCTATCTAATACGAACAATTTTATTTACAATTATCATTTGTTTGCACACAGTTAAATGTTTTCAATATTGCTATATATAAGTAACCATTCAATCAAACATCAGTCATTTTTTTAGACACACTTAAATGATTAAACTGTATTATTTCAAACAATTCAGTTTAGCATATAAACAAAGTTAAAGGATTCCAATTATTGCTGTGTATCTAAAAACATACCAACTAAATAACAGTCTAGACCATGCGCCCATATATGTATAAATAAATACAAGGTGCATACGATAAGTTTCCAGACTTTTTCGTATGGGCTCTTTTATTGATAGTACACACATGAAACTCTAGTCTCCTTCGAAGTAATCTCCTCCGGTTGCAATGCACCCATCGAAGTCCTCTTGTGTGAGTGTGTCAATGACCTTTGTCACAGCCTCTTTTATCACCTCAATTGTCTCATAACGGCAGCCTCTGAGCTTAGGGAATAACCAAAAGTCACAGGGAGCAAGGTCTAGACTATAGGGACGGGGACGATCTGTCTTGATGCCCATCTTGCTCAAATAGTCTGTGACAAGGATAGAGTTGTGGACTGGTGCATTGTCCTTGTGGAAATGCCACTGACCCGATTTGAAGAGTGCTTGCCTCTTCCGACGGAATCACTTCCTGAACTCCCTTAAAACCTCAACATAGTAACCCTAACCCTAACCCTAACCCTTTGGCCAATTAACTCTGGTATATTGACATCCTTACTCCGATACCACACCTTTCATCATCCCTCACAGACTTCCTGACTTCCTTGAATCTATTATGCCACTCAGAAACTGATGCTTGATTCATGCAAGATGCTCCAAAAGCAGTGTGAAGCATTCCATACGTTTCTGTGGCATTTTTTCCAAGTTTAAAACACAATTTTATTGCATATCGTTTTTCTTAATTGTCAGATTGTATTTTTGAAATTCACCGGTTGTGATAATCAGGCTTTAGAAGGGTGTATTTCAATTCTTGCTGTACTCTTCATTTGAACCTGAAATCATAAAAATCAGTCAGTCATCTTATAAGATGTATAGCAATAACATACTGAATTTTCAAGTGTCTATGACAATTTTAAATAGCCATACGAAAAAAGTCTGGAAACCTATCCTATGCTCCTCGTAAGTTAGTCCAGAGTAGTCGAGGGCGCCCCGAAGGCTCCTTTTTCAATAGCTACTAAATCGAGTTGTAGGAGAGGGCGCAATTACTTTTCCTCAACTGCCCCTCTTACCCTTGATCCTATCTTATAATGCTGAATGCTAAGCAAAGATTCATCAAGTAATTTGTTTGAGTCTTTGATATGACTCGATATAGGATTGAAACCCTAGGTCTCCCGGACCACTGGCGAAAACTCTAACCATTAAAACAATGGGCTTGTATAAACATGAGAATTTAGAGATATATCGACAAAGGTTAAGTCTAAAGAACATCTTGATGTGTTTTTAAGTTTAAATTTTGATATCTTTTTATACGATGGAAATGTTATCTGTCCAAAGTTGTTAATGTTCGTATACATAAATTCCAAATATTTCTAACCATCATAATAACGAAAGAAATATATATGACGAAGATATATATATATAATCTTTGCGTTTTTCTTGGGATATGAACCTACTGATGCACATATAGAGAAATGTATATATAGCAACACACTCACGTATAAGCACCCTCAATAACAAAAATGGATTAAAAAATAGATTGAATTAATAAATAATTCTTGAATGAATGAATAAAGAACTGGGGAATGAATGAAAGAAAGAAGATATAACAGCAATAAGAAAAATGAATGTAAAATAAATAATAAACAATGATTGAGGAAGTATATAATAGATAAAAGATGAGTTAGAATAAGGAGAAAATGTTAAAATCAGGTTAATGGAAGTTTGGAAAGAAAGAAAGAAAGAAAGAAAGAAAGAAAGAAAGAAAGAAAGAAAGAAGAGAGATAAATAAGAAGAAGACATAGGACTAAAGAGAAGCTGAAAAGAAAGAAAGAAAGAAAGAAAGAAAGAAAGAAAGAAAGAAAGAAGAGAGATAAACAAGAAGAAAACATAGGACTAAAGAGAAGCTGAAAAGAAAGAAAGAAAGAAAGAAAGAAAGAAAGAAAGAAAGAAAGAAAGAAAGAAAGAAGAGAGATAAATAAGAAGAAGACATAGGACTAAAGAGAAGCTGAAAAGAAAGAAAGAAAGAAAGAAAGAAAGAAAGAAAGAAAGAAAGAAAGAAAGAAGAGAGATAAACAAGAAGAAAACATAGGACTAAAGAGAAGCTGAAAAGAAAGAAAGAAAGAAAGAAAGAAAGAAAGAAAGAAACATGGAATGAAAGGGAAGCAGAAAAGAAAGAAAGAAAGAAAGAAACATGGAACCAAAAGGAGCTGAAAACAAATTAAGAAGAAAAAGAAATAAAGAGAGAAATAAGACAAGTAAAAAAGAAAGAAACATAGAATGAAAGGGAAGCAGAAAAGAAAGAAAGAAAGAAAGAAAGAAAGAAAGAAAGAAAGAAAGAAAGAATTATATGTCAGGTAAGAGAAAGAAGCAAATAATGTAAAAGCAAAAGCAGACGTGATGAAACGAAAATCCAGCAGGTTGCAAAAATCGGGGCATGTCGAAGTGAAGAAGAAAAACTATAATTACAAATAGGGCGTGTTTTTTCTTTATTTTTTTTAATTTCATCTTTTTCTTTTTTATATCTTTTAAACTTTTTAAAAAATTCCCTGCAAACCAAACGAACTAAAAATGGCTGAGTCAGCAAAGAAGAATTTCAGTATCAATAGTTTTTGATTGCAGTGAAAGAAAATGCAGAAGAAAAAAAATCCTCAAAGAAAAGGAAATGGAGGGAAAAACGTTTTCGGCTTGAAAAAAGGTGAGATCACAGAATTAAGAGGAGATAATAATAATAATAATAATAATAATAATAATAATAATAATAATAATAATAATTGGGTCTTCTTACTTGTATTAACATTTTTGCTCTTCTCTTTTTCTTCCTTTTTCTTTTTATTATTATTATTATTATTATTATTAAATACTCTTTTAGAGTTTTTCACATCAGCGTTAACTGATGGTTTTACACTGGAGTTTGAGTGACAGCAAGTCTCCTCAAGTCTCCAGGACTTCTCTCAAGATTCTGGCCGTTCTTAGCAATGCTGTCGTTTGGATAGTCTCTACCCGTCCGCCAATTTCCAAGTCTTTTAATAATCCTTTAGTTATTGTGCCTAACGCACCAATCACAATTGGCACAATCGTTACTTTCATGTTCCACAGCTTTTTCAATTTTCAAGCAAGGTCGAGGTACTTATCTTTCTTTTCACTTTCCTTCAGAATTATTCTGTTGTCCGCCGGGACAGCAAAGTCGACAATTTTATAAATTTTCTTCTTTTTTTTTGTTGTTGATTATTATGAGGTCTGGTCTTTTGGCCGGGATAATAAACATAATATTAATAATTATAAAAATAATAATGACTGAGATGTTCTTGTATTATAATTTCTCTCTTCTTCTTCTTCTTCTTCTTCTTCTTCTTCTTCTTCTTATTATTATTATTATTATTATTATTATTATTATTATTAATTGTTGTAGTAGTAGTAGTAGTAGTAGTAGTTGTAGCAGTAATAATATCATAAATGATACTACTACTGATAATCATGATAATGGTTTTTGATCTTCCCTGTATTATAATTTCTTTTTCTTTTTGTTGTTCTTGATGTTCTTCTTGTCATTATTATTGTTATCATTATTTAGTACTTGAGATGTTTTTCATTTCAGCTAAGGCTGATGGTCTTTCACTAAAATTTGAGTGACAGCAACTCACCAGAACTCATATCAGTATTCTGGCCGATCACAATAATGCTGTAGATTGGATGGTCTCCACTCGTCCTCTTATTTCCAAGTCCTCAAGTCCTTGTACCAATCTTTTGTTGACTGTACCAAGAGCACCGATCATGATTTGTGTAAACGTCACTTTCATGTTCCACAGGTTTTTCAAGTCCTTAGCAGAATCAATGTACTTATCTTTCTTTTCACTTTCTTTTAATTTTACTCAGTGGTCAGCCGTGACAACAAAGTTCCCAATTTTGCAAGTTCTTGTTTTTCCTATTTACCAACCCCTCCGCTCGGGCAGGATATGACACAAGGTCAATTTTTAAGCGGAATTTAACAGGTTTTAATTCAGAGTTTTTCTTCTCCAAGACTAGTTGCCTAACTAAGGCTGAAGAACCTAGTCTGTCCTACTATTTACCCATAGCTGGAGGGAGAATATTTGGATTCATACATTTCCCAAGGGTATTAGAGCTATGTGAAATGCAATCATTCTCGTCCAGGATTTGAACTCGTGTCGCCGTGTCCATTTCCTGCGACGATAACCATTACACCACAAGTTCTTGTTTTTTGTCGATTATTATAAGGTATGGTCGTCTGGCCGAGTTTAGGTGATCCGTTTTTATGTTAAAATCCCATATCATTTTTTTTTATTATTTTACTTATTTGACTGTTCTTTACAGAAGCGTTTGCTGATGGTTTACCCCAGGAGTCTTAGTGAGAGCAAATCCTCTCAAATCTCCGGGACTTTTCTCAGTATTTTGGCCAATCACAATCATAATGTAGTTTCGATAGTCTCCACTCTTTCCCTTGTTTTCAAGTCTTCCAGTCCCTGTACCAATCCTTTGGTGACTGTACCTAGCGCGCCAATCAGAATTGGTATCACTGTCACTTTCATGTTCCATAGTTTTTCATTTCTCGAGCAAGGCCCAGGTATTTATCTCTCTTTTCGCCTTCCTTCATGTTTAGCCTGACGTCAGCCGGCACGGCAAAGTCCGCTATTTGTCAGGTTTTCTTGTTTTGTTGACTATCACTAGGTCTGGACGTCTGTCCGAGATTAAAGTGTTCGTTTTTATGTTAAAATCCCAGAGAATTTTCTGCATCTCATTTTCCAGGACGGAATCTAGGTTACGCATATACCATTTATTCGTTTGTTTTATTTCACTCTATTTATGTTTTTCACACTAGTCGTATCAGATGCTTTGACTGAAATATGAGAGACGGCAACTCTCCTCAGATTCTTCTAATAACATAAGCTTATCTTAGTTCTATTCTGATCCGGACAGTCTCGATTCTTTATTGCATTTCAAGTGAACACATAAACATATATATATATATGATGGGTTAATGCCTTTGAGAAATGTTTGATCCTATCTCTTCTTATCTCTCTCCAGGTAGGAGTAATAAGTAAAACAAAATAGACTCTTTAACCTTGATTAGATTAACCAATCTAGAAGAAGGAAAATTCCTGTTTCTTACTCACGGGACAACATAAGTGACGTAAGATGGAATACTTGTCGCATGACTAGCTGTTGGTCTTCAATAAGACCTTAACCTAGCTTGTTTCGTAAATCTGTGCACAGATCCATATTCAAGCGAGACTAACAAATTCCATTATATATATATATATATATATATATATATATAATTCTATTTTTATCATTAAGGGTTTTCGGACTATTGTCTTCATTTTTATTGTTATTTCCAATTTCGGCCGATATGTCCTCCGGCCTTCTTCAGGTGTTTGTCGAACTCTGATTCCGTTAGCCATAACCGGGTACAACTGTTAAGTATTCCTGTATTGTTACTCGCCTGTAGCCAGGATTGAACTTGCAGCCTCTATCCTCCTATCTATGTTTCTTGGACCATACGCTAGCAGTATTTGCTCCATCTTTCCTCTGTGTATGGAGTCAAATGCCTTGGAGAAATCTTCAAACATTAGTGTTATCTCGAAATCTTTTGCACCTATTCTGATGATTCAAGAGACAGTCAGATACTGTGAAGTTGAGGACCGATTTCTCTGAAACCTGTTCTGATTTTTCGAAATAGTTTTCTCGATTTTAGGCTTCATATGTTTGAGAAGCTAAGTATTAAAAACATTATCAGCTATAGCAGAAAGAGCTATGCTTCTGTTGTTCTTAGTGATTCCGAGGTCACATTTTTTGGGGGGAAGGAGACAACGCAACCTTTTGTTCTTTTCTCTCGTGCGTTTTGTTTTTAGACAGTGTTGTTATCACATTTGTATGTCTTCTTTACTTCTGAAGGTAAAAAAAAGGTATTTTTTGAGACCAGCAAGTCTTCTCCTTTTTTAAATACTACGTCAAGTTATTCCTCTGTAAATTGGGCTACTTTAATTTTCATCATACAACGTGTGAAAGCACGTGCGATACCATGTCCTCATCAGCCGCCATCCAGGGGTGATAACACAGTTTCGGTAGCTCAAGGCGGTACTGCCACCCCTTTAATATCCAGTTAGCTATTTACATTTTTATTAGTGACTTCCGGAGGATTGCTATACAGATTCTTGAAATGTTCTTTCCAGAGTGTAAGAAAAATGGCAAACTGGATAAATACTAAGACGCTGCTTGAGAACTAAAAAGCTATGGAACTTGAATTTGATAGTGATATCGATCACAGACAGAGACTCTGGAACAGTTTCAGAGATTCTGATAAAGTCCAGATGACAGCTTTGTTTAATTTGGCTACAATACTAAGAAGAATTCTGGAAAACTGTAGAGACCTAGCGATTGTTATCAAACAAAAAAAATAATTTGTCAGCTTGTCGACCTCGCAATATCAGCAGACCACAAAATGAAATTCGAAATAAAGCAAAAAGATCAATAAATACCGTGACTTTGCCTGAGAACTGGAAATATGTGGTTTATGACTGCGAAATCCATCATTGTTTCAGCTTAGAAGATAATCCTGATGAACCCTGAGAAGAGGCTTTTTTTATCTAGCAGCAAATAAACTAATAATAAATTGTTGAATATTCGACTACAAAAATATTCCTTAAACAAATTTCAAATTGCTTAAATTATTGGTATCATTGGTCTAGTGGATAGAGTGTTCGCTTATCGTCATACCAAAGACTTTAAAAATGGTACTTGATACCTCCTTGCTTAACACTCAGCAATATAAGGTACGTATAAAGGGTAAATTGGACCAATCCAGGGAAAGGAGTAGCGCCCTCCCCGACATCTCAGTGTAGCAGCTATTGAAAAAGGGAACCTTCGGATCACCCTCGAATACGGTCGTCAACTTTACTTTACCAACTATATTTTTCATATTCATGGAGAGTTTGGTTTGGTTTGGTTTCATAGCATATCAATAACTCTAATTCTTTTAATGCCAAATCCATTTTTGTTCATATAAACAGTTCTATTTCAAACAATTCAGTTCAATATAAGTATATATATATATATATATATATATATATATATATATATATTCTAAACCGAGTTAAACGCCAGAACAGTTCTTTTTCAAACAATTCTGTTTAGCATAAGTACACATTTTAGTTCGATTTGACCCGTAGATAGGACAATACCAGGTGCTACCACACCGGGCCAAAGTAAACCGGGCAGCGATGGCATTGAAAGGGTATTCTACATTCCCCAAAGCTCCAGCATTACTGGAACCTCACCATCGGATTGTTCACTGTCATATCCCGGACACTCGTTGGGAGGGGTCTAACTCCTCTGCAGAGAAGTAGTCCGTGTATTCTGTAGCCCCAGCCGATTGGGCCGCAAGTGACCGAGAGAAAATTTTATAAAATAACCTGATGTTAGGGAAAAATATGAAAAGATTTTGTAATTAAAAATCTTAAAATCAAATACCTGCGGAAGCCTAGACATGAAAAATGGTCTGTAATTAATAGACAGTTCTCACAAACCTCTAAAAGCAATTGTGAATACCAAAATGAAAGGTAAGATTACTCTAACGAAGAATTGCCAATTGAAACAATGAAAAGTCTAGTAATACTCATTCATGAAAAGAATCAACGGTGAATTGTGGCGAAAGACGTTGGATATTCCAAATGAGAAGTGTCTTAAATTGGGTATGAATATTTTTTTAAAAATGGGGTTATAAAAAAAAAGAAAGTAATCTGGTAAACGAGGAAAGACACTAAAAAGTGCGGAGAGAAATGTGAAAAAAATGCGTTGATAAGTGAAAATGTACAGCAACACAAACAAGAAACAAATGGGTCGAAACTGGAGTCCATGTATGTGAGAGAACTAAATGAAATTGGTTGTATGAAATGGAATTTAAATTCAGAAAAAAAAGACAAGACCAGAACTAATACAGACAGAAGAAAATGAGGTTAACATGTTCTGAAGATAAATTCTCCTGACGTGTTGACAAGTAGATGAAAGTGATGTTCAGTGAAGAATTAAGAATCTACATTGGCCAAGGCGATGAACCTGTAGCTTTTGTCTGCTACCGTTCAAATGAAACACAGAAAGATGTTGACAAGTAGATGAAAGTGATGTTCAGTGAAGAATTAAGAATCTACATTGGCCAAGGCGATGAACCTGTAGCTTTTGTCTGCTACCGTTCAAATGAAACACAGAAAGATGTTAGGCAGAAAAAACAAATAAATTTTTTAAGTCATTCACGATAATGAGTTGCTTGTCATTTAAAGGACCAGCGAAGAAGGTAATTATTACCTCAACAAGCAATGAATATTTGTATCTCGAAATCCTGCATAATTTTCTCATTCTGTCGATATAAAATTAGATTGATGATGATGATGTGATTTTTCAGGGTGATATTTCCTCATAAAACAGAACAAAGGAAATTAAGACTTTTCTTAAGGAACAGTTTATAAAATCAATATCAGAGCCAAATTCCAATTGAAAATTCAAGGTGGAAATAAAAAAATAAGGTCCACGTGAATTTCCCATCCATCAAAAAATATAGATCAATTAACAGATTAATAAATGTGATGAATAGATTTTTGGTTAATTAATAAATTGATAAATCTAATAATAAATTTAATTAGATATATCAATTGCTAATCGCGAATGTTGGAACCATTTTAATAATTAGTGAAATCCATGCCTAAAACAATTGATGCAGTCATAAAAATTCGAGAACTTGCAATCACATATTCATTCTATTATTATTATTTTTTTTTTGTGAATTAATTGAATACTTTTTCTTCAATATTAGATTACTGCATTATACTTTCCTCTAAATATAGATAGAAAAAGTAAAACCTCTAATTCTTTAGTTTCATCATGTAACCATCAAAATAAATGTAACGTTAAGATGGTCAGTTGGTTGTCTAGGTTTTATGGCAATTCATCCTATGTAGGTTATTTAACGCTGAATTCATTTTCATGCAAATAGTCAATTCTATTTCAAACAATTCAGTTTAGTATTAGAACACACAGTTTAATCGTCAAAAACATTTCTATTTCAAGATATTCAAATTATTCAAACAGTCCTAATTCAGCAAATTCAGTTTAGTATCAGAACAGATTTTGTATACACACAGTTAAATGTCAAAACAATTCTATATTAAACAATTCAGTTTCGTGTAAATACAGTTTCAATGTCAAAAACAGTTCCATTTCAGATAATTCAGTTTAACGTGAGTATGCAGTTTCAATGTAAGTACAGTTTAATAGTCAAGAACATTTCTATTTCAAGCTATTTAGTTTAGTTAAACATTTCTAAGTCAAACAATTCAGTTTAGCATTAGTATGCCGTTAGTTCTGTTTAACCAATAGATAGAGCCCTATCAGGTGATATCACTCTGGGTCAGAGTGGACCGGGGAGCAATGACAATGAAAGGGTGTTCCACATTCCCCAAAGCTCCAGCATTACTGGAACCGCACCATTAGATTGTTTAGTATAATTTCCCGGACACTCTTTAGGTATGTCTTACCCCTCTTGCCAGTGAGTAAGACACAACTCAATACGCGTAACATAGGTGCGTATACATTCAGCAACTTTTTTTTTCCTATTCTGTCCTTTCGGTTAGACTTGTTCCAGCCTCGAACACAGCCTCAGAAAATTCGTCAAACCCCGAAAGAGACAAACAACCAGCATGGGAGAAGACAGGTTCCTCCTAGGATACATGGCTATATTTCTGTATATTGAAATACTAGTCAACATACATTTTATTGTGTATAGGACACTTTTAATATTTAGTCTTTTTCCATAATATCCTCGTTAATTACATACAGACTTACACATAAACAGTGGAGTATTTCAACTGACTATATTAGGATATTCGTAATGTTTTGTAATGTTTCATTTTTATGTATTCGTTGATATATAAACTTTATTTTGTTTGTATTGCTCTTTTTTGAATGCCATTTTATTCGCGTCGTTTTATTTCGTTTGCTTTTCAATAATGAGGCAACATAAATTGTGGAACTAAACACCAAACATATCACCTCAATATATATATATATATATATATATATATATATATATATTTCTTTAAAGAAAAAACCAAAGACCGGTCTTTGGTTTTTTCTTTAAAGAAATATTGCTCTGTAAAAAATTACATTGAGCTCTCTACCAGGAAAATTTAAATGTTTAGCTCCTGAATTATTTTCTTGCCCTGAAGGAATTACTCCCAACTCTGGTTTAACTGGACCGAATAATACTATATATATATATATATATATCACCACTCTTCAGTCTAGCTAGGCACGCGAGACGCTTCAAGCTGGGATTGAAACCCGCCTAACATTATGTTAGACCGATAACATACCATACAGCTAACACCAGACCCAACGCTAGCTCGTAAATTTACCGTTTATATATTCGCTTCCGTTTGTATACATTTTACGCGATCAGATACCGAAGTACTCAATTCGTTAGAAGATCTTTGCATTACACCTGTGGCAAGCGTTAATTCTTTCGTCCAAGTGCTCACCACCCCCGTGGGGGATATATATTTATATATAGGCGGTAAAATAATAATAAAAGTGTCATTTGAAAATGCTCGATAAATATGAATAGAAAAAATTCAATTCATATCAAACGTTAAAAAGTCACAAAAATTTCACGACCACTCAAGGTTAGCGGATATCGATCCTCAGGTGGGCATCAAAAGAAATCACTAATAATTTATTTTTCCATAGCCAGATTGTCGCTGAAAGTACAAGTAATGCTTTTGAATTTAGACTGTTTCTCTCTCCTGGAAGGATTGCCTTATTAAGGATAAAGAGCTTAGTCTGCCTTACGATTTTACCAAAACTTAAAAAGCTAGTTTGAATTCAGAATTTTCCAATTCTTAAATCCGTATCTATACCAAAGTTTAAAAAAACAAGCCTCTCTTTTGGCTTAATCATAATTAATTCATGTCTTTCACAAGCGAATTTGTCCGAAGTGAAATGCAAGCATGCATCTTATCAATAATTATTTTGTTTCCGACAAAAATGGGAAGAAAGACAACTCTATGGGCGCTTTAGATAACTAATAAAAGACATCTCACACGAGAAAACCTGGAAGTGGCTAAGGAAAGGAAACTTTAAAAAAGAAACAGAATCTCTCCTAATAGCAGAACAAAACAACGCCATAAAAACCAATCATATCAAAGCGAGAACAGATAAGACGCAACAAAATAGCAAATGTTGGTTATGTGGTGATAGAGACGAAACCATCAATCACATAATAAGCGAATGCGGCAAATTAGTACAGAAAGAGTATAATACTAAATACGATTGGGTGGGCAAGGGGATCCACTGAGAGATGTGCAAGAAATTTAAATTTGACCATACGAACAAATAGTACATGCACAACCCAGCATCTGTCCTGGAGAATGATACACATAAACTTCTATGGAACTTTGACATACAAACACATCGCCAAATCTCGGCCAGAAGATCAGACCTTATAGTAATCAACAGAAAAAGAGAACTTGCAAAATTGTCGACTCTGTAGTACCGGCTGACCACAGAATAAAACTGAAAGAAATTGAAAAGAAGGGTAAGTACCTTGACCTTGCTAGGGAAGAAAAAAAAACTATGGAACATAAAGATGACGATTATACTAATCGTGGTCGGTGCATTTGGTACAGTAAGAAAAGGATTATTAAAGGGACTGAAGGACTTGGAAGTTGGAGGACGAGTGGAGACCATTCAAACTACAGCATTGTTGAGAACGGCCAGAATACTGAGAAGAGTCCTGGAGACTTGAGGAGACATGCTGTCACTCAAACTCCAGTGAAAGACCATTAGCTAACGCTGATGTGAAAAACTCTAATGAGTAAATAATTATAATAATAATAATACAAATCAAATTGAAACCTTCCTCTAAGTGTACAAATTCCATAGATATTTTTTGCCGGACTAGAAATATTGGTGAATACTGCTAGTTACATTAATTAGCTGATTGTAAGTGGATTTTTTTTTTTGGGGGGGGAAATGTACTTGACCCTTAACATCTTACGGTACATGTAAAGCAAATATAATGCAAAATTTGGCGTTGAATATAATGATTTGGAATGTCCATTATTTGAATTATTCAGATTATTAAAATTCCAAAAGGGCCAATTAAGTCCAAGGCGAGATGGGTCGATTGATAATAATCACTGCAATAGAAAAGGGACTGCGATAATTACCATGATAATTAGACTCTTGATGACGTACAAATAACGAGAATGCTAATAATAAGGGTGATAAAATTATTATAATGACCATTGGAAGCTGTCTTAAAACCAAATGACTAAACTTATCTCAAGTTTCTTTAAATGCTTTTATGTAATTATGCATTGTCTCATAGGCGTAACGGTTATCATTGGGAATAGTCTCAAAGGCCTAAAGGTTATCATTGCAAATAGTCTCACTGGCGTAAAGGTTATCATTGTAAATAGTCACACAGGCGTAACGGTTATCATTGTAAATAGTGTCTCAGAGATAACATTATCATTGTAAATAGTCTCACAGGTGTAACGGTTATCATTGTAAATTATGTCAGAGGCGTAACGTTTATCAATGTAAATATTCTCACAAGCGTAGCGGTTATCATTTTAAATAGTCACACAGGCGTAAAGGTTATGGTAAATTGTCTCACAGGAATAACGTTATCATTGTAAATAATATCACAGAGATAACGTTATCATTGTAAATAGTCTCACTGGTGTAGCGGTTATCATTGTAATTAGTCTCACAGGCGTAACGGTTATCATTGTAAATAGTATCACTGGCGTAACGTTATCATGATGCTCTTGAAAATATTTATTAATGTTCGAACGGGGAATATTGAGTACGGGAGTTCGATTTTTGACTAGTTGAAAGGTAATTTAAGAAGAATCTGAGATAAATAGATTGATCGATACTTACATACATACATTCATTTATAGAAAGAATCTTGTTGATGTAGATTCACACACACACACATATATATATATATATATATATATATATATAGAGAGAGAGAGAGGCGGGGAATTGAAAAACAAGGTAATCCAAAAAGAAGAATTTAATATAAAAGAAAGTCAACGTTATAACGTTTTGGTTCAAATGAATCATTATCAGAACTCAAAAGGGTGTTAAAAAACATCCATCGGGGATTTAATACCATCAGATATTATTCTTTCAATTACATTAAATTCTTTTTTGGATTACATTTTTTCTCTATCTTTTAGGGTTCATGTCCTTCATTTACTCTCAGTCTCTCTCTGTCTCTCTCTCTCTCACGCACTCACACACACACACACACATATATATATATATATATATATATATATATATATATATATAAATATATATATATATATATATTCTTTCTTTAAAGAAAAAAACAAATATCGGTTATTTTAGGACAATAAATTTATTTCCATCCTGTTTTTCGTTTCTGGCGTGAACCAAAAACACGAAGAAAAATATAACAGGACTTCTTCAGATCTAATGGTCCTGTTAGATTTTTCTTCGTATTTTTGGTTCATTCCAGAAACGAAAAACAGGATGGAAATAAATTTATAATCCTAAAATAACCGGTCTTTGGTTTTTTTCTTTAAAGAAAGTATTGCTCTGTAAAATTAATTATATTGAGCTCTCTACCAGGAAAATTTAAATGTTCAGCTCTTGAATGATTTTCTTGTCCTGAAGGAATTACTCCCAACTCTGGTTTAACTGGACCGAATAATACACACACGCACACACACACACACACACACACATACACACACACATATACATACATATATATATATATATATATATATACACGTATATATGGTTGTGTGTGTGTGTATTAGAATTATACAGGCAGATAGATATAAAAGATTTGTTAAAAAAGTTCTAAGCCTTATCCCGAAAGTGAAACAACACAGATCTTCATTATATTTCAATGTAGTCACCTTTGACACCAATTCACTCGGTCAAGTGATGCTCAAGGATTACAATCCCATCACAGAAGAAGGTACTATCTAAAAATTATGTACATGGTTTTCAAAATTGTGACCATGTTGGTGGCATTTGAGTTTAGGAACTAGAAAGAATTCAAAGGCACAGTTGACTGCTATTAAAACTTGAGCATTGTGAACGGGCGTGTTATCCTGAAGCAAGAACCACACCTGCCGTCAGCTTCCCTCTGCGTTCCGAATTGATGGCCTCATTCAGATGTCTTTATGTTGAGTCATGGTATTGTCAATTAATAGTTTTTCTATCATGATTACGCCCTTCTAGAATTCACCGACTGCATCTCTGCAGAGGGATAGACCCCTTCCCCCATGAGTGTTCTGTATATGTCATTAAACTATCTCAGCCCAGTCAGCTGGGGCTGTAGAATACACTGACTGCATCCCTGTAGTGGGAAAACCGTCCCAAAAAAGTGTCCTGGATATGACATTAAACCATTTGATGGTGAGACTCCAGCCTTGGAGATTTGGGGAATGTGGAGTACCTCTTCATTGCATTTGCTTCATGGCCCACTCTGACCCGGAGTGGAATCACTTGATAGAGTTCTATCTATGGACCAAATAGAAAAAACTATGTGTGCAAACTAATGACTGATGTTAAATTATGACAGTAATATAGCAATACTTGAAACCATTCAACTGTGTGCAAAAAAGAACCCAGGCTCGTTTAAGAATATTATCTACAAAATGTTTACAAATATATATATATTTGATTGAACATAATAGACATTTTTTGTCTAAATATTTTTTGTTAATCCTTTCGAATTGCCGTATTGATCTTATGATATGCGGCGGGAATTGGTTGATAAACCTTCTATAATTAGTTATTTCCCCAGTACTTTCTGCCCAACTTTGGGCCATCAGCAGGGGAGGATGTATAACAAAAGTGATGTAACTTTTGTATGTACATTAAGAATGAGTGTTTGTACTGTTGTATTGTCTAGCGTTTACTTTTCGAATTTGTTTCTATAAATAGTGTCAGTAGCTAAAGACATTTAAGTACATTAGCATTGATTTCAAAATTAATTCTATTAAGTTTGGGTTGCATGTTCTTAATATGTAGAGCCTCGAGAATCTGTAGTTTTTGCTTGTTATTTTGTTCTAATATTGTTGTGTTTTCGGTAAATTTTCCATAATTCTGTTGTTGGGTATGAATGTTTTTTAAATGCTGTGCTATGAAACTTGCATCAAAGAGGTGCATTGTAAGTCTTCTTGATAGGGTAGTTGAGGTTAAACCGATATATATTGTTGTTTTCAGTGATACAATCTCCTAAAGGACATTTAAATTGATATATCATGTTGTTTTTTTTACAAAACTCCACTCGAGGGAGAGGAATTATTTTTAATGACTAAGTTTGAGGTTTTAAATTTATTATATATATATATATATATATATATATATATGATAAGTTTTATTTCTTTATTAAGACCAGTGAGGAGTTTGTTTCTTTTAATATTTTTTCGTCTGATTTATAAATGTAGTATATATATATATATATATATAGTATAAACAGGATTGTTCGTTAAATAACTGTTATGGTGATAAGACTTATGACGTCACTGCATGGATCCTTCCCAGTACAATAAATAGTGACTGGCTCGATAAACGAGGCAAGTTAATCTAGTCAGTTACCGGTAACTGTTACTGTCTGTGTTTCTGTAAATATATACCACAGTAAACCTTACATCTCTGTTATTCATTTCTGGTCCTTCAAGACCACAACAATAACCTACAATGGTTGATATGTCATAAAGTCAACCAAAACCAAACCCATGTTTCATATTGAGTTACTAATCTGCAGTGGAAAATCTGAGGGTTAGCATGAAAATGATTTATAAATGTCCTGAAAATGTTAACCCTTATATTGACCTCATATTGACTGACAGTCAAAATCTGTGGTTTCCCAACTCCACTTGAATTATTATATAATGACGGAGGGATTTCGTTTTATATATCTTGCCTTTCGGTTTAGTTAGATTGAGAACCTTTCGGCTCAGCACATGGGTTAGTTAGGTGCAAACTTGAGCACAGGTGTTGACGCGCGCGGAGAGGGTATGTCGTTCACAGATTTCAAAATAAAAATCCGAGAGAAAGGTTGACCAGTGGATGTGAATGACGTTAGGCACCGGAAGCGCTCGTGGAGGATTTGGGGAGATTTGAATAAAAGTCAGTGGAGTTGAGAACTAGACACCGAACGAGAAGGGTCGACTTTTGTGGATCGCATAGGCTAGACGAATTTGCGCGCTACGGGCGCCGCACGAGATGGGGTGCAGATGAAAAAGCCAGAATAGAAAGAATGTGTATCTCTATCCTTATGTTGAAGAACCTTTAAACTCAACGGTAATAAAAAGTTTCGTACCTGATCTAAGAAGTCGTAAGTGTTTTACGTTGTTTCGGGATTCCTATGTTCTATGTATATATGTTAGGAACATTCTATGTACGTTTCACATATCCGTATCATGGGTATGGTACAGAATTTCACGGCCTACATCTTCATATTTCCATTAGAAGAGAAGTCATGTTTATTTATAACTCTTCTTTCTGTGTGAATTTACAACTTTTGGAATCACTGTCACACATACACACACATGCACACACACACACACGTACTTATATATATATATATATATATATATATATATATATATATATTTATAAATAAGTGCAAGAACTAATCCTTGTTATTTACTAAACACTGCTAACAATAGCTCATTTATTCAGAGTATGCCGACTGCATCTTTTGCAGAAGGTTTAGATACCCACAGTAAAAAGTGTTACGAATATGACATGCAATCACATCAGATAGTTTTTAAACGACACTCGTATATATATATATATATGATTGTGTGTGTGTGTGTGTGTGTGTGTGTGTGTTTGTGTGTGTGTCACTCAATGTATGTATCTGATTATATACATACATCCATCTCTACACTTGCCCAAATCGGCTGGGGTTGTAAAATACACCGACTGGATCTCTGCATTGGGGTAAGACCCCCTCGTAACAAGTGTCTTAGATATGACACTAAACATTCTGATAGTGAGGTTCCAGTGATGCTTGAACTTTGAGGATTGTGGAGCACCCCTTCATAGCCATCGCTCCAAAGTCCACGCTGGCCTAGAATGGTAGCACCTGATAGAGCCTTGTTTATGGCTTAAATAGAACTAATTTGTGAACTTTTGCTAAGCTAAATTACTTTGAAATAGAACTGTTTTGATTCTTAACTGCGTGTAAACAAAAAATGTAATAAGTTAAATTGTTCTGAATTCGAACTGTTTGACTAAACTGAAGAGCTTAAAACAGAAATGTTTTTGTCATTTAAACAGTATGCTTATGTTAAATTGAATTTTTTAGAATAGAATTAAATTGCTTGAATTGCTTGACTAAATTTTATAGCTTCAAATAGAAATGTTTTTGAATATTAAATTTATGTTAAACTGAATCATTTAAAATAGAAGTTTATTTGTAAAAAAAATGGATTCGGCATTAAAAAACCTAGAAGGGTTTATATGCCATAAAACACAAACAAACAAACAAAAAAGCATAAACGTGGGTGAACTCACACACACACACACTCACACACACACATATATATATAGTAAAGTTGGCGACCGTAGTCGAGGGCGACCAAAACTCTCCCTTTTCAATAGCTACTACACCGAGATGTAGGGGACGGCGCTACTCCTTTACATGTATTGCTCCATTTTACCCTTGATACGTACCTTATATTGCTGAGTTTTAGACAAGGAGGTATCAAGTACCATTTTTAAAGTCTTTGGTAAGACACGACCCGGGATTGAATATATATATATATATATATATATATATACGTCTGGGTATACGTCAGAGAATAAACGTTACAGCGTGACTGGAGTTAAAACTCGTTTACTTGAGGCGAGCACCTTAGTCATTCTCCCACGGGGGACTCAACCACCAAATCTCTCTCTCTCTCTCTCTCTCTCTCTCTCTCTATCTATCTATCTATCTATCTAGATATAGATATATGTATATATATATCCGCACACATGAACCCCCCTATATATATATGTGGTGGGGTGTTTGTGTATGTATGTCTTTGTGCATGTGTATAACAACCAAGTTACTTGATAGATTGACTAATGTAAACAGACTAAGACCTGTATATTTTATCAGTTTATCTTTTTCTCTCTCTTTCTGAGTCTATCTATCTGTCTATCTATCTATCTATCTTTGTAAACACACTTAGATAGATAGATAGATAGATAGATAGATAGATAGATAGATAGAATCAGTAAATCATTTATAAAAGGTAACCTTGAGAGACATTAAAAAATCAATGTTATATTAAAAAGTTGAAGATGAAACTGACTAAAAAGGAAAAAAGAAACCAGTCTTAAAAGTGCAGAGAAAAAGAATAGGAAAAACGATTTGCAAGAAGAATTGAAGCGGAACAGAAGGAATGAAGAAATGAACGAACGAACGAAAAAAAAGAAAAGACAAATGCAAGAAAAGAGGGAAAAAACAAACAATCTAAAAAAAAAAAAAAAGAAAGAAAGAAAGAAAGAAAGAAAGAATGTATGAATGAATGAATGAAACAATTGAAAAACCCAGCAAATAAATGAAAATACGTCAAATCGAAGCCCAATTCCACGAACAATACAGAAAAAAGATAGAAAAACGAGGATGAAATAACTGAAGACGCAAACAGGGTGTGTAAAATTATTTGAAAAGACATTAGTAAAACGAAAGAAAGAAAGAAAGAATGAAAGAAAGAAAAATGAATAAACAAAAAAGAAGGAAGAAATAAAAATCTGAAACGGCAAGAGAAAAAAAGACAAGAAGAACTATCTAGAAAGATTAGAAAAGAAAGAAAGGAGAAAGAATATGAGAAAGAAAGAAAAAAGAAAAAAAGAAATGTCAATAAAAAAGAAAAAATAAATTAATGAAATCCCTTAGAAAGAGGGGTAAAAGAAACAAATAAAAAGAAAGACAATCCAAAGAATGAAGGAAAGAATAAAGAAAGAAAGAAAGAAAGAGAGAAAGAAAGAAATTAAAGAAATTCCATGGAAAGAAAGATAAAAAAGCAAATAAACAAAGGACATTCCTAAGAAAGAAAGAAAGAAAGAAAGACATTAAAGAAATTCCTAAGAGAGAGGGATAAAGGAAACAAATAAATAAATCACAATCCTAAGAAAGAAAGAAAGAAAGAAAGAACAATAAAACAATGTAAGAAATAGAGATAGATGGAAAATTAAAACAAACGAAAAGAAAAGAAGAAGAATTCAAAGAACGAGTTGAAAAAAAGAAGAAAAAATGAAGTATTTTAAAGTGGTTTCTTAGTTTTTAAAAAACTGATAGAAATGAAATAAACGATTTTTATCATCCGTGCTTGCCCTTAAAATCAGCCTCTTTTTAGCCTTCTGAACAAAAACACAACAGAAAGGGAAAAAGGGAGAAACTAGAAAGTGAAAGAAAGAACAAAACAGGAACGAAAAAAAAAAAAACGGCAACGGAAAGACACAAAATAACTGCATAAACCAAATAAGAATTTGAAAAAGAAAAAAAGAAAAAGATAAAATTTAAATAAATAACTAATAAACAGCTTAGGTCGGCCATGATGACACGAGGCTGCATGCCCCAATTTTTACTTTCACTTTTGTCTTCTTTTCCCGCGCTGCGCATGCGCAGAAGATCCCATTGGCAGACAACATGGCGACGGCGTTAGTGGGAGGGGGACGTGCAGGCGTCGGTGTGCAACAGCTAATATGCATTGCTGGTGCTTTATCGAAGCAGCCGCAGCACCAGCAGCCGCATCTAAAGTTGCTATTCTAGCAATAAGAGGCATGGTCTGAGTAAATCTAGGGCGCGTATTGCTGCCAAAAAAAAAACATCAGAAGACTGGGGAAAGAAAGAAAGAAAGAAACTAAAAAAAGAAAGAGGGAGACAGACGCTCAAAGATATTGGTTATTGATTTCAAAAACTTGTGAAATATTCTAATAATGATTAGATCGATAAATTTTCTTCCTAATTTAGAATAAAACAAAGTCTTTACGAGGAGTAAAAACAAAACAAAAGAAAGAATGCTGAGGTAGTTCAAGAAAGAAAAAAAGAAGTAGATATTCGGTGAAACTATATAATAAGAGAGAAAAATACAAAACAAGGTATTGAAAGAAAGAAAGAAAGAAAGAAAGAAAGAAAGAAAGAAAGAAAGAAAGACAGAAAGAAAGAAAGAAAGAAGTAGAAAATCGGTAGAACTATATAAAGAGAGAGAAAAACACAGAACAAGGTACTGAAAGAAAGAAAGAAAGAAAGAAAGAAAGAAAGAAAGAAAGAAAGAAAGAAAGAAAGAAAGAAAGTAAGAAAGATAGAGAAGAATGAATTCAGACGAACAAAATAAATTAACAAAGACAGGAAGAGGAATTTGAAGAAAGAAAGAAAGAAAGAAAGAAAGAAAGAAAGAAAGAAAGAAAGAAAGAAAGAAAGAAAGAAAGAAGTAGAAAATCGGTAGAACTATATAAAGAGAGAGAAAAACACAGAACAAGGTATTGAAAGAAAGAAAGAAAGAATCAAAGAAAGAAAGAAAGAAAGAACGAAAGAAAGAGAAGGGACGAATGAATTCAGACGAACAAAATGAATAAAGAAAGACAGGAAAGGGAATTTGAAGAAAGAAAGAAAGAAAGAAAGAAAGAAAAATTTAAAGGAAAAGTAGGAAAAAAATATAAAGAAATAGTAGAAAAACAGAAAGAAAAATTTGGTGAGACTAAATCAATATATGAATGAATAAATTTGAAAAAAAAATTAAAAAAGCAAATAAAGAAAGAAAGAAAGAAAGAAAGAAAGAAAGAAAGAAAGGAAAAGAAAAAAACATTTAACCCGAAATAAATTTCGATGGAAGTGAATAAAAATTGGAGAAGAATAGATAAATAAAGAAATGATTAAATAAAAATCATTCAAATATTTCGATTGAAAAAATTGAGAACAAATTTAATTTCTTATGTCTTGAAAATTATCCACCCAAACAGATATCTTTATAAACAAAGAATATTTTTTAAAATGTTTAAGAAATGTATCAGTTTTTGGTCTGATTTTCTGCCGCATGACATCGAAAAGAAATAAAGGAGACGACCAAGAAAACTAATCATGAAAACGTCCAAAGTCAAATATTTAAATTGTTAAGTTTTAAAGTTCAAATTTCTCTTGGCTGTGGCCTTTAAACATGTAAACAGTCATGAAATAAATATCACTTGAAACTGACCAGAAGTAACATCTACGAGGGGCATACGATAAGTTTCCAGACTTTTTTCGTATGGCCACTTTTTTTGATAGTACACACATGAAACTCTAGTCCCGTTCGAACTAATCTCCTCTGGCTGCAATGCACTTGCTGTACCGTTCCAACAACTTCTGCAAGGCCCCATCGAAGTCCTTTTGTGTTAGCATGTCAATGACCTTCGTCACAGCCTCAATTGTCTCATACTGACAGCCTCTGAGCTTAGGGAATAACCAAAAGTCACAGGAAGCAAGGTCTGGACAATAGGGATGGTGAAGAACTGTCTTGATGCCCATCTTACTCAAATAGTCAGTGACAAGGATGGACTTGGGGACTGGTGCATTGTTCTGGTTGAAATGCCACTGAGCCGATTTGAAGAGTGCTGGCTTCTTCCGATGGAATCTCTTCCTGAACTCCCTTAAAACCTCAACATAGTAACCCAATGCCTAAGCCTAACCCTTTGGTCAATCAACTCTGGTCTATTGACTTCCTTACTCCCCCCACACCTTTTTTGATCCCTCACAGAATCCCTGCCTTCGTTGAATCTCTTATGCCACTCAAAAACTGATGCTCGATTCATACAAAATAGTCCCAAAGCAGTCTGAAGCATTCTATACGTTTCTGTGGCATTTTTTTCAAGTTTAAAACACAATTTTATTGCATATCGTTCTTCTAAAGTGTCAGATTGCATTTTTGAAATTCACCAGCTGTAACAATCAGGCTTTAGTAGGGTGTATTCCAATTGCTGCTGTAGCTTTTCAGTTGAATGTGAAATCATAAAAATTGGTCAATCATCTCATAAGATGTATAGCAATAACATACTGAATTTTCAAGAGTCTACAGCAATTGTAAATGCCCATACAAAAAAAAGTCTGTAAACTTATCGTATGCTCCTCGTATCTATCTATCTATCTATTTTAGGGTTTTTTTGAAAATTTGTGGCAATAATCAAAGATGGTTCATTTTATTCTTGTCTTGCAGTGTTTCAGGTTATATTTATTGGTTAATTAATTGATTGAGTTTTATAGCTTATCAATCTTTGTAGGTTATTTAATGCCAGGTCTTGACTATATATATATAAAGAGAGAGAGAGAGAGATGGGGATTTTTTTTGCGGGAAGAAACAAAAATAAAGAAAAGAAATGATTTAGAAACCAAGCAGCCTTGTCCGGCGAGAGCAGCGTACTGGACGAGAAGACAGGAACTATTCAAATGAATAATCATGAATAATCCATATGTAATAAATGTGCTAATCTCCTCGCAAAACATTAAAATAGACAGTGCTGTGTATTTGACTGGTTGTTTACAACAACCAATCAAGTGCTAAAGTGAGTGGTCTATTATCATCCAAATGAATAAATAGCCAACTCTTTTCCTACTTTTGCGTATACTGGAGGGCGTATCAGAGACTGATCATCTCTGATAGTGTCTGCTTGGTGAAGGGAGTATGATGTTGAAAACCGAACCCCCCCCCAATTACCCAAGCAAAACGCATCACTGACGTCACCCTCCGGCTCCAAATGTAGTAAGGCGTATGTATATATTTATATATATATACATATACCCGTGTGTGTGTGTGTGTGTGTGTGTGTGTGTGTGTGTGTACCCGTGTGCGTGTGTGTGTGTGTAATTTGTGAACGAACACTTTTTTGTTTGAGCATGTTTTTTTACGGCCTCGGGCCACACAACGTCCAGAAGTTAGAAAAAGTTACCCATGTGTTGAATTGGTATTCATCATATTATTTGGTATAACCCTGTTTCTCTAAAAAAAGGAATAAAATGTCATTCATGTTAATCTTCTCCAACAAATCCCTCAAACTATTTTCCTTGAAAATTTTTTTCTGATAAGAGCGTTGATTGATAGATTAACTTTTATGGTATATCAACCTTTATAGGCTAATTAATGCCTGATCCTGTTTAGACATGTATAGATATGTGATTTGTGAACAAACAGTTTATTGTGAGCGATTTATTTCTTGACTGTTTATATATATATATATATATATATATATATATATATAAAGATTGAATAAAATTAACTATCTTAAATTATTCCCACAAATCTTCATGAAACTTGAATATCTAAGACAGACATAGGAAATGATCATTTTCTCTGATTACTGTAATTCCCTTAGTTGTTACAAAAAGTTATTATTTTCCAAAAAGAAAATCCTCAGAAATACAAAGGTTCAACATTTCTGAAAAAATTACAAGTTTCATAATAAAGAATGACTGATATATACATTGTCATTTTTTAAGTCAGATAATATATATATATATATATATATATGTATCATCAACATCATCATCATGTCGTGCCGCCAGCATGGATATCCCTGACCCTCTCTCGCCACTTCTCCCTATCATTCATCGCCCCCGGCAGGTCTTCAGGGTTACATCCTGTGTCCTCACATATTTGCTGTATGTAAGTTCGTGCTGGTCGTCCTGCTTTTGCACATCCATATGTGGGGGTCCACAGGAGTACATCGCTTATGATCTCGTCCTTGCTTCTCCAGCAGTGTCCCGCGTGTCTGGTTCGTCTAACTTGTATAGTTTTCGTGATGGGGGGCAAGTGTCCGTATAGTTGGTGTCTTGTGGGGTGTTGTCGCCAGGACTTGTTCAATACTGCTCTCAACATTCTTGTGTAATTTCCGTCTAGTTTTTTTCTCCAGCCGTTTAGTTAGCGTCCATGTAGTGCATCCATTTAGCAGTATCGACACAACCGCTGCCTGGAAGAAACTGCGTTTTATATATATATATATATATATATATATATATATATATATATATATATATTTCTAACGATATTTATATTGCCAAGTCGGCTGGGGCTGTAGAATACATCGATTGCCCCAACGAGTGTCCTGATATGACATTAATATGACACAATCTCATTGTAAGGTTCCAGTAATGCTGGATATTTGGGGAATGTAGAGTACCCCATCATTAACTCTGTAGATTTCCCTGTCGGCTAGACTGTAGAATACACTGATTGCACCTCTGCAGAAGGGTAAGACTCCCCCAAATAGTGTCCTGGATACGACACTAAACAATCTGATTGTGAGATTCCAGAGAAACTGGAGCGTTATGGAATGCGGAGTACGCCTTCATTACCATCGCTCCTAGGCCTATAGTGGTAGCACCCGATAGGGTATAATCTATGGGTCAAATAGAACTAAAATGCATACTTATGCGAAACAGACCTTCTTGAAATAGAATTGTTTAGATATATAAACTGCGTACTTATGTTAAACTGAATAGTTTAAAATAGAACTGTTCTAACATTTAACTGTGAGTAAACAAAAACTATACTTATACTAAACTAAATTGTTTGATTTGGTTTCTTTGTTTAATGGCACATTAACCTTTGTAGTTTATTTAATGCCAAAGATATTCTCCTAGAACAGTAGCTGTACTATTTAACCCATAGCTGGGAGGATAAGGGGGTTCATACCTTTCCCAAGGATATTTACCCGAAAGTGAACGCAATAGCGTGACTGGAGCACGAACTCGCTTACTACGATTCCACAGTCCATCGATTTAACCATTACATCACGATGACACCTCCCCATTAAATTGTTTGAATTAGAACTGTTTGAATAAATTGAATATCTTGAAATAGAAATGTTTTTGACAATCAAACTGTGTACTTATGCTAAACTGAATTGTTTGAAATAGAACTGATTATTTGCATAAAAATGGATTAGGCGTTAAATAACCTACAAAGGTTGATATGCCATAAAACCTAACCAACCCAACCACCAAACAACATTTATATGTCTGCTTTGTTGTTCATAATATATTGTCAAATAATAGAAAGCCATTTCCACTTTAAGTGATAGACCTCTAAAATTAGTAAATCTTAGAAGCAGCATCCCACAAAACCACAGCTATACGACCATTTATTCTTTACCATCATCCCTGCACATTTCAGACGCTTTTGTATGTGTATTTTTGTCAATGGAAATATTGTCATCGATCTTATGCTTCGAGTTTTTTTTTAAGACTAGATCGAGTAGTTCCAGGCACAGTTGTTTCTCTAGTACGCCTGAAAACTTCTCTATTAGACAGGCTTGGGCAATCTACCCTTTAACTTTTAATTTGAGACAGAGAACATTGGTAAACAACCGTCGCGTAACCCTTACCAGCCTTCTAAAATGCCTTTGAAGATGCTGCTACAAATATTTTCACAGGTTGGTGATATATTCCAATTATTTTGGCTATTTCTAATGGTGTTTTACCTTTTTGCAAGGTCGGATTTCATAAGAGACTTCTTAGAAGGAGTCATGTCACATTTGTGACCCATAATTTAACGATTAGGAAGTGACTCGTTAATAATCTGGAAAAGTGAAGTATTGTGTTACCCATGCAAATGGCTGTTGTTTGTTTAACATTGCGTACTAACAGTTTTTTCACAGCACTCGTAGAAAACTATTGCCATTATTCAGGGATGAGATTTCATTAAATTCCGACTTGTAGATACTGGACAAAATGGAAAATTGTCACCACGTTAATACTTAATTTTGGAATATGTCTTGGTGAGGCTTTCAACTTTTTGAATATATATATATATATATATATATATATATATATATATATATATATATATTCCAAAAGTTGTAAGCCTCACCAAGACAAAAGAACCATAAATGAACGTTTTTAACGGAGCAATTTCAACTGGGATCCTCAGGAAATTGTCGGCAATATGGCTCTCAAGAATGCTGACGTCAGTGCACAAGCAGAAAAAAACTTGACATTTCCATGACACTTCATACGCTTCTGTCTACTGATTGTTGAAGATTTGAACTTTTTGAATGAGCTCCTGATAAGTAATGAACTTTTCTTTCATATTTATATATCAGTACTTAACCGGGACATTGGCCCAGCGGTTAGAGTGTTCGCCAATGGCCCGGGAGACCTGGGTTCAATCCCAGGTCGAGTCATACCAAAGACTTTAAAAATGGAACTTGATACCACCTTGCTTAACACTCAGCATTATAAGGTACGGTTCAAGGGTAAAGTGGAGCAATCCAGGGAATGGAGTAGCGCCCTCCCCTACACCTTGGTGTAGTAGCTATCGAAAAGGGAGCCTTCGGGTCACCCTCGACTATGGTCGCTAACTTTACTTACTTACTTACTTGTGTTTATATATATATATATATATATATATATATATATATATATATATTAAAATGCATCGGTACACGATGAGATTCATATATTTTTTAATTATACATTTTGTTCTTACACGTGTTTCCAACTTTTTGCTATCAGCAGATTATCTTTGAAGATTTTGGCCAGATTTTGGTTCATGTAATACTGACTAGTGACCGTCCTGATGGGATTGTTCTTTTTTATAGTTCTGTGTCAGATTTTTCACAGGTGTTTCACCTCTCTTTCTATTTTTCTTTTGTTGTATGTTTTGTTTTTTGTGGGTTTACTTTTTCCCTTTTAATTAGTCTTTGACATTTGATATGCTATAAGATTTATTGGCTGTTTTACTCTGGGTCATTGTGTGTGTATATGTGTATTCGTCTTGGAAAAATTTTTCTCTGTAGGTGTCTAGTTTAGTTTGGTTTATTGTTGTTGAGGTTTGAATTTTAAATGACTTTTGTTTTTTTTCTCTCTGTATGTGTCTGTGTGAGTGTGTTTTTTTATTTCTGTGTGTGTATAGTTGATATGCCATGGAGCTTTTAGAGGTTTTCTCTATGTTACCTTGTGTATGCGTAAAAGTTTGAATTTATATATATATATATATATATATATGTGTGTGTGTGTGTGTGTGTGTTTCTGTGTGTGTGTATGTGTGAATTTTGATAGCATCATGGACAATGTCGGTTTCATAATGAGGAAAGCACAGAACTATTACCTCAAGAGACTGATGTATGCCCTAACTTAACATAATTTATGTGAACATAATGAAAGTTGGTTGGTTGGATTCTATGGCATATCAACCTTTGTTGGTTATTTAACGCCAAATCCATTTTTATGTAAATAATGTTCTATTTCAAACAATTCAGTTTAGCATAAGCACTCAGTTTAAAATTAAGTACGGTTTCAGTTTAGCATAAGCACGCAGTTTAAATGTAAGTACGGTTTAACTGTCAAAAACATTTCTATTTCAAGCCATTCAGTTCAATCAAACAATTCAGTTTAGCATAAGTATGCCGTTAGTTCTATTTAACCCATAGATAGGGCCCTGTCAGGTGGTACCACGCCGGACCAGAGTGGACCTGGGAGCAAGGGTTATGAAGGGGTGCTCGATATTCCCCAAAGCTCCGACATTACTGGAACCTCACCATCAGATTGTATAGTGTCATATACAGGACAATCATTGGGGTGCAGTCTGTGTATTCTACAGCCCCAGCCGACTGAGCAACATTTTGAAAGATTTGATAATCTAAAGATATGAAATTATATGTCCTTTTTTATCTGTTACTGCTTGTTCTTTCCCTCGAATTGTGTACAGAGAAACAATGAAAGGTGAAAAATGCAAAACGTTGGAGGGTAAAGAGAATCGATATGAAATTTTTGGTGATGTAGCACAAATGAAGATAGAAGAAAACTCTATTTACATAGCATCGCTATTTATTTCCCTTTTTCTATTCTTGATAAGATTGCTATCACATATTTTTTCCTCATTTCTCAGTCTAAAACATAGAATATAAGAAGGACCCGAAAGCAAATCATGAAGATAAACAGATATATTTAATTATGAAAAAATTAGTCCATTTTTTTTAAAAGAATTGTACAAAATATCCAGCTTGGTAAAAAAATAATCCAAAAAATGTTTCAACAAAATTGACCTTGAACACAAGGATAGCTTTGATATGATTTCGGCAGCTACTGCATTCTCACGTCAAGCACTTCGTGTTCATTTTATCACGTCTATCATGGCCAACTTCAAAGAGTCCTTGGCATGTGGGGGGTCACTGGTCGGTTGCCATTACAACCCCTAGGCTACAGATCGGATACGACCCAAGATCAATTCTAAGACTGGGTTGAATTCAAAGATGATTTCGATTTCGGTTTCATTTTTTAATAACATATCAAACTCCTTGGGTTATTTAATGCCAGCCATCTTTGTATGGCAGAAGTGGGACTCTTTAACCTACAGCTGAGAGGATGTTGTGTGCATACTTTACCACGGAATATTTGTCGATAAGAGAACGTTATAGCGTGTCGGTAGTTCGAACTAGGTTAGCACGTTGTGCAATGCAGCACATTAGCCACTACACCAAAGTGAATCCACCCCCGAAATTAATTTGAAATTAGGCGAAAATATGTGCATAAAAGATTCTTTACTCTCGACATAAAGATGACAACATGCAGGTCAAGTTATCTTATGTATTTACCCAACCTCCTCCAGGTAAATAAAATAACAATTTATAGTTACTATTAGTCTATTTAGTTTCAGAGATACAATAACTTGGAAATTTAATCCCAAGTTACAAAAGATTCTCATCAGGATATTTTCCTCTCATCACACAGACATGCAGATTTTTGAATGTAATAATAATCCTTAGAAAATAATTATAGTTTTAAGTATTCTTAAAATGGTTTAGTTTGGTATGGTTTTATGGCATATCAACCATTGTAGGTTATTTAATGCCTAAGGGAGTTGAGCACTCTGGTGAGGGGATTTTTGGTTGCCGCTCGTATAATGCAAAGCTCTTCGAACAAATTGAGCACTCTGGTATCCGGTAAGGTATAAAATGTAAACAAACGAAAGCTTCTGCTGCTGTTGCTAGATAATACCTAATAATTCCTTAGCCAACGTGGTTCGCTTGTTGGCTGAGCGGTCTGATACTAAGTCAAACGTAAAGTTGGGCGGGTTTCGATCCCAGCTTCAAGCGTCCTACGTGTCTAGCCACACTGAAGAGTTGTGATAAAACGAAACAGTCTGTCTGTGAATGACGTATATATATGATTTGATTTGGTTAGGTTTTATGGCATATCAAACATTGTAGGTTATTTAATGCCAAATCCTCTATATATATATATATATATATATATCAAATATATATGATTTGATTTGGTTAGGTCTCATGGCATATCAACCATTGTAGGTTATTTAATGCCAAATACTCTTTATATACATATATTAAATATATATGATTTGATTTGGTTAGGTTTTATGGTATATCAACCATTGTAGGTTA
The DNA here is from genome assembly GCA_963585895.1 of Sepioteuthis lessoniana. Classification (NCBI taxonomy): domain Eukaryota; kingdom Metazoa; phylum Mollusca; class Cephalopoda; order Myopsida; family Loliginidae; genus Sepioteuthis; species Sepioteuthis lessoniana. Next base: position 30,882,510 of record OY757942.1, read on the forward strand.
TTTAATGGCTAATCCTGTTTATGCATATATATCAAATATACATGATTTGGTTTGATCGGGTTTTATGGTATATCAACCATTGCTGGTTATTTACGGCTAAATCCTGTTTATACCTATAAATTAAAAATGTATATGATTTGGTTTCGTCGGGTTTATCATCTCTTATCGGTTATTTAATATCAAATCCTCATCATACTTACATGTATCAAATTTATGTATTATTTGTAAACACATTTTGTTGATAACATTCATAAACGAACTTAAACTCTTTTTTGCACACAGTTAAATGGTTTCAAGTATTGCTATATTACAGTCACAATGTAACACCAGTCATCTGTTTTCATGCATAGTTTGTTCTATAGAGACCCTATCAGGTGTTACCACGTCACATCAGAATAGAACTGGGTGCAATGGTAACGAAGTGGTACTACATATTCCTTAAATCTCCAAGGCAGGATCCTCGCCATTAGAGGGGTTAATATCATACCAGGACACTCTTTGACGGGTCTTACTCCTCTGCAAAAGAGGCAGTCGGTGTATTCTACAGCTCAAGCCAACTGGGCTGTATTCTGAAAATAATTAATAGGTAGTTACATGGCATCAAGTATATTAAGATTCAAACAGATCTATTTAAACTCACAAGTACATTTATTACGAGTCAGAGAAGACCTGGGAGTAATGGAATTAAAAAGGCACTCCATACTCCCCCAAACTCCAGATCTAGAGCTTCATTATCCGATTAAGTTTTGAGTCATAACGAGTCTTTGCCTCAGCAGAGGCTACAATCAGCGTATCCCAAACCCCGTCAGTTTTCTATTTCATAACAATGTAAGACATTATCAGATCACTTTAATTGAGTGATTATATTTTTCCTGAGATATTCCACACGGTGAATTTTTATATTGGGAAATGAAGACAGTAATTATTATAATTAAACTTGCTATCACACTACAGGTATTCACCCAACCCCTTCCGGCACGAGTAGGATGTGATTGATATCAGATGATTTTTTAAGCAGAGTGTTGGTGGTTCGAATTCAAAGTTTTCTTTCTCCTAGACTGGTTGCCGTACCAAGGTTAAAGAGTCCAATATGCGCTATCATTAATCCATAAATTGTAAGAGAAGAATAGTTGGATTAATTTCTTTGAATTTCAGTTGGAAATATGAGCAAAAAAAGATTACTCCCCTTTGATATAAAGAGGACAAATTAATCGTCAACATATTTTATGTATTTCTCTAACCCCAATCTTATGGACAGGATGTGACACAAGGTCAATTTCTGAGTTGGCTTAAGTTCAGAGATTTCTCTCTGCCAGACTGGTTGCCATTCCAAGGTTAAAAAGTACAGTGAGTACTTTTAATAATCCATAGCTGGGATAGGGGAGAATAGTTGGATTAATTCCATTAAATTTCAGTTAGAAATATGAGCAAAAAAGAATACTACATATATATATATATATTGATATAAAGATGACAAATTAATAGTCAACATATTGTATATTTCTATCCAAACACTCCATTATGAGCAGAATGTCAATTTTCCAGTGAAGTTCAGACTATCATAAATCTAAATCATGTAACAGTATATATATATATATATATATATATATATATATATATATATATGTATATATTCGGATGAGTTAATACTTGATATTTTTATTTAAATAAACAAATTGATATCTAGAGTTTAGGTTAATACTAAGATTAAGCTTAGTCTCTGTTTGGATTCCATCAATTCAATTATTTAAAACTTCCTCAGCCTTATTGGCTATTTTTAAACTGGCTTTATGCAGCATATCTGTAATTGAATTGATGGAATGCTCGCAGAAACTAAGCTTAATCTTAGTTTTTATGCTAGACTTTAGAGTGACGATCGAAATGCCCTTTTCTCCCACATGTTAAAGCTCAAACACATGCAGACACATACACACATATATATATATATATGTGTGTGTGTGTGTGTGTGTGTGTGTGTGTGTGCATGCGTGCGTATGTGTGTGTGTAGCATGTTCCCCATGGGTATATATATATATATATATATATATATATATATATATATTCCTAATTCCTCTGCTACGGTCAAGATGCGATACAAGATCATTTTAAAGCAGGTTTGAATATGTACCTCATGCTAGGTATTCAAGTAATTAGGTACCCAGAACAATACTTACTTTTCCATTACAGCTAGTGAAGCTCCGTAGTTTGTTATCGTCCATCAGTCGCAATGGAGTCACACCATCTTAATTTTACGCTGCTTACTAATAAAGCAATAGTGTTTTCAAACTAATGGTGTATTTTAACTATCTCTCACTCACGGTATTCACGGTTAGTTGACTCGGAAGTCTTCTCAAACGTCTGCGAGTTTCATTTTGACTCAAGATCAATCTTTTAATGTGGGAGAGTTGGTTTGAAATCAAAGTTCTTTTTTAATTCTCCTTTGTGTGTTACCTTACCAAGGCTTGAGAGCACAGTCTTCTCTACTCATATTTTGAAAGAGAAGTGATGGTCTCATGGGTATTAGAGCAGAGTGAAACGCAAAAACTTAGTCCGGGATTTAAACTTGGCTCATTTCGGCTGATGATAACTGTTACACTTAGGGTGCGTCCAAGATGTTGTTTTAGTACAATCTAAAAAGAAGCATGCTGCAGTTAACAATATCATGGAAATTCTCGAATAGCCATTCTTGTGCAAGAACTGTTTTCCACTAATCATTGACTTTTTCCTGATGCTTCCCGTGCAATTCACGTCACCTTGAAATGATGGCTATCATTAACTTAGTAGAATCATGATTAAAGATGCCCTACATATACTGTAGTACCTCGTCCGTCCTAAAGACGTCGTTTCGAATATTTCAAGGAGGACACGTTTTTACTAGATGTACCCAAGACGGATATTCAACAACTTACCGGAAGTTCACAATGCCAGTAGCATTGTGGATAGCAGATTGAGCCACGAAGGTTTTGCATTTTTCCCGTCCCTGGATAAGATTTAGAGCTGCCACGTGAATGCTCACAGTATGGCAGAAAGAAAAATAAGATTTTTAAATTTTGTTGTATGCTGCAGAAAATTAAGTTGGGTCATCTTCAATTTATGGTCTATTATAAGTATTCCTATCAAATAGTGATATTTTTTTTTCCTTTTCTAATGATGTCTTATCTACTTTTAGTCCACTCTCCCTTTAAGGACATAAATTCACTCTCACACATGTATTTCCACAGGTTCGAATTCAATTTCGCACCCTTTCGTTTCCCCCCTCTCTCTTTCTCAATATGTATAAATATATATTCTGTTTCTCTCTCCTTGTTACAGTATATTTCTTACATTGCTTCAAAATGTGCTTGCTTCGAGTCTCTCTTCCCACCTCTCTCTCCCTCTCTCTCACACACACACATACGCACTCAAATATACACACACTCAGTCCCTCTTACTAACATCTTTCTACTTCCAGTTTTAGCTTACTACCCAGAAATCACACACACACACACACACACACACACACACACACATATATATATATATAGAGAGAGAGAGAAAGAGAAAGAGAGAGAGAGAGAGACGCTTTTCTAACTCTCTTACTCTCCTTTCAATCTTTGACTACCATGCAGAAAATACACAGACACACACACACACACACGTATATATAAAGAGAGACATCTCTCTCTCTCTCTCTCTCTCTCTCTCTCTCTCTCTATTTCTCTCTCTGTCCTCCTTCAATCTTTGCCTGTTATGCAGAAAATACACATACACTTACACACAGATATACACACAAACGCAACTCCCCCCATTATTTCTCTCTGCCCTTCCATCTTTTTTTTCCTGCGGTCTGGTTGTCCTTCACTTCGTATTGATTTTGAGCAGTTCGTTTTTAGAAAGGAACTACAACTGAATGATGCAAGAAGAATGAAAACGTGTAGAGAACGTCTTGCTTCGGGCGAAATACAAAAAGTCAACTAGAAAAGCGTGCCTTCGCCAATATAAGAGTTCTGCAAGGCTGACACAAACACAATCACAATGAATGGAATTTATCAGACAACGTTCCTCAACGTAAGATAATCGTCGGGTGTTCTAACAATAGTCTGCAAGTAGTGCCAAATACTAATCACTACCATATTTTCGATACTTAAAAATTGCTTCTATTAATTCTACCAAAGAACATTCAGCAGTTTTATGAAAGAAAAAAGAGTCACTCATTTTGTTCGTGGGTTTAACGGAATTTCAACACTTGCTGAGTGATTTAATGCCGATCTACAGACGATCTATACGCGTTGTATAGGTTGACCCTTCCCGCAGCCATTTACTCCGAATGACGAATATGAGAACTTGGTCAATGCCTACATGGAAGCATCAACAAAATGCATACCAACCAAATGAAGAGCAAAATATAGAGTTCAATGGGAGTTATTAGTTAAGAAAAAAAGAGACATGTAAACGACACTCCTACATATTAAAAGGAACCCTACTAACGTCATCATACAGAAACTTACGAAGGCACAAAATTAACTAATTCATACCTAAAAAAGAAATAGAATACATCAAGACCAAATCGATGAATTTTGAAACTCAGTGGAAGACAGATAATCTCGAATAGCATGGAAGACAGTAAATAAAGTGAGTAAAAGGAAGAGCGTCTCCGGAGCTAAACTAAAAGCTGCCAGCCAAGAATTTGTAGGAAAAATAATTCAAGAATCTGCTTGGTAAATCCTCTAAAGTTACGGATAAACCTATCACAAAAATCATCAATGATCACCTAGACATCAAACTAGGACCATTTACGCAAGAACTCGACGTAGTACAAACCAAAATAAAAAAGGCTGCCGGTCTTGATGAAATACCACCAGAAATATAGAGAACAAGGACAACTTGTCATGTATCCAAGCACAACTTAAGAACCAGGCCAGATCAGATCAAACACAATGGATGGTATTTTTGAATTCAACATAAAATGGTGATCATGTATCACTTGATAAACCTTTGACTTTAGGAAAAACATTTTTAACGCAGGTCAGTGTATCCAGTGGAATCCTGTGTACTGTGGTAAACTACTGGTTCTGAAACCTCTCAATCAAGATAAATTTCGATTTGTTATCGACACAGGTAATCAATTTTATCTGCATTTAACTATATATATATATATAGAGAGAGAGAGACAGAGACAGAGAGAGGGAGAGAATGGCCATAACTATATATATATATATATATATATATATATATAGAGAGAGAGAGAGGCCATGACGTCAGCTTTGGAAGTTAAAGATGCCTCAACAGTGCTGCCTGATACAGGCACATATGACAAATAAAGTATGTTATGGTTGAGTCTCCAGCGAGACAATGGGATATTGTGGTGGTGGGGGGGACCAAGGCTTATAGGATAAGTAACAATGACAGTAAATGGTGTCTGGAAGAATAATTATGCATCATTAAACATGCTGAATACAAGCTGCTAAACAAAATAAGCGATTTGATATGTTGGTGTAGACATGTTGACGGAATATCCTATGTCATTTACCTCCCGATCTTGACTAATTATCATAATTAATCCTTTTTTATTTGGACCTCTATAAATTATATATATCTATATATATTATTTTTGTACAAATGTCTTATTCATTAATATCTTATTATATGATCATACCTCTCTATATATAAGCAATTGTTTAGTTACTTATATCTCCATCATTGGCCTAGTGAGTTGAGTTTCGCCAATGGCTCCGGAGACAGAAGTTCAATCCCAGGTCGAGTAATACCAAAGACTTAAAAATGGTACTTGTTACCACTTTGCTTAACACTCAGCATTATAAGGTACGTATCAAGGGTAAAGAGATGCAATCCAGGGAAAGGAGTAGCGCCCTTCCCTACACCTCGGTGTAGTAGCAACTGAAAAGGGAGCCTTCGGGTCGCCCTCGACTACAGTCACCAACTTTACTTACTTTTTTATCTCCTTTTTATCCTATGAGTGTAAAGACCACATATTTTTCTATTATTATAGAGATAATGACACAAGCATAGGAAAAGCATGAATCGTTATTTACAGTTTACTGTCCATATAAAAATATTCTGACCTCTCTGATAAAGCAAAAAGGGAATTCTTTCAAGCAATAGCCGTGTCAGTACTAATGTACTGTCACAATACTTTGGCTCTAAATAAATGTTTGCAGAAAAAGAAAGAATTCTACTTGTTGTTTTGAACAAATACTGTATGCAGCACCCCACAAAACAGCAGCCGTATTGGCACTTACCTAAAATCTCACAACCTATGAAAGTACGATATGCTCAGTAATGCTGGAGAAATAAGGACGAACTCTTAAGGATCCCGAAGCATTGACCAGCCATTGTTATTGGATTACATTCATTAGTTTTGAGTAGAAACTGGATACTGTCTAGAAGACCAGAAAATGCGATGATCGATTGGGATGAATATTGATTGAGAGTCAAAGAAATCCATGTGGTCAGCAGGTCTTGATGACGAAGGAAAAAAAATATATATATATA
>OY757942.1:30894001-30919001 GCA_963585895.1 Sepioteuthis lessoniana
GACTAGGTTCTTCAGCCTTGGTTAGGCAACTAGTCTAGGAGAAGGAAAATTCTGAATTCAAACCTCTTAAACTCCGCTTAAAAATTGACCTTGTGTCATATCCTGCCCGTGCGGAGGGGTTGGTAAATAGTATATTGATGAAAAGCAAACTCCTTGTCCACATGTTGTTTGGTGTGATCACTAATGACGCTGATGATATACCTCCATTGAGCTTCTCACATGGCCTCACACTCAACACAGAGGCCTACATTAAGAGCTTAGAGAAGGTAGTGCTCCTCTGGATCTTACGTCAGGACTCTGAGTCACGCTAAACAATTAGGTAAATGCAATTATAAATAGTATTTCTATGTATCGAAACAATTCAAGAAGAAGGCCGATAGACATAACGGCTGAAATTTTGTGGAAATAACAATAAAGATGAAGACAATAGTCCGAAAACCCTTAATGATAAAAATTCAACAAAATACCAGTCATATGTTTAGTCACTGTTAAATGATCAAACAGTTCAATTTCAAACAATCCTATTCAGCATGTCAACAAGTTAAATGGTTCTAAGTATTACTATGTATCATAAACAATTCAATTAAATATCAGTCATATGTTTAGACACAGGTAAATGATCAAACAACTCTATTTCAAACAATTATATTCAGCATGTCACCAAAGTTACATGGTACCAAGTATTGCGATATATCACAAACCATTCAACTAAATATCAGTCATTTGTTTACTCACAGTGAAATGAAAAAGCAGTTCTATTTCAAGCAATTCTATTTAGCATAAGTCACCAAAGTCAACTAGTTCCAAGTATTGCTATGTATCACTAACAATTCAATCCAACATCATTTGCTTATACACAGTTAAATGAACTTGGCATTAAATAACCAATAAGGGTTGATATGCCGTAAAACACTAACAAACCATAATATCCTTGGAAAGAATATGAATGGAACATACATCTAATGTGTGAAAGATCTCGAAAGAACGGATACCGTTCTCTGGAAACATAAAATTAGTTATTAGAAGTTGTCAAGAGATGTTACCAATGAACGGAACTCGTTCGAAGACTAACATAATCCAATTTACCAGGTTTGAATTCAGAGTTTTCCTTCTCCTAGACTAGTTGCCTCAACAAGGCTGAAGAACCAAATATGTCCTCCTAGCTGGAGGGAGAATAATTGGATTCATAGCTTTCCCAAGGGTATTAGTGCTATTAGTGCGAAGACTAACATAATAGGTTTTATAAATGCTTTTTGGAAATCGATTCACAGCGTATCGATCAACATTTCCTTATTTCGTATTGTGACTATAATTCGATTATTGCATCTTATTTTTAAAAAATAAACTTATAACGGTTACACCAGTGACTTATTTCTCCTTGTTTTAACTTGTTGCAATTTACTTTTAAGTTTCTTCTTTTTCTGTTTTCTTAGAAATATGTTTATGCATATTTACCCAACCCCTCCACTCGGGCAGGATATGACACAAGGTCGATTTTTAATTGGAGTTTAACGGGTTTGAATTCAGAGTTTTCCTTCTTCGAGACTTGTTGCTTCACCAAGGCTGAAGAAACCCAGTCTGTCCTACAATTTACCAATAGCTAGAGGGAGAGTATTTGGAATCATACCTTTCTCAAAGGTATTAGTGCTATGTGAAAGGCAATTAGCCTGGTACAGGGTTTGAACTCGTGTCGCCGTGTCCATTTCCTACGACGATAACCATTACACCACGGACACCTTCGAAATATGTTTATTGGTGTTCAATTCTCGACTTCTCAGCCTTAACTTGTAAAAAAAAAATTAAATCAAATTATCCTCAGGTTTTTTGCATAGTGAGCTGAAGCCGTAGAATACACCGACAGCATCTCTGCGGAGGGCTAAAACACTTCTACCAACGAGTGTCTTAGTTATGACATTAAACTCTTTGATGGCGTGACTCCAGCCTTGGAGATTTGGTGAATGTCGAGTACCTCTTCGTTGCTATTGCTCTATTATCCACTCTGACCCAAAGTGGTAGCACCTATGAGTCAAATAGAACATACTATATATGCAAATAAATGACTGATGTTAAATTATGATGGTTTCATAGAAATACTTGAAACCATTCAACTCAGTACAAAAAAGACCTCAGGCTCGTTTAAGAATGTTATCGACAAAATGTGTTTACAAATTATATGCATATCTAATATATACGTATAAAGAGGATTTGGCATTAAATAACCATCAATGGTTGATAGGCCATGACACAAATCCAAACCAAACCTAAGGTTAGACAAGTAATTTAACATTCATTTATATCAAATTCGAAATTTTATTTTGTTTACGAACATATTGTATGATGAGGCCGGGATGAAACGTCATAAGCACAACGATCTACGTTCAAGTCTTGCACGAGGTCTTTTTCTTAATGTCATTGGAAATGGCTTGAATCACTCCTTTCAGTCCAACAACAACTAGTAAATAGTTAGACAGAATTGGCAATTTTAAGCTATATCAGTGTGAGTACTACTGTATTGTTGCACCAATTGGACTCTAAAGAAACCCCTGGAGAATAAACTAGATGGGAATTAAACAAGGATGCTTTTAACAAATATCAACTAATCAGCAGTTGTAGGGCCACTAACCTCCCATCTGACAGACGAGTGAGATAAGGATTCCAACTCATGGACACACAAATGTCGGCCAACCAAAATCAACTTATATTCATCACGTCTGTGCGGACACTGGAGGCCTTCGAGAAGACTTACTAGAGAGATGGCTAATTGAGGCGGAAGGCGAGTGATTGTCAAAGGAATTCGTGTTGTTAGCACGCCTTGATCATGATGATGATGATGATGATAATTATGAAGAGATGCCAGACGAGAAGATATACTTTGAATTCAAGTATAGTCCACTTAATTTTAAACTTTCCTGTCCCATCCTGTTTACAAAGGAATGGTGACCATACCTGTTTTGAAATACGAGCTACTTTGTAAACTATGTGACATTTTCATAACAGATTATTTTTTTTACCAATTTTTCTTTCTTTCTTTATAACCTTCTTTATAACCTTCGTTCTTTCTTTCTTTCTTTCTTTCTTTCTCTTCTATGAATTTTTCTTTCCCATTTATTTATTTATTGATTTTACTTTCCTTTCTTTTCTGCTCTTTTGTTTTGTCTTTATGTTCCTTCTTTTTCTTCCCTTCTTTATTATAGTTCTCTTTCTTTCTTTCTTTTCTTTTCTTTTCTTTTCTTTTCTTTCCCTTTCTTTTTTTTTCTTGCTTTTTATTGCCAATTTACTCCAGTTTCTTTTTTCTTTCTTTTTTCTTTCTTTTCTATTGTCTTTCTTTCTCTCTTTCTTTCTTTCTTGTTCGTTTCGTAACATTTTCTTCTTTTCTTTTTCCCTTTCTTATTTTTCTCTTTCAGCCATTCTTTCTTCTTCTCTCATTTCCTTTTCCTAGCTTATTACTTTTTTTTCTTTCAATCCCAATCGCATCCATTTCAAACACCAGCCTCTTTTTGAAGCGGCGCCGACCAAAATCTCGCGAGATGTCAGCACTAACCACAAGGGAATTGCCGCTTGATCAAGATGGTGACCGATTAGAGTACACCAGCAGTTAGGCGAGGTGGAGAAACGAGTCGCCTTCGTTCGATAACCACTTGTGGTTCGCTTCAAGTTTTAAATATCTCAGATGTCTCTCTTGAGTGACTAATCGTTTACTGTCCCGTGTGTGAAGTTTCCAGAACGGTATCAGATGTCAGGTGGGTCTTAGTGATTTTAGGTTATTAGCGTTGGAGGAAAATGGATGAAAGATAGCATTTAGAAAGACAGTTAGTTGCTGAGTAATAGGTGTACTTACGCACACACACACACACACACACACACACACACACACACACACACACACACACATATATATATATATATATATATATATACATAAACACGCAAAGAGCTTTAAATACGATAAAATGCAATGCTCTTCTCCTGAATTGAGCACTACAATAGCCGATAGCGTATATGTTAAAAAAGGCAAACGTAAAAAATCCCTTAGAATATTCTGAGATTGTCAATTGCTCTGGGATAAGATATCCGACTGACATAAAGTCAGCCGGGTTTCAATATCTACTTGAGGCAACATTCTGAATGTGGATGACAATATATATATATATATGTGTGTGTGTGTGTGTGTGTGTGTGCGCTCGTGTGTATGTGTGTGTGTATAAAGCTGCATGGGGAGTGTTTTGTTTGTTTCTTTGTCCACGTTCTACATAAAATTGTACCGCTCCAAAAACACCCCAAACACGCTTCCTAGAATCACGATACAAAACTGTACAAAGGTCGCGATTTTTCTCAAATGTACCAGAAATATAATCCCAAACACAAGTGAAGAGAATCAATTAAAAGATTAAAAAAAGAATGTGTGAAGTAGCATGGGTTCAGATTTCATCATTGATTGACTGATTGATTTTAACGGCCAGTAAAACCAATCACAGCTATTTCATGCCTTCTAGTTAAAGAATTGTCTCCATTATAAAGTTGTATTTACTTTTTTTTAATCAATTTCATAATAGGCTTTTACACAGCGAAATATAAGTAAAGTTGGCGACCCTAAGTCGAGGGCGACCCCAAGGCTCTCTTTTAATTAGCTACTGCACCGAGGTATCGGGAAGGACGCAACTCTTTTCCCTGGATTGTTCCACTTTACCCTTGATCTGTACATTATAATGTTGAGCGTTAAGCAAGGCGGCATCAAGCACCATTTTTTTAGTTTTAGATAAGATTCGGCCAAGGATTGGACCCCGGTCTCCCTGTCTAGTTGCATGTACCACACAATATTCTACTCAAACAGAATGTTTAATACATATCAATCATTAATTGCTGTTCTTTACACACTGATGGAGTAAATAAAGGTGTGTAGCGACTGTATTTAATTCATGCGTTGACTGGCGAGTATCCATAGCGCAGTGGTTAGTGTGTTGGATAGTGATATTGTGCAGGGTGGAACGATAAAATTGTCGTCCTAAAGAAAACAGCACGACAGCTTTATTTTTAAACTTTTGAAAAAATCAATTCAGGTAACATGATTATGTCGTAGAGCTGACATCTATTTAATGTAGCCGCCTTTAGCCTCAATCACCGCCTCGATACGGATCCGGAACTGGGAGCATGCCTTTTCCACAAGCGCCGGCGGGAGCTCGGCGAATACTCGGCGGATGGCGGCTATCAGGCTGGCTTTGATGTTGTGGGAGGTCCTGTTGGTGATGTTCTTGACGTATGACCAAACGAAGTAGTCCAGCGGGTTAAGGTTGGGGGAGGAGGTTTGCCAGGGAGAGAAGGATACAAAGTCGTAGAACTCCTTCTGAAGCCAAGCCTGGGTCTCTTTGGACTTGTGGGCCGGCGCGGTGTCTTGCTACCACACCCAGGGTCTGCCACCGGCCACCTGATTGCACCAGGGGATCACCACATTCTTCAGCACATCCACGTACACTTTGGTGTTGACTTTCAAGCCGACTTCGAAGATGTGAGGTGGCATGATGTGGCCCTCGCGTGAAACCAGACCAAAGACCATAACCGTAGCCGGAAACTTTGTTTTCATCACCCTGGGCACGTCCCTATTATTAGTGGCAATCCAGTGATGGTTCTGGCAATTGTCCTGTTGTCATAACTTGGATCGGTAGAGGGCATAAGTTGTACAGCGGTGCATCTGCGATCTTGCTCGTCGAACATTGTGTCACTTTCAGACATGATAGAAGGCTCCTATCGCTCTTGAGATTTGTACACAACTGGCCAACTCGTATAAGGTCTGCAACAAAAAAAAAAAAAAAAAAAGAAAACCGGTTTTCATTAAACGGAAATGGAATCATATCGTTTTTTATAGGGCGACAATTTTATCGTTCCACCCTGTAGTATATGATTTCGAACTTGGTTGGTTGGTTGCTTTGTTTTACGACGTATCAACCCTTTTCGGGTCATTTAACGCCGAATTAAATTTCAAAGAATTCAGTTTAGTATAAATGTAGTTTTTGTTTTCAAACAGTTAATTGTCAAAACAGTTCTATTACAAGCAATTCATTTTAACATTAGTACACAGTTAATTTTTATTTGACCCATAGCTAGGACCCTATCAGGTACAACCACTCCGGACCAGAATAGCGGTGGCAGTAAAGGGGTACCCCCTATTTACCAAAGCTCCAGAATCAGTGGAACCTTACCATCAGATTTTTTAGTGTCATATCGAAGACACTCGTTGGGGCGGGGTCTTATCCCTTTGAAGAGAAGCAGTTGGTGTATTCTACAGTCCCAGCCGACTGGGCATTTCGAACACAGGTCGCATTATAATGTTTACTTTCGGACCAATACTTTTTTGGAAAGGTATGACCTCTCTTATCTTCCCTCGCTAAATGATAAATAATACCATTAGTTGTTTCTTTATTTCGTTTTTATGGCATATCAACCATTGTAGGTTTTTTAATACCAGATGCTGTTTAAACATATACATTGAATATATGGTTTATAAATACACTATAGAGATAACATTTTTAAACGAGCCTGAAGTCATTTTTTACACACACTTAAATGGTTTCAAGTATTTCTATTAAATACAGATAATTCTATTTATTATTAATCATTCGTTTGCGCATAGTTAAATGGTTTAAGGTATTGTCATATATATTGCTAACAATTCAAGAGTTGAGCCGGGAGTAATCCCAATGAAAGGGTACTTGATATCCCCCAAAGTTCCCGAGCTGGAGCCTCACCATCGGATTATTTTTTTCATATCCAGGATAAAGTAACACTACACTACCGTTTTTTTACAAGAATGATTTTTGCATAAAGGTTGATATGCCATCAACTAGAAAAAAGAAACCTAGCCTAATCAAACTGCTGTTTTTATTCAAGGATGGCTTTGTCATTAAATAATCCATGAATGTTGATCTGCCCTTAAATAAAGAAACCAAACCAAATCAAACATACTCTGGTAATCAGTCACGAAATGTCTTGGGTAATTACCAGGCTTGGATACAAAAAAATGTTTGATACATAGCGAAAAGTACACACTACCCTAAACAGTATTAACGAAAACTGTTATTACATTAAATAATGCCTGAAAAATATTTTTCAAAAATACAAAGCACATTTAAACGACAATATTTGGTTCGATTTGGTTTGATAGGGTTTAATGGCATATGAACCATTCTAGGTTTTTGTTGTGGTCTTCAGATAAGACCGGTAGAAGAACAACTCAAACAACGGGTGATAGGTAAACGTTATTGTATTAGCAGAAAAAAAAGTGATACAAAGAAAGTACTAGCCGTGCTCGTGTTGCAGTCTATCAAAAGTCTCGTAAGGAACGAGAAGCTGTCTACCCCAACCGAGCGAAGCTCGGAGAAAATTTTTAGGTTGGACGAGTCCATCTTTGGGGTATGGCAGGATATGTCCCCATAACAGTTATTTTATGCCAAATCCTGTTTGGATATATATTAAATGCATATATATTAAATATATATAATTTGGTTTGGTTGGGTTTTATAGAATATTAACCATTGTAAGTTATTTAATGCCAACTCCAGGACACTGCTGGAGAAGCAAGGACGAGCTCATAAGCGATGTACTACTGTGGACCCCCACACATGGATGTGCAAGAGTGGGACGACCAGCACGAACTTACATACAGCAGCTATGTGAGGACACGGGATGTAACCCTGAAGACCTGCCGGAGGCGATGAATGATAGGGAGAAATGGCGAGAGACGGCCAGGGATATCCGCGCTGGCGGCGCGACATGATGATGATGATGATGAAATATATAGGAATTGGTTTGCTTTCGTTTTATCGTATATCAACCATTGTAAGTTATTTAAAGTCAAACCCTGTTTATATATATATATATATATACATATATGATTTGAGAACACATTTTGTAGATAACATTCTTAAATGTGCTTGAGCTCTTTTTTGCAACAGTTAAATGGTTTCCAGTATTGCTATCAAATAGTCACAATTTAACATAAGTCATTTGTTTGTACACAGTTTGTTCTATTTTACCCATAAATAGGGCTATATCAGGGTCAACCACTCCGGATCAGTTTTGATCTGGGAGCAATGGCAATGAAGGGTAATCCATATTCTCCATATCTCCGCGAATGGAGCCTCGCCATCAGCGGGACCCACGTCGGAAGTAAATAGGAGGTATTACTTTCGGAGAACACCCGCACTAATATACATTGATAGTGTTGCGTTCTGATTAGTGAACGCTTGTAATATTTAATAAAGGACAAACCACGAGAGACTATTAGTAGACAAGAACATAGGATTAGTGAATACAGAATAAAGATATAGTCCAACGATAGTATTGGCTTCCGTTATTACGGTAGCAAGTAAGGTGATCTAGTGCGATCTCCAGTCTCCAACGCTCTAATACTATTCCTATAAGAAGCTGCTCTTTACCTTCTAGTCTGCCCTGGTATTAGTAGCTACTGCTATATATGGCAGATGGACTATTTCATTGTGAGGAAAAAGGGTGATACCCAACAAAAGGCATGATTCCATCTCTTCCCCGCAGCTATGTGTATGTAGTGCGATCTCCAGTCTCCAACGCTCTAATACGATTCCTATAAGAAGCTGCTCTTCACCTTCTTTCTGCCTTGGTATTAGTAGCTACTGCTATATATGTCAGATGGACTATTTCATTGTGCGGAAAAAGGTGGGTGATAGCCAACAGATAGATACACATTTACTCATTTAACTCAAAATAGATTTTTTTTATTGTTTTTTTAATTGGTTTTTGTAACTGAAAGTTACGGTGCTCTGGGTATTTGATTTTATTTTTCCTTTTTCTACAAAAAAAAAAAAAAAAAAGAAACTCAGTTCGAAAATGCTGTCATCCCTGCACCTCAGAACAGAAAGGATTGGGAAACAAAGGACGTGTAAGTTTATTCTTATTCGACGAGAACGTATGCAAAAAAAATCTCACAATAAACAACTATACCAAAAAATGTAATATTCGTGGTACAGGGTGTCTCAGAATATATGATAATGATTTATTACAGCAACCAGCGCAAGGATGGTCATTTGGTAAAAATGCATTCTTTAAGCCAGAGATATCAAATCAATATTTCTTTAAAATTATTATTATATTATTATATCAACTCCCAGCACTTGCAATCTTTTTTGAGTTTCTTGTCTCAGAACTAAACCATTGTCAAATTAATGGATTGCATCTATTTTGAGATAGTTTTGAAAAATAGTTTTGAATGAGTTTTCAATGATTTTGTTTCCAGATAAGTAGTGACGCAAAGTATTTTTCTCTCTTGCCCCAGGCATTGTGATTAAGGATTAATAGTTGGTATAATATACTATCTTCAAATCTGAAACAAAAAAGGTCACAACATTATTAGTAGTAGAGATATTAGCAGTCACATGGGTCTCATGTCTACTGAGACACCTTATATATGTATATATATATTTGTAAACATTTATATAATATTAAGTAATCCTATCAATTTCTTATAATCTATGCTCAATTATATGGGGTGTCTACCGTCGTTAGAAATGGACACGTTGACACGAGTTCAAATCCTACACAAGACAGCTTGCATTTTACATGCCTCTAATTCCCTAAAAAAAAATGTAAAACCAACTATTCTCCCTCCAGCTATGAGTAAATCCCAGGACAAACTAGGCTCTTGAACCTTGGTATGACAATCGGTCAAAGAGAAAGAAAAGTCTGTCTCCAAACTGTTTAACCTGTGTGTCTCATTCTTTTTGTGTGGAGGAGTCGGTAAATATGTATACAAAACATGTAAATATGAATGTACATTGAATGATATTCCCTAACCTCTACACACAAAATAGTTGACTGGTTGACAGGCCGTTATGATTAATTTGTCAATCAATCAAGTTAATAATCAATCAATCAAAGAAATACTAAGGAGTTAAGACTATGAAGTCTAAATTATGATCGCAATAGGAGCTTGCAATCTAGTGTGGCAATTATCTGAATATCAAAGTATTTTTATAAAGGCACTGAAATAAATCATAAAGAATTTGTTTGCTTGTTTCTTTCTTTTTTTTTTTTAATTAACTGTCTTAAGTTTTAGTCGAGGACGTCTGGTCGGATAGGGGATGTTCTAAGACCAATTACTGGGCTCAGTAGAAAAACTCATTAAAGATCTTTCATATTTCAACAAAGTAAAAGAATGAAAAAGAAAAAACAATGAACAAATAAACGGGAAGAAGAGGAAAGAAAAAATGAAATTAAAAAAATTCTATTAAAGAAAGATAGGGAGGTGGGTCTCCTCTTACGATTAGGGAATAGGGTGACATCCGGGACACCACATGATTTGACCAGCAGCAAACTTGAAATGAATAAGCTGGTTTCCTCATCTGCACCCAGAAAATTATTTTGTCTAAGAATATGTAGTTTGATATCTTAACTCATTATGTATTACTTGCAGTGGTTATCCATATTGAATATCGATCGTAAGATGAAATTTTTTTTTTTTTTTTTAAATTACGTAAATTTTCCCTTTTAAAAGTTTAGGGCCGTTAATTTCCACTATTGGAAAGTCGTGGAGCTCATATTCACTTTTTTACTGTCCTTCAACAGGTCTTTACCCAATACCTAGTGAGAGGGACAATATTGATTACATGTATTCTATGTATTTATTTTGTTTCCTCTTTTGAGTAATATTTTCAGACACATTGATAGTGCTCTCCTAAGGAGATAAGCAGTTCCACAATGCGCAATTTATTATTATTTTACCCTTGGTTGGTTTTCTCACAAACGTTAACTGGGGGACTTTCACTGTTGTCTACGAAACGGTAAGTATCCTCAGATCTCCGGGGGCGGGGTCCTCGTGGTGTAATGGTTAAAGTGATTGACCCCGAAATCGTAGTAAGCGACTTCAAACTCCAGTCATGCTATTTCGCACACTTTCAGACAAATACCCTTGGGAAAGTTATGAAGCCCCTTATCCTCCCAGCTATGGGTTAAATAGCACCACTACTGTTCTTCTTAAAGGAAGGATTTGGCATTGAATATCCTAGAAAGGTTGATATGTCATTAAACAAAGAAAACGAAATCGAATCAGATCTCCAGGATTCTCCAGAGTAGTATTCTAGCCGATCTTAATGCTGTAGTTGTAATGGTCTCAATTCATCTTCTGATTTGCATTTCTTCCAGTATTCTTTCTAAGCCTTGGTTGACCATTCCAAGAACTCCGACTACAATTGGTATCAATGTCACTCGCACGTTCCACATTTTTTGTTACATGGCAAGTGTCGTATACTCAATCAAACATGACTTACGAAATTCAATGAACGAACGAAACACTTTATAAAAATCTCTCTCTCATTTTATTCTCGAAAGGGGCACCCACTTTGTTGTTGGTTTGAGAGATAGACGGAGAGACATATACTCAGATAGGGGACTTCTTCTTGTCCCCTATCTTCTTCAGGGAGCCAGGAGGTGCCGACGCTTGTACCCACTTTGCAAGCTGTGTCGTCAGAGAGGTCCAAGACGCCTTTGATCGGCTGCGTGTCCCTGGCTCGACTCGATTCTCTGCAAACTGTCTAAATCTGACTGCGTTGTTTTCACGTGGTCTCCTTCCGGTTACACACCTGTTGGACCTGACTGTCATGACGCTCTCATCCCCCTGTTTACTAATCACAACCTGACAGCTTATCAAAGCACACGGGGTCACTAGGAACGAATCGAAAATCCATGTCATATGTTATATAACATTCCTCTATATCCCATTTTTCAAAATGTCCACGTATGGACATTTCCTTCATGTCTCTCTCCAGCTTCCCTCGAAACCTCCCACAAAACAAAAAAAATTACTGGAACAACTGCAAAAATAGTACAATTTTAAAACAATTAGAAGGCGACCTTTTCACTATGTAACACACGTTATTTGTCTGTCTTTTAGTTTTCCTTCGTTTTCATCCGCTAGAACCGTAAAATTTAAGACGTCAAGTTCATTTTTATTGTTAATCAACTCTTGACCAGAACTTCTGGTCGGAATTGAATGGTCGTTTTTATCTCAAAATCCCAGTGAATTTTGTACGCCTCATTATTTGGGACGGATTCTATTTTGTGCATATAACATTTGGTTGTATGGTAGAATTTCACTCTCTTGCACAATTCCTATTGGACCCCTTTCCAACCCAGTCGTGCCTAATCTTGTACATCTTTTGCGTCAGTTTACTCCAGTCGCGTACGATGTGATTAATCGCTTAATGTCTTTATCCGCATAACTTACATTTGATATTGAATTGCGTATTCTCGATTTTCAATCTAATGCCATCATCATCATCATCATCATCATGTCGTCTAACTTGGATAGCTTTTGTGATGGATGGTAGGTGGTTGCTTTGTAAGGTGCTGCCTCCAAGTCTTTTTCAATATTGTTCGCCGCATTTTTTGTGTAGTTGCTTTCAAAATTGATTTTAGTCGAATTTTTTTGTGCTTCTATTTGAAGAGATTCAGTTTCAAATTTGAGATTTTCCTTTGGTGGCCATGTCCATGTCTTGTCGAGTGCAATCTCACCAGTTTGTCCCTTGAAATATCCAGACAGTTGTTTTTATATCCATTTCTGTTTCCTAGTTTTTTTGGGCTTTTTTTTTTCAGTCTGTACTTATGATTTCAATGCTGTTATTGGCTGCTGTAATAAGTCTTTCTTTGCTCCTTTAAATATAGTTCTCGAGTCCTTGTATTGACGCATCCATACTATCCTCTCCCCTTTTTCTTGATTCATACAGTCTATCTACGTCATTTCTCAGGTGTAAAGCTGTTATAGTAGCTACCTACATGGTAATTGGCTATTCCTCCATAATATATACCGACTCTGCTTGACACTCGGTGAGATCACCTCCAAGTAGAGTGGAGCGTATGCGCTACTATCGGTCGGCCGCGTTTTATCGGTGCGCGGATCTGGTCGAGTGTGTCCTGTTTCCAGTGGCACTCGGTTGAGGTTCACCTTGACCGGCATCTTCGAGCCTCAGGGGGCCGTCCCCCAGGCTCTAACCCTCCTTGGAGGGGCTACATTCAATGTCGACGGAGCCCGAGGCATTTTAGGGAATGGCTAGCCTGTCTGGGCTACGACCCTGCACCCGGACCCACCAAAAAAAAGGCCTTTCGCCATACTTGTCTGGTTCGTAGGACGGAAGACAAATAGCAATAACCTCCAAGCTGTCTGACAGTACCGGAATGACATTCCTGTTATATAACACCTGTATTCTGTATATTTGTTCTGTTATTGAAATATATTTGTTTCAACCTACTTCTCTTGTCTGCGTGTCTTCATTTTGACCCCTAAACATTACAACAAAAGACTTGTGCATAGTCACCAGTTTTCTTGTCTTTTAATGCATTTGTGTGAGTTCCTATCTTGTCCATTCTAAGAATCGTTCTTACACTGGGACTGCCCAGGTGATTATTCCTTTGATAAGATTTCTGTATTCGAGCTTGTTTTTGGGAAGTTTTTTCGTTCTTCTGACGGACTCTTTCTTAACTTTTCCTTCATCCCCACCTTGATGGTGTCAGCTTCCAATTTTTCAAGGACTAGTAATTTTCCATCCCTACACGAGTTCTAAGGTTTTCCTGATTTGATAGTTTTATTCTTTCCACAGTTTCTCATTTTCCACTTTTTATTATAAGAATCATAACTTTTTAATAGCCAAATTCTATTTCTTTATGTTAGTTGTATATTCTTATTGCTTGCATCCTTTTTTTATATTTCTCTTTTTTTATTTTTCACACCAGTGTTAGCTGATGGTAGCCTACTGGAGTCTCCTCTAGTCTCCAGGAATCTTCTCAGAATTCTGGCCGATCTCAATAATGTTGTAATTTGGATGGTCTCCACTTGTTTTCTTATTTCCAAGTCCTCCAGTCCTTGTACCAATCCTTTGGTGACTGTACCGAGCGCGCCAATAACAATTAGTATCACCGTCACTTTCATGTTCCTTAGTTTTTTCAATTCTCTTGTAAGGTCTACGTAGTTATCTCTCAATTTGCCTTCCTTCAGTTTTACCCTGTGGTCTGCCAGAATGGCAAAGTCCACTATTCGGCACGTTGTCTTTTTTTTTTTTTTTTTGACAATCACTTGGTCGGATCATCTGCCCGAGATTAAGTGATCAATCTGTATCTCAAAATCCCTGAGAATTTTCTACGTCTCATTTTCCAGGACGAATTCTGGGTTGTTCTTATACCTTTTGTTCGTATGGCCAAATTAAAATTTCTTTACTTTCCCCACCCATTCGTGTCTTGTCTTATACCTTTTTGCGCTAATTAACTGCATTCGTTTATTATTGATTGATCGGTTCGTCATCGTTATAACTTGACTGTATGTTCTCATTGCCTGTATTAGTGTTTCCAATTATTTCTCATTTTTGACCACAGTGTGATGTTCATTAGGTGATTGATTTTTTTCTAATGATTTATATTTCTCGACCTATCGACCTATCTGATACAAATAGCTTAGTCTCTATTTCCTGCCCAACTAATGGAATATCATCTTTATGAAACTTAGGAAGGCTGAATATATGTGGTAGCTTGCTGGTTGGTTGGTTGGTTGGTTTACGGTGTATCAACCATTTTGGAGTCATGTAACGTCGAATTAAGTCATTTTGATAAATGTTTCAAACAATGGAGTTTTGTATAAGTAGAGTTTTTTTGTTTAAACAAAGATAAATGTCAAAACAGTTCTATTTCAGACAACTCAGTTTAGCAGAAGTACGCAATTTAAACAAATAGTTAAGTGTAAAGACAATTAATTCCAAACTATTCTGTTAAGAGAAATTACAAGTTTGATTCTATTCGACCCATAGATAGGTCCCTTCAAGGTACTACCACTCTGGGTCAGAGTGAGCCTGGGAGCGAGAGTAATGAAGAAATACTCTGCCTTCTCCAAAGCTCCAGCATTACTAAAAGTTCACTATTAGAGTGTTTTGTGTCATATTCAGGACACTCATTGGGGGAAGGATCTTACACCACTGCAGAGATGCAGTTGGGATATTCTGCAGCCCCAGCCGACTGGGACATGTAGCTTGCTGTAGTTTTGCATCAGCTGTCTATATTTTGTTTGCGGTATGAGATCTTTGTTCTTACAAAGAATCTATGACAGCTTCCTTTCCGTCTTCAGCTCGGGTCCTTTTTTACTTATCAGTAGCAACCATTGCTAATCAGGTCTGCCAATTTGTTGGAGTATTCCTCCTTATTCCTAACCAGAGTAGCATTGCCTTTGTCTACTGGTAGGTTTGTGATGTTTTCATCACCCTTTAACGATTTCAGGGCCAGAATTTCTTCTTTGGTGTTGTTGGCTGTGGAGGCTTTGATTTCTCTAGAGCTTTTCTCAATTTCCATCTTAGCTCATCTAACAGGGCTTTAGGAATTTTTAAGGTTGTCTCCTCGATTGGGGATAACAAATCTAAGTAGGGGATCCGCTTGATATCGTGGCAAAGTTGACACCCTTGTTTAGCTCTGACTTCTCAAAGGTAGTGAGTTGGCTCTTACTGATATTAAAAATAGCTTTCCCTGGTGCGTAATGAGTTTTGGCTTTCGTACCTCAGATTTTCATTTTCTCCAAGTTGATAATTTGGTGCGAATGACTTTCACAATCTTTTTCTTGTAAGATTTGTCCAGATATTTTTGGATTAGTGTTTTGTCTTCAATCAGAGATATTCTTTCCAGGAAAGGGGCAAGCTTGCTCTGTTCCATAGCCATGATATGGCTATGTGTGAAATGGACACATAATGTTCATATATATATATATATATATATATATATATATATATATATATACATAACATAGAATATAGGAATCTCGAAACACGAAAAACACTTACGACCTCTCAGTTCAGATACGAAACTTTTTATAACCTTTGAGTTTAAAGGTTTTTCGACATAAAGAGAAAGAGGCAAAATCTTTCTATTCTGGCCTTTTCCTCTGCCCCCCCCCCATCCATTTCGTGCGACACCTGCCCAAGGCCACCGCGACCAAGCGAAAGTCAATCCTTCTCGTTCGGTGTTTAGTCTCAACTCTACTAACTTTTTTCAAATTCCCAAAATCTTCCGCGCGCTTCCGGTGCGTGATGTCATTCGCACTTGCTAGCCCCGTTTCCCATCTCAGGCTATTGTGACATCTCTGAGTGACACGTCCGCTCGACCAGCGCGCACGCATTAATGTTGCACCTAAGTAACCCATGCACGGAGCCGAAAGGTTCTCAGCCTAACTAAACCCAAAGGCACAAAACGAAATCCCTCGGCCATTATATTACAGCTCGAGAAAACAGACCGTAGTTGATGTTTTCTGTAACGTTGATTGTGTATTCTATCTCGGACCAGCTAATGTTTACACAAAAAAACATATATTTTCAAAAACTGCAATGGTACATTGGAAATATATTTTTTATTTTAATTTTCGAGAAAACTTCGCTAATGAATCAATTTTTGGCATAAAATAGCGCGAAAATTTTTTATATGCCGTTTTACAAATATACTAAAACAAACCAACAAGCAGTGATGATTATGATGAAACATTTATTAGTGAATTAGATTTCAATATTAAATATCCCTTAAGGAGTTGATATACCATTAAATAAATAAAAAATCTATAAATAATAGTCTTTATAATCAAACATATGCAAATACATCAATTTTTTATTACCTTTGATTTTAAAGGTTTTTCGACATAAGGAGAGAGATGCACAATCTTTCTATTCTGGCCTTTTCCTCTGCCCCCCACTCCTTTTCATGCGACACCTGCCCAAGTCCACCGCGAGCAAGCGAAAGTCAACCCCTCTCGTTCGGTGTTTAGTCTCAACTCTATTAACTTTCTTCATATTCCCCAAATCCTCCGCGCGCTTCTGGTGCGGGACGTCATTCGCACTTGCTAGCCCCGTTTCCCATCCCAGGCTATTGTGACATCTCTGAGTGACACGTCCGCTCCACCCGTGTCTACGCGCGCGAACCCCAGCGTTAATGTTGCACCTAAGTAAACATATACAAATACATCAATTTTCAGCGTTAAATAACCCTTTAGGAGTGGATATTCCGTTAAACAAATAAACAAGACAAAATATAAAAACATTTCAGATTATTCTCAATCATATACAAATTAATCAAATTTGGATATTAAGTAACCCATAATGAATTGATATTCTGTTAAACATATAAGCTAAACCAAATCATAAACCTTTAGCAAAATTTCTGCCAATAAAAAAATCGTATCAAAAATAATTTTAATCAGAGTGAAATTAAAATTAATCAGCAGAAGCAAATCCGATTCTACCGAAATAAATTATGTTCTGAATATTGATCGTAAACTTCAGCGATATATTGCACCACTTCAAAAGTTACCAACACCAACTTTTATAGGATCGTAGAAAAATTTAAAATCTTTATAAAGTTTACGAAACATAAAAAAAAACAAAAAACAATCATTCAATTGTAATTAAGCAGTATGTAAAAAAAAAAGAAAGAATTAGTCCGAATGCAGAAATGAAAATTAATTAAACCATCAAATTTCCTCAAAATAATCCCCTTAAAGACTTAATCCATTGAGTTTACTCTTAATCGATGTAACTCTAAATCTTCTATTTAGTTATAGTGTAAAGCTGTGCCATCGTTCTTTTAGTGTCCTCTACGTCCTCAAATCTTACCCAAGCTCAAGATCTGGTTAGTACATACGGTGTTGGAACGGTGCAATCAACTGTTTGACCCAAAATTGATGATCAAAAAGTATCGAGACTAGTTATATAATTTTTAAAAATTAAATTCGTAATGACTCTTCTACCCGAAGTCTAAACATCTCGACAGCATTCAAGATGATGAAAACTTATCACTTCGCCAATGGCTCAAGAGACCTGGTTTCAATCCCAGGTCAAGTCATAACAAAGACTCAAAAAATGAACTTGATGCTGCCTTTCTTAACACCCAGCATTATAAAGTATAGATCAATGGTAAAGTGGAGCCATCCAGGGAAAAGAGTAGAACCTTCCCCGACATTTCAATGTAAGCAAAGTAAAGTTGGTGACCTTAGTCAAGGATGATCCGAAGGCTCTCTTTTCAATAGCTACTACACCGAGGTGTAGGGGTGGGGGCTACTCCATTCCCTGGATTGCTCCACTTTACTCTTGATCCTAGCCTTATAATGCTGAGTACTAAGCAAGGTGGCATCAAGAACCATCTTTTGAGTTTTTGGTATGAATCGACCTGGAATTGAACCCTGGTCTTCCGGATCATTGGCAAACACTCTACTCATTAGGCCAAGTTAATGAAAAGGGAGCCTTCTTGTCGCCCTCGACTACGGTCGCCAACAACTATTCATCTCTATTAAAAAAAAATGGTTGTTACATTGTATTGAACGGTGTCAATTAGTTAGTGCTGTAGAATACACCTACTGCACCTCTGCAGAGGGGCTAAGATCCCCCTCACCCAATGAGACCACCTGTTGGCCGTGGGTGGTAATCCGGCAGTGATGACCAGTAATGCTGAACGACGGTATCTTCGTGACTGAGAAGTCCATGCCCCGGTAACCGAAGTGGTCACATAACTTGCAACACTCCACTTTGGCTTTAAGTGGGCAAGACGGGCGGTCGATATGATCAATCGACTGGCCATGTCAAACCCCTAGGATTTTTCCTGACCGTATACTTCAAATTTATTTTGAGACTAACCAGTAATTAACCCTACTTTATCTTAAAGGAACTAGAATGCAGTAGCAGAAGGCCAGTTGTCCTGAGATGGCAATACTTGAAACCAGTTAACCTATGTGCAAAGAAATGATTAACATTAAATAGAATTATGAGTGTTGAATAGCGATTCTTGAAAGCAATTAAACAGCCAGCTAACAAATGATTAATATTAAATATAATTATTAGGATAATTCTAATAATCATTTATGATAGCAAAATTTGAAATGATTTAATAAATAAGATTACTAGTTTGAAAAAGAAATATTTAAAAACCATTTAACTTTGTGCAAACAATTGAGCATTAACTCGTTTAAAAATAGGGTTATATACAAAGTGTTTGCTTGTAAATCATATATATGTGTATAAGCAGAATATGGCATTAGATGCCCCAAAAGGTTTGATATGCCAATAAACCAAATAACCTTACCAAACATGTCTAGAAAGAAGGAAAGAAACAAAGAAAGTTGGAAAATAGTCTGTATATGTAAATAGTTGGTGACCTTAGTCGAAGGTGACCCGAAGGCTTCCTTTTCAGAAACTACGACACCGAAACACAGGGAAGGGCGCTACTTCATTCCCTGGATTGCTCTATTTTACTCTTGATCCTTACCTTAGAATGCTGAGTGTTAGGGAATGTAGTATCAAGTACCATTTTTTGAATCTTTGATATGACTTGACATGTGATTGAACTCCGACTATTGGCAGAAAGCTTAAAAAATTATAAAAAGGTATCTCTTCTTTCCTATTTGCTCTCACTCTGTTACATCAGTCAGTACACTTTTCAGTTCACGAGCGTGTGTATGTGTGTGTGTGTGTTTTCTTTATTCTGTTTTTTTCTAATTTTATTTTATGGAACTTTATAGTTTTTTTTTTAT
The DNA here is from genome assembly GCA_963585895.1 of Sepioteuthis lessoniana. Taxonomy (NCBI): domain Eukaryota; kingdom Metazoa; phylum Mollusca; class Cephalopoda; order Myopsida; family Loliginidae; genus Sepioteuthis; species Sepioteuthis lessoniana. The sequence goes on from OY757942.1 coordinate 30,913,557, forward strand.
TATTCTTTTATCGGTTTGAAATATTGATCTCTAAAGAAGCGATTATATGCACACAGAAGAGTTCTACAAGCAATAATTAATTTGAATATCCTTGTCACTCATTAATTTTACATAGATCAAAATTTGATTTAGAATGTACCCTTCAATTGCTTCATTAACGAAGAAGAAGAAGAAGAAGAAGAAGAAGAAGAAGAACAACAACAACAACAACAACAACAACAACAATAAAACAATTACTGCTACTACTACTACTACTACTCATTGAGTAAGTAGTCATTTGAAAACATCGAACAATAAAACAACGAGAGAAAGTTCTTCTAAAACTGAGTTCTTTAGCATTGGTTTGGCAACCAATCAAGGAAAAGGAAAACTAAGTTCAAATCAAGGAAAAGGAAAACTAAGTTCATATCAAGGTAAAGGAAAACTAAGTTCAAATCAAGGAAAAGGAAAACTAAGTTCATATCAAGGTAAAGGAAAACTAAGTTCAATTCAAGGAAAAGGAAAACTAAGTTCAAATCAACTTTACTCCACAAAAAAAAAAAAAAAAAAATGACCGTCTCTCACATCCAGTTCATATGAAGGGGTTTGAATTGACAAGTTACCATAGATTAATCTCCAAAACTTTCTATTTAAAATATTCTCTTAGTAACAATTTATGATTCATAAGATATTACTTCACATATAACTGGGAAATCTTTTGTTTTGTTTCTTCTAAATCTTTGCCCAGTCGGATGGGGCAATAGAACACACCAACTACATCTCTTCAAAGGAGTAAGACCTCCTTCCCAACGAGTGTCCTGTGATGACACTAAACAATCTGATCGTTAAGTTCCAGTAATTCTGGAGATTTGAGGAATGCAGAGTACCCCTTCATTGCCATCGCTCCCACGTCCACCCTATCCTGGAGTGGTAGCCCCTGATAGGGTCCTATCTATGAGTCAATAGAACAAAAATGCATACTTATGCTAAACTGAATTAATTGAAAAGAACTGTTTTGATATTTAAACTGCGTACTTATGCTAAACTGCATTGTCTTAAATGGAATTGTTTTTGACAGTGAAACTGTGGTTACGCTAAACTGAATTGTTTGATATAGAACTGTTTTGAAATTTAACTGTGTGTAAACAAAATATATACTTATACTAAACTGAATTGTTTGAATTAGAACTGTTTGAATAAACTGAATTGCTTGAAATATAAATGTTTTTGACAATCAAACTGTGTACTCATGCTAAATTGAATTATTTGAAATAGAACAGATTATTTGTATAAAATTGGATTTGGAATTAAATAACCTACAAAGGTTGATATTCCATAAACCCCAACCAACTAACCAATCAACTTTTAAATCTCTAGTTTAAATAACGGTTAGAAACACAATTTCGACTGTGTATGTGTTGGGCGATAGTCCTCTTGGTGTAATCACTAAAGTGCTGAATTAGGACAACCTAGTGAGTTCGAACACCTGGTGCTCTATAACGTTCACTTTCGAACAAGTATTCTCGCAATAGGAATAAACGCCATATATGGGTTAAATAGTATCACGGGTATTTTTCTACTAGAATGGCTTTGACATAAAATAACCCATGAAGTTTGATATACCATTAAACAAAGAAAATGAACAAAAACTTTTTTCTTCCTACATTGTAAAAGTTTTGTCTTCATAGCTTCGGTGCCATGACAAAGACAATGTCAATTATTTCAGTAGATAACGGCATAAGAACTGATTTCATTATTGAAAGGCATTGAAAATAATTGAATTATTGGAATACATTTAAAACTCTTATAATTTAAGAAAGTTTACTTTGGTTTCATTGGGTTGGGTTTTATGGGATATCAACCCCCTTGGTTATTTAATGCCAGATCCTGTTTATAAAGTTAAGTAAAGTTAGCGACCATAGTCGAGGGTGACCCGAAGGGTCCCTTTTCAATAGCTACTACACCGAGGAGTAAGGGAGGGAGCTACTTCTTTCCCTGGATTGCTCCACTTTACTCTCGATCCTTACCTTATCATGCTGAGTCTTTGGTATGACTCAACCTAGGGTTGAACCCAAGTCTCATGGACCATTATTGAACACTCTACTCATTTGGCCAATATAAACACATTTTGTTGATAACATTAAATGAATCAGTGCTTTATTTTTTGGCAAACAGTTAAATGGTTTCAAGTATTGCTATATAATACTTACAATTCTACAGAATATAAATCATTTGTTTGCACACAGTGAAGTGGTTACAAGTATTGCTATCTGACATTAATTATTGTATTCAACATTATTCATTAGTTTGCTTACTATTAAATTGATCCAAGTATTATCATGTATTTCCCCTCTTAAACTAGTAGACAAATTCACTTACCTAGGAAGCAGCGTCTCATCAAACGAAAAGGACATCGACACGCAGCTAACGAAGGCAGGGACAGCTATCAATAGGCTATCGATAAGATGGAAATCAGACCTGACCGATAAAATGAAACGCAGTTTCTTCCAGGCGGAGGTCGCATTGATACTGCTATATGGATGCACTACATGGACTCTAACAAAATGGCTGGAGAAGAAAATAGACGGTAATTACACAAGAATGCTGCGAGCAATTTTGAACAAGTCCTGGCGGCAACATACCACAAGACACCAACTGTACGGCCACCTGCCTCCTATTACGAAAACTATTCAAGTTAGACGAACCAGACATGCAGGATACTGCTGGAGAAGCAGGGACGAGCTCATAAATGATGTACTCTTATGGACCCCCACATATGACCGGGCAAAAGCAGGACGACCAGCACGAACATACATTCAGCAACTATGTGAGGATACGGGATGTAGTCCAGAAGACCTGCCAGAGGCGATGAACGATAGGGAAAAGTGGCGAGAGAGGGTCAGGGATATCCGTGCTACCAGCACGACATGATGATGATGATGATTATCATGTATCCCTCACAATTCAATTAAACATTAGACATTTGTTTACACACAGTTAGATGATCAAAAATTTATATTTCTAACAACTCCAACTTAGCGCTAGTCATTTGCACTCAGTTTAGATATCAAACAGTTCTATTTGTCACATCGATAAGACCCTATCAAGAGCTACTACTCCGGGGTAGTGTGGACCTGGAGACGATGCCAGTCAAGGGGTTCTACGCATTCCACAATTGGGCATCACCATCAGATTTTTAGTATCATTACGAGGACAATTGTTGTGGGAGTTTTACACCTCTAGCAGAGATGCAGTGGGTGTATTCTACAGTCCAAGCCGACTGGGCTATATTAAAGAAAGTATATTAAATTATTTTATTCTAGAAATGCATTTGAAATTATTATAATATTCCATACGAAATTGTATTGTTGTAAGGAAAAGATACGCAGTAAAAGAGAGTTGACTATTTATTAACTGAAGTGGTACAAATATTATAAGTCTCGCGCTGTTGGTGTTACGTCCGAAGTTGGTCTTACTACAGACAGATATCTTTCCGTACAGAATGGGCTTAAGAAACACGACGTCTTTTATTCCTCCGAGATACCAGGAGTCACGAGGTACGAGCCTCTATATAACAGAAATGATTTTATTATAGGATTGCATTTGAAATTATCTATTCATGGGAATACACAGGAAAGGATTTTATTATAGAAGTGCTTTGGACATCTAAACTCATTTCTATAGCGTTCATATAAAAACAATTCTAATTTTCAACGCACTTATTTTCAAATGCATTGAAAATTCATTCGATAGGAAATAATTTTATCAATGGAAATAATGTTATTATAGGTTTGCATTGGAATCTATTACATTATTGCAACGAATTTTTACTATAGGAATACATATATCATGGTAATGGATTGGAAATAATTTTATGATAGAAATGCATTGGAAATGATTTTATAATAGAAACGCAGTAGAAATAATTTTATGATAGAAATGCATTGGAAATGATTTTATAATAGAAACGCAGTAGAAATAATTTTATTTTAGAAATGCATTGGAAATGATTTTATAATAGAAATGCAGTAGAAATAATTTTATTATAGAAATGCATTGGAAATGATTTTATAACAGATATGCGTGGGAAAAGATTTTATCTTAAGAACAAATTGAAAAAGATTCTATCATAAAAATTCATTGGAAATGATTTACTCCTGGCAAATTGAAAAAGATTTTCATAATAATAATACATTGGAAAAATGATAGGAATCCATTGGAAATGATTTTATGATAGGAATGCGTTAAAAAGGATTTTTATAATAGCAAATCATAAGAAATAATTTTATAATAAGAATGCATTGGAAGTAACTTTTATAGAAAGACATTGGAAATTATATTCTTTTAGGAATGGTTTGGAAACTATTCTTCCATACGAATACACTGGATACGACTTTTTTTTGTAGGATTGCATTAGAAATTATTTTAGGATCGGAATGCATGATAAATAATTTTATCACTGGTATTTATTGGAAATGACTTTATTAAAGTAATAAATTGGAAATTATCTAAGATTGGTATGCATTGAAAATAATTTTATTATAGGAAATAATTTAATTTTTTGGAATTTACAAGAAATGAATTAATCACCAGAATGCATTGGAAATGATTTTATCAAATCCATGCATTGGAATTATAAGAATGATTTCATTAGAAGGATTCTTTAGAAATGATTATATCTTAAGAATGCATTGGAAATGATTTTATTTTAAGGATTCATCGGAAATGATTATATTTTATGAATGTATTGGAAATGATGTTTTATAAGAATTCATGACAAATGATTATATTTTAAGAATTCGTTGGAAATATATTTATTGAAGGAATGCTTTACCAACGATATATTTCATAAGAGCAAATTCATCTTTGTAGCAAACCCTCTTGACTATAATAAGCATATACTACAATTCTAATCAATGATCTACACAGAAAAATCATGTGCCTCCCACGCACATAATCTTTATGGTTATATTCACAGTGGTGTATTAATAGGGGTCTGTGCGAAAACGTAGAAAAATCTGTGAGTTATATATATATATATATATATATATATATATATATATATATAAGAAGAGAGGTGCATGGATAATGACTTCACTCCCTTTCATAATACAATCGTAGATTTACATTTAAAAATGAAAATGATTTCTTTTAACTTTAATCAAGCAAATGGAATTTGGAGAAGTGTCGGAAAGAAGGCTGTTTCCGTTACGTTAGTTGTTTTATTTAGTTATTAATTTTATTTCTAATTTTTGTCTTTCTGTTTCTTTATTCATTTTTGGTGGGATATACCGACACTGATATTGGGAGGGTGTGTAGGCTGTACGAGGAATTATGGGAAGGAGGAAATATTATTCGAGGCCGCAAGAAAAAAAAAATGAATCGGTGGAACATTCTTCAGGCGTCGATATTGGAGGAACAAGCGTCTGTGATGAGTAATGAAACGTTTAAATGGATACAGAGGAA
>OY757942.1:30924001-30979001 GCA_963585895.1 Sepioteuthis lessoniana
TCTTGTGGGCGTCACAATTTTGCACTCATTCAACCTGTCCACGGTCAAGGCTATAATATCCTGATTATTCCTCGACCGGATGCACCTGTTATTTATATTGGTGCATTTCCTATTTTGACAGCCTGGCCGGGTCGTAGGTCAATATACGACATTTTTTATACATATATACTTAATATATATGATTTGTTTTGGATGGGTTTATTGGTATATCAACCATGGTAGGTTATTTAACGTCAAATCCTTTTCATACACATATATACTTGATATATATGATTCGGTTTGTTTGGGTTTTATGGCATATCAACCCTTGCAGGCCATTTAATGAGAAATCCTGTTTGTACATATATAATAGATATATTTTTTGGTTTGGATGGTGTTTTATGGCATATCAACTATTGTGGGTTATTTAATGCCAAATCCTGTTTGTATATATATATATATATATATAATTTGGTTTGGATGGGTTTTATGGCATATCAAACATTGTAGGTTATTTAATGCCAAATCCTCTTCATATATATATTAAATACACATGATTTGGTTTGGTTGGGTTTTATGGCATATCAACCATTGTAGGTTAATTAATACTTAAATCCAGGAACTTTTTCTTTACTGGATAATCAGTGTTTCCATTCCATGTACTGTCTTTTTCACTCATTTTCACAGTAACAAACTCATTTTTGGATTACTTGTAAAAGAATTGACTAAAATATTCTTCTCAGTTTTGATTACACATAATTCAGTAAATTTCATAGGTTTTGTGCTTCACCTACAGCAAAAATTTGATATCCCACTTCTCTTCAAGCTTTGGATTTGTCACTATTTTGAATGTTCTCACTACAAAATTTGGGGCGAGGTTAAAATAATTTTTGCGATAAACCAATTCCGAAAATATAAGCGGAAACATAGTCAACTGTTGGGTATCACCTACCTTTTCAGCATAATGAGCTGTTCCATCTGCCATATATGGCAGTAGCGGAGATCAGTCTGGGAATAATAAGCCTACAAGTCAGACAAGAAGAGCCGTTCCTATTGTTAAAGTATATCATTACTCTATCACTAATCCTATGTTCTTATTACTAACAATCTCTCTCTTGTAAATACTCTTTCCTGTAAATATAACTATTTTCCTCACATATTGTAGTTTGTCTTATTATTACTACTACTTGTGTTCACTAACCAGAACACAACATCAACAATAATGACGAGCTTTAATGAACGAACGAACGAACACACTTTTTTTATAAAAAAATATATCTTTCACACTTTGTTCTCAAAAGGGTTGCGAAAGAGTTGCAAAAAGGTTGATGTTTGTTATGTGTGAGAGGTGAGTGGGAGACAGGGACAGACTGCCACATATTGATCGAAAGTTCTTCTGACCATAGCTGCACTTCTTTCGCATATCTTGCTGGGCTGCTCAACCGTGGGTCACTAAGGGGCCAAAGCCCACCGTTTGCCGCTGGCTCTCAATTCAGCATCTTGTCCCCAACTGACTCCAACTGCAACTGGAACTCAAGCCGTCAGTGGCACCTGGTTATATAATTGTTTGACGCCATGTGGGCGTACGCATCTGCACAGAATTCAAACACGTCCACACGTCCAATATCTTCGACCGATGCACCTGTTTCGCTGTTCTTCCGCTTATTTACACAACTGCATCTCTTGATTGACGGCTCAGTCGAGGGTCAATATGTTACATTTATATTTATTGAAATAATACTGAAAGCATAATTTATTTTTGCTTTTTTTTTTCAAGGATTCGCTTATAGGATTAAACAAGGTGTTAATTTGTGGATATTACTCCGTTTCTTATAATGTATTAGGTTATCCTAAAGAGAGTAATCTTACACAGAATATTCGGTCGGAAATTGAACAAGTCAATTAATATAAGACATTTAATTGTAAATAATACAAGTAGGGAACTTAGTTCGTTCCCTTGGCTATACAAGAGTCTCAAGCGTTCAAGGAACTAAAAGAAAAGTTCATATAGCAAAAAGGTGAAAACTCTTTAAGATCTGAAATATAATGGAAGGGGACCCAATGTGCTCGCCGGAAGGAGCGAACCACCACGCCTACTCTTTTCCCTTTTATTTATTGAATAACCTCTTTTATATCAGCTTATTAATGGAAAATGGCTGGTTCTGCAAAGCTCTTTCACAGTATAAGCAAACCATCTGTTTGGGTAGTCCAATGATTGACATCTTTAACTGAACTGTTGGTCAACGTGTGTGTGTGTTTGTGGATAGATATGAAGATTAATTAATGGAGAGAGAGAGAGAGAGATGAGAGAGAGAGAGAGAGAGAGAGAGAGAGAGAGAGAGAGAATAGGACAGAGACATAGGCAAAAAGAAACAGATAAAAAAGTGATCGTCCTGATATTTAGGACAATGAATAGTATTGTTAGAGAAAACACAATAAATTCATTACAATGAATATTTTAACGAATTTGTCAGCTGGCACGGTGAGACTATTTTTAATTTCGTTTGCGCATTGAACTGGAAAATGTTAGATTTACTCAATTGAGTGGATTAAATCTATCAACATGAAGAACGATTATATATATATATATATATATATAATGTGTGTGTGCGTGTGTGTTGCTTAAAAAACAAGAAATTTAGAAACTGTATTCCATAATATATCTATTTCGCTTATTAAAGCAAACCCCTCTAATGAGTTTTAATAAGCAAAATAATTTTTTTATGGAATACAATTTCTAAATTTCTTATATTTCAAATAAACAATATATATTTTGCTCTGCTGGTACATTTTGTTTTGAATATCTGTGCATTAAGCACTCATCCTTTGGATATTCACAGTCCTCATTTCCTTGCTATATATATATATATATATATATATATATATTGTCATCCACAGACAGACTGTTTCGTTCAATCAGAACTCTTCAGTGTGGCTAGACACGCAGGACGCTCAAGCCGGGATCGAAACACGTCAAACTTTACGTTATATTAAGTCTCAGACCTCTCGGCCATCAAGCGGACCACGTTGGCTAAGGGAATTTTTAAGGTATTTATTTAGCAACAGCAACCGTTTGTTTACATTTTTATACCCTATCGGCTACCAGAGTGCTCAATTCTTTCGAAGAGCTTTGCATTATGCGAGCGGCGGCCGACAATTCTTTCGCCAGAGTGCTCAACCCCCATGGGGGAGCGTATATATTGTCATCCACAGACAGACTGTTTCGTTCTATCAGAACTCTTCAGTGTGGCTAGACACGCAGGACGCTCAAGCCGGGATCGAAACACGTCAAACTTTACGTTATATTAAGTCTCAGACCTCTCGGCCATCAAGCGGACCACGTTGGCTAAGGGAATTTTTAAGGTATTTATTTAGCAACAGCAACCGTTTGTTTACATTTTTATACCCTATCGGCTACCAGAGTGCTCAATTCTTTCGAAGAGCTTTGCATTATGCGAGCGGCGGCCGACAATTCCTTCGCCAGAGTGCTCAACCCCCATGGGGGAGCGTATATATTGTCATCCACAGACAGACTGTTTCGTTCTATCAGAACTCTTCAGTGTGGCTAGACACGCAGGACGCTCGAAGCCGGGATCAAAACCCGTCCAACTTTACGTTAGATTAAGTCTCAGATAATTCACAGTTTATGGTTTTCACAATCCCACTTGGTGGGTTAGCAGTAGACTAAATGCGGTATTATTTAGAGTGCTCAATATCCGTGAGAAAGCTTTTATATAATAATAAAATAATATATATATATATATATATATATATATATATATATATATATATATATATATATATATATTAGTTTTTGTATATATATTTGATGACATGGTTGCTTATCTGCGACGAGTGGTTTCATGCTCTTGCTCCAGAATCACCGTGTCATGACGTGCATGAAACCAATAATTGCCGATAAGCATCCATATTATTAAAGATACGTATATATATATATATATATATATATATATATATATATATATATATATATATATATATATATTTATTAAATAGTAAAGACAAATTTTGTCTGTATAATTTATTCAAGATCCTTGTAAGTTTCCTGATAAGTGTCTTGGTTCAGGTTGGAATTGGTGGATAATTTTATCAAAATTGTCCTGAGCGCTTTTGGACCCTTCATAGGCTATTATCAGGAGTTGCTTGCTGGTATAAGGAGTTATGAAAGTTTTTTGAGAGTTTTTTTATAGCATAACAAGTATATGCAAACGCAGTGTTGGTTAAAAACTGAGTCGCTGATTAATTTAGATACAGGATGCTATCAACGGAAATAGAATACTATCAAGGAATACGGAATTTTTTTTTTTTAATCCTGAAAGCATTTCAAAACATTGTAGCTATTTTCAAAATTGATTCTATTGTTTCTAGTGGGGGGGGGTATATGTAGGGCTTCAAGGGTTTGTAGCTGTAGCTTATCAATATCGTATGCGATTATAGTGGTGTTTTTAACAAAGATTTTTCGAAACTTGGATTTTGGAATAGAATGAGTTTTAAGATGTAAGGCTATGGATCTAGAATCCTTTAGGTGCATTGTAAGTCGTCTAGAAAGAGTTGTCGTGGTAAGACCAACATATGCACTATTTTCTTTGGAGACACAGTTTCACAAGGGACATTTGAACATATATACAACGTTGGTCCTATCAAGAAGTTCAGTAGAGAGGGAAGTTTTATTAGAAATAATTAGGTTACAGGTTTTAAATTTGTTGTAGTATAAGATAAGTCTAACTTTTTTGGTAGGGTCGGTAGGGAGAACATTTTTTGGATAAGGTTTTTTAATATTTGTTCCTCTATTTTATGATTACTATAAAATTGTTTTTTGTTATATCCGGTCTGGTCGGAGGCAGCGATAAATATTCAGCTCATGCCATGGTCGGTATCTGTTGTGGCTGATAGTATCGTGGTAATTGGTGCGTTGACACGTTGTGCATTGCTTCACTCATTGTGAGATTTGAAAGCAGCACAGGGGAACGTGCAAAGTTATCTAATTCGGTAAGTAGGCACGAAAAAATCTGAAGCAACCAAAAATAGACCTAAAACCGTGAAATTCACTGCTCTAACTCACAGAGACAAATCCGGCGAGAAGCAATCAAAGAGTATCTGGCCAGTATCATCAACTCCCTGTCCAATGTGGCTCATCACCCTTAAAACATCGGCAAAAGAATTCGTACATGCCGAATTATGCCTCAAGTTACAAAACGTTTGACTCTCCCTTTGTACACAGTAATAGAGTTTCAAGTATTCCAATCTAATACTAATAATTTATATACAATTACTTGATTTCAAGTAATTGCTTCTATTTAATTATCATATTTGCACAGTTATATGGTTTCAAGTAACTAATAATCATCATCATCATGTCGTGCCGCTAGCATGGATATCCCTGACCCTCTCTTGCCACTTCTCCCAATCGCTTCTGGCAGGTCTTCAGGACTACATCCCATATCCTCAAATAGCTGCTGTATGTATGTTCGAGATGGCCGTCCTGCTTTTGCTTGGCCATATGCGGGGGTCCATAGGAGTACATCACTGATGAGTACGTTCTTGCTTCTCCAGCAGTGTCCTGGGTGTCTGGTTCGTATAACTTGTACAGTTTTTCTGATGGGAGGCAGGTAGTCGTATAGTTGGTGACTTGTTCAATATTACTCGCAGCATTCTTGCGTAATGGCCATCTAGCTTCTTCTTCAGCCGTTTAGTTAGCGTCCAAGTAGTGCATCCATACAGCAGTATCGACACGACCGCTGCCTGGAAGAAACTGCGTTTCATTTTATCGTTCAGATCTGATTTCCATATGATCGAGAGCCTATCGATAGCCGTCCATGCCTTCGTCAGCCGTGTGTTGATGTCTTTTTCGGTTGATGAGACGCTGCTTCCTAGGTAGTTGAATTTGTGTACTAGTTTCAGAGAGGTTCCGTCTAGTGTGGAAATGTCGCCTGTTTGGTTGTAACACATATATTCAGTTTTGTGTGCGTTGACATGGAGGCCAATGCCTGCGGCGGCTCGTTCCAAACTATTCAGTAGTGTTTCAGCTTGGTTGGGTGTATTCGCCAGTAACGGTGTAGTCATCGGTGTAGTCGGCGTCGGCAATTGTTTTTGCGGGGTACCTTCTGCTTCTTTTCTTTGTCAGCTCGAAGCCATTTTCTCCGATTTTGTCGATCGAAAACTATTATTGATACAAATAATTTACAGTAATTTGGTATCAAGTATTCTTAGCTAATAGAAATAATTTTCTAACATATCCTATTTACCCAACCCCACCGCTCGGGCAGGATATGACACAATTTTTAAGCGCATTTTGACATGTTTGAATTCGGAGTTTCCTTCTCCTAGACTAGTTGCCTCACCAAGGCTGAAGAACCAAGTCTGCCCTACTATTTACCCATAGCTAGAGGGAGAATAATTGGATTCATACCTTTCTCAAGGGTATTAGTGCTATGTGAAATGCAATCAGTCTCGTCCAGAATTTGAACTCGTGTCACCGTGTACATATCCTACGACGATAACCATTACACCACGGGCACCACCTTGCCCAGTCGGCTGGGGCTGTAGAATACACAGACTGCTTCTCTGCAGAGCGGTAAGACCTCCGCTAACGAGTGTCCAGGATATGACACTAAACAATCTGATGGTGAGGTTCCAGCAGTGCTGGAGCTTTGGGGAATGTGGAGTACCCCTTCATTGCCATCGCTCCCAGGTCCACTCTGGCCCGGTGTGGTAGCACCTGATAGGGCCCTATCTATGAGTTAAATAAAACTAACAGCATACTTATGCTAAACTGAATTGTTTGAGTAAACTGAATAGCTTGAAATAGAAATGATTTTGACAATTAAACTGTACTTACTTTTAAACTGCGTGCTTATGCTAAACTGAATTATTTGAAATGGAACTGTTTTTGACATTAAAACTGTATTTACACTTAACTGAATTGTTACATATAACTGCTTGAATAGTTTGAAATGGAAATGTTTTTGACAATTAAACTGTGTACTTATGCTAAACTGAATTGTTTTAAATAGAATAGATTATTTACATAAAAATGGATTTGGCATTAAATAACCTACAATGGTTGATATGCCATAAAACCCAACCCAACCCAACACGGGCACCTCCATAATTTTCTAACATATCTATCCGACCATTAATTTGAACCTTAAAAGGAACCAATATTATGAAGGGATAATCGACATTCTGCCGATCTCCAGAACAGGACCTCACAACCAGATGCAGTTTACTCTCTCAGTCAGGTCACTCCCGTTTTTTGATAAATGTATTGTTGGTCTTAACCCTCTGCAGAGATTACAGTCAGCCTATTCTAAATTTTACCAACAACGTAAAACCTGATGCAAGGAGTAAAGATCATCGAGTGTAGCCGTAAAAAACATAGAAAGGTGACTAAACGTTACATAAATTTAAGAAATACATAAGAGCCCTCGAGACGTTCTAATGGGATTTTCTTTTTGATTGAAAAACGAAAATAGATTTGCTTCACTACAATACTGCTCAAGGCGCCTCTGGTGGTGTAATGGTTAGCAAGCTGGACTAGTAAACCTACACGAGTGAGTTCGAGTCTCATTGGGTGCCTCTTTCATATGGCCTTGTGCCACATCTAAGCAAAAAGCTTAGTAAATTACCACTACAATACTGCTCATCATCATCATCATTATCTCGTGACTCTAACACGGATTTCCCAGACTCTACCTCGCCACTTGTCTCTATCGTTTATCGCTTTCGGCCGGTCTTCTCGGCTACATCCTGTGTCTGCATATAGCTGCTATAGACGTTCAAGCTTTTCATCCAACACTCGCTCGTCCATGTGAAGGGGTCCAGAGGAGAACGTCGCTTCTTTTTATCACAGATGAATTCTAAAAAGACGAATTCAAATGATAAGATCCGATGAAAAATGAACATATTTAATTTACTTATGAAATTGCTCACAAAAATAACAAGTGCTGAATTTCTCTTTGTACAGGTCCTAACAGGTTTTTGCCATGTCGTGTGGGGCTGTAGAATACACAGACTGCCCCTCTGCAGAGGGTTAAGATCCCCCTAACGAGTGTCCTTGATATGACACTAAACAATCTGAGGGTGAGGTTCCAGTAATGCGGGAGCTTTGGGGAATGCGGAGTACCCTTTTATTGCCATTGCTCCCAGGTCCACTCTGGCCCGGAGTGATAGCACCTGATAAGGGTCCTATCTATGGAATAAATAGAACTAACGGCATACTTATGCTGAACTGAATTGTTTGATTAAACCGAATAGCTTTAAATAGAAATGTTTTTGACTATTAAACCGTACTTACATTTAAACCGTGTGCTTATGCTAAACTGAATTATTTGAAATAGAACTGTTTTTTGACATTGGAACTGTATTTACACTAAACTAAATTGTTTAACATAGAACTGTTTTGATATGTAACTGTGTGTAACCAAAATCTGTACTTATACTTAACTGAATTAGAACGAAATTGTTTGAAATAGAACTGATTATTCACATAAAAATGGATTTGGCGTTAAATAACCTGTAAAGGTTGATATGCCATAAAACCCAACCAACCTAACAGGTTTAATCTCTTTATTTAGTGGCACATAAACTTTTGCAGGTTATTTAATACCAAATCTGTTCTTAAAGAAGAATAGAAGTGGTGCTATTTAACCCAGGGCTGGAAGGATATGGGATTTCATTTCTCTCCCAAGGGCATTAGCCCGAAATTAAGGTTATAGCGTGACTAGGGTTTGAACTCGCTTACTACAATGTCACAGTCCAGGACAATTGCTAATACAACACAGGCAGATATTCCATTCCAGCAGGATGATCTCTCGCGTTGGCAACGAAAATTTTAAAAAGGTTTCATAGATGTTATTCAAATTGCAGGTTAACAAGAAGAAATAAAAATATCTGCAACTTAGATCACTTTGTTTCAAAGAATATTCCGCCAAACCCAGCTGAAACCTCATTTTGAAATTTTGCTGCCCTCGCTTAGTCATTACCACTAGTATTTGTTACAATTTCACAACGAACAAAGTCTTCAGCTTAGACGTTTGTCTTCGGCTGACATTTAAAGACGTGAGCTCTCATATATCCGTATAAAGTTTCAATGTTTCAAGGGTACAGATTTGATGAACAAAATACTAAATAACCGACGCGTTGCGATGATAGAGTCACCGCTTTTTGAATAATTTCAAATCAACAACACATGACGATTATCATTCCACGCCAACTTGGTAACTAAATTAACACGACTGCTGCACAGATATATGTCTGAAATCTATACGGAGGCCAATTCAAATCAGGAATATTGTTCTGCAGGATCCCGCTTATATATATTACAAGCATCATATAGATTTTCTCTGGCTTATAGTATCGCAATTTGTTGTTTGCAATATGAACATATATTCTTCTATGCAACGATAATACCTTCTATTCTACATTTGGTCTCAAACGAAAAATTGTAAAATATTATTTGCAAAAACAAGAGGACAGTCAGTTTGCGACCGACGTAATCTTATAAGTTACAATATATTCGACATCAGCATATTGCTTTGATTTTTTTCTACTTATCAACTGTAAAAAGTATTCTCTGTCGATCTGTCTGTCTGTCTGTCTGTCTCTCTCTCTCTCTCTCTCTCTCAATATACATATATATATGGTGGGGGGAATATTCATGTACATATGTGTTGTATGTATGCATATGTGCGTGGGTTTGAGTGTAAGTGTTCATGTGTGTGTGTGTGTGCGCGCGCACTGCTTGCATTGAAGAACAAATTCAAAAAATAAAAAGTAAATAAAACATACGCTTCTGAAAATCGATACATAATCGGTAAACTACCAGTAATGCTAAAAGCTTGTGTGTCATATATATATATATATATATATGAACACAAAACCATATATATATATATATATAAGTAAAAGTAAAGTTGGCGACCATAGTCGAGGGTAACCCGAACTCTCCCTTTTCGATAGCTACTACACCAAGGTGTAGGGGAGGGCGCTACTCCTTCCCTGGATTACTCTACTTTACCCTTGATCCGTACCTTATAATGCTGAGTGTTAAGCAAGGAGGCATCAAGTACCATTTTTTGAGTCTTTGGTATGACTCGGCCTGGGATTGAACCCAGGTCTCCCGGGCCATTGGCGAACACTCTAACCCCTAGGCCAATGTCCGATCCTTATATATATATATATATATATATATATCCATAAACAACTGAAAACTATTCAAATTGCAACCACGAGTCAGTTCAAGTCTCAGTAAGTACACCATTAACACTGCCTTGTGCTAAATATGTTTTCAGAGAAAGCAACGAGCTGGAAACATGCACGTATGTAAGAGGAAAATAACTAACTAAATCCTGAAAAAATGCAAATCTTATTCTAAAATATAAACATATATAACTCTGGATAGAATAGATTTAGAGACAACACCTCTTGGTAATTATCAGTTTTTTGCTGATGGGATCATCAGACCAAATGCAGTTGAACCTGTCTCTACACCATTGCTATGTCACCGATTTTGAGCACTATTTATTCATAAATATACCTAGCTACATCAATATATATATATATATATATATATATATATCATGGTGTAATTTTATTAATATTACTTAGTGAGCAAAAACAAATACACGCATATATATATATATATATATATATATACATATTGGCATTGTGAAATGTGTTCATCAATGGCCCGTAAGACCGAGGTTCAATCCCAGGTGGAGTCATTCAAAAGACTCAAAAAGTGGTAGTTAATGGATACGGAATATTCTGGTCGCCCTCGACTACGGTCACCAACTTTATATATATATACTTATGAGCACGAACAGGACACGACCTAAGGTCATTTCAAAGTTGAGTTCTGAGTTTTCCTTCTCCCAAACCGGTTGCCATACCAAGGCTAAAAAGCACACACACACACACACACACACACACATATATATATATATATATATATATATATATATTCTTTTATCTCGATCCTTTTGTTATTGATTTATATGCCTTTCTTTCTCATCCAAATCGCTCTTATACAAACAGTGTTAGTCAATATCGTTACATGCGCGCACTTACACACACACACACACACACATATATATATATATATATATATATATATATATCATCGTCATCATCATGTCACACCATCAGTACGGATATCCCTGACGCTCTGTCTCAACCCCTCCCTATTGTCCATTTTTTCCGACAGGTCTTTATGGCTACATTCCGAATCGGCACTAAGCTGCTGTAAGTTGGTTCGCGCTGATCGTCCTGCCTTTGCTCGACCTTGTGTAGGGGTCCACAAGAGTACATCACTTATGAGCTCGTCCCTACTTCTCCAGTAGTGTCCCACATGCCTGGTTTGTTTAATTTTGATAGTTTTAGTGATGGGTGGTATGTGGCCGTACAGCTGCTGCTTTGTGGACTGCTGCCTCCAAAACTTGTTCAATATTGCCCGCAGCATTCTTGTGTAGTTGATGTCAAGCATTTTCTCCATACGTTTACGTACTACATGGATATATATATATATATATATATATATAAAAGTAAATATGGATCAAAATCCGACAGTGTATACATGAAAACTTACTTGTCGTTGCGTATTTCTCAATAAACAGGAGATTTTGTCTCGATTCTTTGGGAAATTCAACATTTTCAGATATGTCTCCACGCGCCATACACGTTCTAATGACTTTTGAACTATGAACGCTATGTGCACGTTTATGTATCTTTTCGTTGTATATTTCTTTATTTGCTCATGTCATCTCAGCAAGTATCCATTGCTATGTGAACTGTTTTGATATCCAAGACCTGATGATGGTTACTGAAACCGAAACGTTAACGTCGACTTTGCATCATATTATATTCACCTATTTGGATTATGTTTTTTCTGTTACCTTCATACATATATATATATATATATATATATATATAACCTTTATATCAACTATTTTATTACCTTTATCTTAATATCCTTACCTTATCTTCCGCTTTCGTTTCTTCTATTGTTATAAAATATTTTCTTACTTTTTTTTCAAATCTCTCAACCTCATTTATTTTCCTTTGACCCAGTTTCCAGTTCCATTGATGGAGAAAAGCATCTTAATTCAGACGACAGTCGTATTGTAATGAAAACAATTGTCTTGCTCAAGTTTGTTTAGATGTGAATACAATCACCTACATTTGAATTACACCACGCACCTGGTCTATTTTTTTGTATTTCCTGTCAAGTAAACATTTTCATGCATAAAGCCTAACAAAAATACTTTGTATATATATATATATATATATATATATATAATCTAGCACATGACCAACCAAAATATCTATGTTATACTTTGAACTTTATACAAAAAGACCTAAGAGAAGCACTGTAGGTGCAACAGTTATAGTCGTCGGAAATGGACACGTCGACCAATGTCCAAAACCTGGACGAGGCTGTTTATATTTTATAGAGTACCAATATTCTTGTGTCCGTGGTGTAATGGTTATCGTCGTAGGAAATGGACAAGACGACACGAGTTCAAATCCTGGACCAGGCTGATTGCATTTCACATAGCACTAATACCCTTGGGAAAGGTATGAATACAATTATTCTACCTCCAGCTATGGGTAAATAGTAGGACATCCTGGGTTCTTCAGCCTTGGTGAGGCAACTATTCTAGGGGGAGGAAAACTCTGAATTCAAACCTGTTAAACTCTGCTTAAAAATTGACCTTGTGTCATATCCTACTCGAGTGGAGGGGTTGGTAAATAGGACCAATATTCTTGAGAAAGGAATCGATCCAAATATTCTCTCTCCAGCTATCGATAGATCATAGGGCTCTTAAACCTTAGTATTGCAAACGGTCTGGAAGCAGGAAAACGCTGTATTAAAACTCCGATTAAAAATCAACCTTTTATCACATTCAGCTCGTGAGGAGAGGTTCGGTAAATTCGTGCGCAGAATCAGATCTAACCATCCTGGATTTCATTAATTTCATTAATTTCTCTTATTTGAATTTACTGTACTCAACACATTTCTCAGCTAACACATCAATATTCTTAAAAGGATTTAATTAAAATGACTTTAAAATTTAAAAAAAATGTAAACAAATAAAAACTACTACTTAATACCTTATAATTTCCGAGATGACGTGGTTCGCTTGTTGGCTGAGCGGTATGAGACTAAGTCTAACGTAAAGTTAGGCGGGTTTCGTTCCTAATTTCAAGCGTCCTACGTGTCTAGCCACACTGAAGAGTTGTGATACAAAGAAACAGTCTGTCTGTGGATGACAATGCATATATAAGAGGTTTGCGGTTTTTACTAGCTCACTTGATGAGTGAATTGAAGACCAAATGTTGTTTTTTTTTTCGAAAACCTTCACTCTATTTGACGAATGTGGAAAGCATGAAAACAAAAGTCACAGACACTACCATGTAATATATATATATATATATATATATATATATATATATATATATATATGTGTGTGTGTGTGTGTGTGTGTGCGAGCGTATTATTCAGTCCAGTTAAACCGGAGTCGGGAATATTTCCATCAGGCCAAAAATCATTCAACAGTGAACATTTAAATTTTCCTGGTAAAGAGTTCAATGTAACTGATATTACAGAGCAATAATTTCTTTAAGAAAAAAACAAAAAACAAAACCGTTCACATTAGGATTATAAATTTATTTCCATCCTGTTATATGTTTTTGATATAAATCAAAAACACGAAAAAAATTAACAGAACTTATGGATAAATTATTTTATCACAATTCTTCAGTGTGAATGGACACATAGGTCGCTTTAAGTTGGGATTGAAACCTGGCCAACTTTACGTTAGACTTAGTATCATACCGCTCAGTCCATTGTCGACATACATCAGATCGGGGATTTTATAAGGCATTATGTAGAAGTTTTCCTTTGTTTACATATTAGCTTACCGGATACCAGAGTGCTCAATTCATACGAAGAGCTTTGAATTACGCGAGTGGCAGCCGTTAATTCCTTCGCCAGAGTGCTCTACTCCCTGGCGGAGAGGGTAGCGTATATATTGTCGTCCACGGACAGACTATTTCGTACGCTCGCACATACATGCATAAGTGTTTAAGAAATTATACTATAAATTCTAATCCTGTGGCTCCACTTCTGGATCTCTGGGGAATATGGAGTACCCTTTTATTGCCGTTATTCTCAGATCCACTCGGACACGGAATGGTAATATCTACTCGGGTACTACCACTCGGTAAAATAGAAGTTTAATTAGATAAAAGTGTGCAAACAAATGACGAACTTTAAATTCACTAGTTAGCTATGCTTGAAACCAGTTAACGGTATATAAATAAAACTATTGGTGCTATATAACAATACTTGAGGTCTTTTTAAGTGTATACGAACAAATGATTAATACTTATTAATATAATTATTTGTGTTTGATAGGAATACTTTAGGGGGTGGCTACGGTGTAATGGTTATCGTCGTCGTAAATGAACACGGTGACACGAGTTCAAATCCTGAACGAGACTAACTGCATTTCACATCGAACAAATGCTCTTGGGAAAGGTACGAATCTAATAATTCTCCTTGCTAGGGAGAATTATTAGATTCATACCTTTCGTAAATAGCCGGGCAGACTGTTTTCTTAGGCTTGGTGAGGCTACTGGTCTAGGAGAAGGAAAACTCTGAATTCAAACCTGTTAAACTCCGGTTAAAAATTGACCTTATGACATATCCTGCCCGAGCGGAGGTGTTGGTAAATCTGGATCGGAATCATCATCATCATCATGTCGCGCCACTAGCACGGATATCCCTGACCCTCTCTCGCCACTTCTCCCTATCATTCATCGCTTTTAGCAGGTCTTCAGGGCTATATCCTGTATCATCACATAGCTGCTGAATGTATGTTCGAGCTAGTCGTCCTGCTTTTGCTTGGCCATATGCGGGGGTCCATAAGAATACATCACTGATGAGTTTGTCCTTGCTTCTCCAGCAGTGTCCTGCGTGTCTGGTTCATCTAACTTGTATAGTTTTCGTGATGAGAGGCAAGTGGTCGTATAGTTGGTGTCTTGTGGGGTGTTGCCGCCAGGACATGTTCAGTATTGCTCGCAACATTCTTGTGTAATTGCCGTCTAGCTTCTTCTTCAGGCGTTTAGTTAGCGTCCAAGTAGTGCATCCATATAGCAGTATCGATGCGACCGCTGCCTGGAAGAAATTGCGTTTCATTTTATCGGTCAGGTCTGATTTCCATATGATCGAGAGCCTATCGATAGCGGTCCATGTTTTCGTTAGTCGCGTGTCGATGTCTTTTTCGGTTGATGAGACGCTGCTTCCTAGGTAGGTGAATTTGTCTGCTTGTTTCAGAGAGGTTCCGTCTAGTGTGGAAATGTCGCCTGTTTGGTTGTAACACATATATTCAGTTTTGAGTGCATTGACACGTGGTCAATGCCTGCGGCGGCTCGTTCCAAACTATGCAGTAGTGTTTCGGCTACTTGAAACAATTTAGCTGTGTGCTAAAATGTAATTATTGGTATTACATATTAATACTTAGAATCATTTAACTGAGTCCAGATAAATAAACTCTATACGTTACAAATCCTATTTAATAAATATATGAATAGGATTTGACATTAGATACAATACAAAGGTTGATATGCCATAAAACCCAACAAAACTAACCAAAAAGAGAAAAAGAAGCAGAATCCATGATACGCACACACATACACACACGCATATATATAATTGGGTAAAGACAAAACTGCACCCCTATTTCCGCCTTGAGTGGGTGACACCGTCTGCCCAATCCTCGTCATCTTCTTTTGTGACTTCGAAAAGACTCACTATGAGCTGCTAGGTCAAGCTGTCTGATCATGCATATCTAACTCACTGGAAGAGATGTTTGACTCGTAGGTTTCACGGCTGCTGATTTGGTTCGTAGTATATATTTGTTTCTTGTTGCCATTTGCTTATTTTGTTACGACTGGAATTTTAGAAACTGCTTCTCTTATAAGTTAGTTACGGAGATGTTGCTATATTTTTTAAGCGTTTTAATGTTGTAGAATATGGTAATCAATAATACCAAATAAAATTAATTTCAATATGACAATTTACCACTAGAAGAAACAAAATTCAAATATTTATAGTTTTGATGAAAGCCAACTATGTATAAAATGAGTTAGTATGCTTTTGACCATGAACAACACTCTTTCAGTCAGTCTGTCTGTCTGTCTCACCAAACCACCCAGGCAAATTGATATTGCTGGTTTGTTGTTCAGAGAACCCAATAAAGCATTAAATAAACTAAAAGGGTTGATATGCCATAAAACCAAACTAAAGCATACATACATACTGACTTCAGTATGTATGTATAAAGAGGATTTGGTATTAAATAGCCTACAAGGGTTGATATGCAATGAAACCCAACCCAACCAAATCATATATAATTAATATATGTATAAAGAGGATTTGGCATTAAATAACCTACAAGGATTGATATGCCATGAAACCCAACCAAACCAAATTGTGTATATTCAATATATATATATGAAGATGATTTGGCATTTAATAACCTACAATGGTTGATATGCCATTAAACACAACCAAACCAAGCCAAACGAACGAGATAGCAGTCATCGTAGACAAAGCTATAAGGTGCATTTTTTCCTAAAGGTCACATCAGTAATGCCAATTTTTGTAATCACATCCTAAATATATTTTTCTCGGAGAAGCAAAACTAAATTTAGAAATAAGAAAAAATATTAACCCAATGCGCAGCAAGGCGTTTTGATTTATATTTTCTTTGCTTTTTTTAAGCAAGGAAATGAGTATCCACTGTGCTTCTTGCATTCTTAAATATGTCCATGGGCAAAAAACAATTCAATGAAAAGTCGAAATCATTCGAAAATCCTCTGGTAGATCAATATCGAAAAACCTTCAAGATGTCTCTCTATTGGAGTCTTCTCAATAATGCAAAGCCAAGTCTACGACTTCCCTTTCAAGAAAAATAAATAGATAAATTCAAAAAAAGAAAACGCTCAAGTCAAAATCTCTATTAAAAACGAGGCCAACAGTACTCTCAACCAATCAGAAAACGAGACTTCGAAAGACGTCTAATATAAAATGCAACTAAGCAAATTCCTTCTCAGAAAAACAACCTAATGCACAACTCACTATCTGCCTTTTCATCTTAAGTAGAGCATCACGAAAATAACTTTAAATATGCTCCTATGTACATATATATATATATATGTGTGTGTGTGTGTGCATTATACATATATGTCTATTGTGGCGATCGTCTTTACCATTATATCTTGTTCTTGAGTTTCCGAACTCTGTAGATAGAGCAATCTAACAAGTAAAATTTGTGAGGAATGGAGACACAGGCAAATATACTAAAAGGCATGATTTATGTTCCAACTCATTTACTTGTGTAATGTTGTTTCTTTCTATTTTGAATATAAAACTCAGATGGTTTTAAAACATGATCTCAGTGTATATATATGTATATATATATACAGGATGGAACGATAAAATTGTCGCCATAGAAAAGACGACATGATTCCATTTCAGTTTAATGAAAACCGGTTTTCTTTTTTCTTTTTTTATCGCCGAGCATCTACAAGTTGGCCAGTTGTGTACAAATCCCAAGAGCGATAGGAGCCTTCTATCATGTCTGAAAGTGACACAATGTTCAACGAGCGAGATCGGAGATGCGCCGCTGTACAACTCATTCCCTCTACCAATCCAAGTTATAACAACAGGACAATTGCCAGATCCATCACTGGATTGCAACGAATAACAGGGACGTGCCCAGGGTGATGAAAACAAAGTTTCCGGCTACGGTTTTGGTCTTTGGTGTGGTTTCAAGTGAGGGCCACATCATGCCACCTCACATCTTCGAAGTTAGCTTGAAATTCAACATCAAAGTGTACCTGGATGTGCTGAAGTGTATGGTGATCCCTTGGTGCAATCAGGTGGCTGGTGGCAGACCCCGGGTGTGGCAGCAGGACTCGACGCCGGCCGACAAGTCCAAAGAAACCCAGGCTTGGCTTCAGAAAGAGTGCTACGACTTTGTACCCTTCTCTCACTGGCCCCCTCTTCCACTGACCTGAACCCGCTGGACGTCTTCGTTTGATCATACGTCGAGAACATCACCAACATGACCTCCGACAACACCAAAACCAGCCTGATCGCCGCCATCCACCGAATATTCGCCGAGTTCCCGCCGGCGCTTTTGGAAAAGGCATGTTTCCAGTTCCGGATCTGTATCGAGGCGGTGACTGAGGCTGAAAGTGGCTACCTTGAATAGATGTCACCTGAATTGATTTTTTCAATAAAAGTTTTAAAATAAAGCTGTAGTGTTGTTCTTTCTAGGACGATAATTGTATCGTTCCATCCTGTATATATATATATATATATATATATATATATATATATATAATGGTATTGTGTTTATTTTATTGCTTGTTTTTTCAAGTTCTACACAGAGTTGTTCACCCAGACAACACCTCAAACAAAATCAAGTGAAGCCAGAGCAAAGGTATTTATTTATTTTTTTCAAACATAACACTAATATATTTACCTATTTATTTCATAAAATCGAATCTTCAATTGCTCCATTTAAGTTATGATTTTTTGTTGTTGTAAGGTCATAATTTCTTAGGTACAAATATTGTCATATTATTATTCTGATTTCATGATTTGCTTTTCAAGTTGGTGTTGTCTGAGCCGGGTAGAAAATAATCTATAGAACTTGTTTAGCTGTGAACGTGTGTATATATTGTAAGTTTTGAAATAAAAATGTGGGTTACAATCCCTATATTCTTTCATCATACCTCATAAACATTTTCCACTGCGTTGGTTCACGAAATCAATGGCGTAACACAGAAAGGCTGCATTGAATAGATAGATAGATAGATAGATAGATAGATAGATAGATAGATATTTTTAAGATTTGTTTTTTAAATCATGCATTTTATTCCTATACATGTTTCTAGCGTGTTATTGCTATTGTCAAGGAGAGTTTAATGATTTCTGGCGGTATCGACTTTGATTTATAAAGTGGCGACCGCTTTGATAATGTTGCCTTTCCTTCTCTATTGTGATAGACTTTCGTTTCTTCAGGTGTTTTCTCTCTTTCTCTTTTTTCTTTTTCTTCTTCTTTTTCCTTTTACAAGAGTGTACTATTAGTGTTTGTGTGTTTATGTAGGTATACTTCTCTGCCCCCCGAGTTAATCAATGATAGTTGATATGTGATAAAGTCGTCCTCTTATTAGAGGGATAAGTTTCTTATAGAGACTTGGAGATTATATGCGAGAAGTACTTGCTTCATCCTTACTTTGTGTATAAAATCAAATAGAGAAATCTATTAAACAATAGTTCTGCATTTAGTCCTTCAAGGATTCGATAAATATTCAGAATCTGGGAAGTTAAGGATGTTTTTTTTTAAAGCTGTTCTGATTTTCCGAAGAATTTTCTCAACTCCAGGCCGGATACGAAGGAGAATCGGACAGTACAAATATTAACAATGATAGCAGTAAGAAGGATGTCTCTGGAGTTCTTATTAGTTCTAGAAAGGGAAGAATGCAGCCCTTTGTCCATTTTTCCATAGTGTTTTGGTTGGTTAGTTGGTTAGTTGGGCTTCATGACATATCAACCTTTGTTGGTTATTTAATACCAAATCCGTTTTTATACAAATAATCAGTATTAATTTCAAACAATTTAGTCTAGCATGAGTACACAGTTTAATTGTCAAATATATTTCAATTTCAAGCTATTCAGTTCAATCAAACAGTTCTAATTCAAACAATTCAGTTTAGCGTAAGTACAGTTTCAATGTCAAAAACACTTCCATTTCAAACAATTCAGCTTAGCATGAGTACGCAGTTTAGATGTCAAAATAGTTGTACTTCAAGCAATTCAGCTGAGCATAAGTACGCAGTTTAGTTTGACTCTTAGATAGGACCATATCAGGTGCTACCACTCCAGGCCAAAGTGGACCAGGGATTGATGGTAATGAAGGGGTCTCCTTATTACCCAAAGCTCCAGCACTATTGGAACCTCGCCATCAGATTGCTTAGTGTCATATGCAGGACACTCGTTGGTGGCGGGGTCTTACCCCTCAGCAGAAGTGCAGTCGGTGTATTCTACAGCCCCAGTCAGCTGGGCAACCATTGTGTTTTGTTGCATACGTCGAGGTCTGGAAAGTTTCTCTTTTAAAATCTTTTCAGCACTGCGTCCAGCTCTTCTTCTGCTTTACCAAATAGGCTACAAGAGCTACTGGTTTTCTAAAAAAAAACACAGAAGCAATAGTTTGTTCATTCGGTATTATAACTTGAGTCTTGCAAGGATATATATTAACACCATAGATGTTTATAATCAGCCAAGATTCCGTACTATAAGCCTGAATAGATCTAATAAAAGAAACTGGTTTCACAGAAAAAAAAGATGCAGACGATAAAAAATACTATGACAGACGCACGCTATGCAGATAATCTATCGTTTCTCACAAACATACCTGCCCAAGCTCAATCTTGCCCAGTCGGCTGGGGCTGTAAAATACACCAACTGCAGTAAGACACCCGAATGAGTGTCCTGGATATGACACTAGACGATCTGATGGTGAGGCTCCAGTAATGCTGGAGCTTTGGGGAATGTGGAGCACTCCTACATTGTCATTGCTTCCAGGTCCACTCGGGCCCGGAATGGTAGCATCTGATAAGGCCCTATCAATGGGTTGAATAAAACTAACTGCATACTTATGCTAAACTGAATTGTTTGACTAAACTGAATAGCTTGAAATAGAAAGGTTTTTGACAATTAAACTGTACTTAGATTTAAACTGAGGGCTTATGCTAAACTGAATTGTTTGAAATGGAACTATTTTTGACATTAAAACAGTACTTACACTAAACTGAATTGTTATATATAGAACTGTTTTGACATTTAACTGTGTGTAAACAAAATATGAACTTATACTAAACTGAATTAGTTGAATTAGAACTGTTTGAATAAACTGAATAGCTTTAAATAGAAACGTTTTAACGATTAAACGGTGTACTCATGCCAAACTGAATTGTTTGAAATAGAACTGATTATATGCATAAAATAGATTTGGCGTTAAATAGTCAACAAAGGTTGATATACCATAAAACCCAACCAACCAACCAAACTGAAACCCTGACTTATTCTTTTTATTTACTATCTGTAACAATAGTAAAAATGAAGGAAATGCTCGTCATGAAGGAATAAAGTGAGACTAGTGTCTGAACACCAATCACCAGAAAAAAATATGATAAATCTCCAGATTGTATAAACAGAGATGAAATGCGGTTAGGGAGGACGTTAGTCGGCGAAATCGGTCAAATCCACCGGACAAGCGAGCCGGGAAAGCCCAGCATTCCTGTCCCGTAAATAAGAATGACACTCCTTGGGCCTCAGTTGGTGGTCTCCTCAGGCTCTCACCTACTTCAGCAGGCTTTGATTTATCACCTGACGCCTGAGGCACCCTTTTTAGGTTTCTTTGTTTAATGGCATATCAACTCTTTTTAGGTTATTTAATGCCAAAGCCATTCTCCTAGAAGAACAGTAGTGGTACTATTTTACCCATAGATGGGAGGATAAGGGGGTTCATACCTTTCCCAAGGGTATTTGCCCAAAAGTGAACGTAATAGCGCGACTGGAGTACGAGCTCGCGTACTACGATTCCGCAGTCCATCGCTTTAACCATTACACCACGAAGACACCCCCGCACCCTTTTTAGAAGAATGCCAACAGGACTCAAAGCAATATTGGAGCCACTGAGTATCTCTGGACAACGATCCTGTGCCCGGCTCCCACGTTAAATAGGCTTTGTGCTACACATGGGCATGGTCGGATGTCAATCAAATGCCCATTAGTCAGGTGACTTCTTTGAAAGACGAACTTCAGTACAAGATTAGCCGATTCTGTTATTGTTCTTGTCAATACTGTAGTGTTACGAATAGAGACAATCTTTTGTTTGTCTTGTTTTCTGTTAATGTATTAATTTCGGTTGGAAGTGAAATCTGTGTGCTTTTGTTAAGTTGTCTGTCAATTATGTTTTCTTTTTACGCCCACGTGAGCGTTACAAAAGCAACCCAACCTTACGTTGGCAAAGATCCCTTCTGAATATTCCTTCAAAATGAATCCCTTCTGAATATTCCTTCAAAATGAATCAAATTATTCTCTCCTCAGAGCTTTTCACATCAGCGTTAGCCGATGGTTTTTTCACTGGAGTCTGAGTGACAGCAAGTGTCCTCAAGTCTCCAGGACTCTTCTTAGTATCATGGCCGTTCTCAATAGTGCTGTCGTTTTGATGGTCTCCACTCGTCCGCCAACTTCCAAGTCCTCTAGTCCCTTTAGCAATCCTTTAGTTACTGTTCCGAACGCACCAATTACAATTGGTATAATTGTCACCTGCATGTTCCACAGTTTTTTCAATTCTCTAGCAAGGTCGAGGTACTTATCCTTCTGTTCACATTCTTTTAGTTTTATTCTGTGGTCAGCCGGGACAGCAAAGTCAACTAATTTGCAAGTTCTCTTTTTTGTTGATTATTATTAAGTCTGGTCTTCTGGCCGGGATTAGGTGATCCGTTTGTATGTTAAAGTCCCATAGGAGTTTATGCGTGGCTATTATTTAACTTGTTGCAAGCGTTTCACACAGGGGTCAGATTGTGGTTTTTTTGCTATTGTCTGAGCGAAAGTAAGTCACCTCTTGTCTCCTGGATGCATCTTAGTATTCTAGCCGATCTAAAAAATACTGTAGTCTCTATGGTCTTACTTCTTCGTCTGATTTTCAGTTCCGATGGGTTTATTTCCCATTTGCGACGGTCTCTTTTAGGAAACTTTGGAAACTGTTCTCTGCGTACCATTTATTTTCGTATTCCACATCTTGTACAACTCTCTAGATTCTATTATTTGTCAATCTTTTCGCTTTCTTTTATTTTCACTCTGTGGCCCACCGGAACAGCAAATTATTTCGGAAGCTACGTTCTTTTTTTTTATTCTTAATTAACTCTCGATCTGAAGTTCTAGCCTGAACTGAGTGATTCGTTTATATCTTAAAGTTACAAAGAATTTTATCCGTCACATTTTTAGCAGATGTTCGTTTGTGCATATATCATTTGTTAATATGGCCAAACTTCAGTCTCTTGTACAATGCTTAGTGGATCACTTTTCCTGCCCTGTCGTACGTAGTCTTGTGTGCTGCATTTACTTATAATGTGATCAAACATTTTATCTTTGTCTCCACATTATTTACACTTTCTATTCTCTTGCGTTTGATAGATTTTTGCTTTAATATACTGGGTGTCTCAAAATAGATGCAACCTATTGATATATTAATGATTTATTACTTAGACAAGTGCAATGGCGGTAATTTGGAACTTGTCCTGTAAAAATGCATCCTTTCAGCTAGAGACCTCATATCAATATTTTTCTAATTGTTATTATATTAGCTTGCAGGATATCCAATCTTGCTTATAGTTTCTTGTCATTATCTTGTGATAAATCGTTTTCTCATTAATGGGTTGCATCTATTTCGAGACAGTTTTGAATGATTTTCTCTCCAAATGAGTAGAAATGCAATATATTTTTCTTCTCTTATCCAAGGCATTGTAATCAACAATTAATAGTTGTTATAGTATACTATAATCAAATAGTATACTATGAAACAAAAATGAACACAACTTCATTAGGGTGTCCTTGAGGTGTAATGGTTAAAGCGATGGACTGTGGAATCGTTGTAAGCGAGTTCGTTCTTCAGTCGCGCTATTACGTTCACGTTCGGGCAAATACCATTGGGAATGGTATGAACACCCTTATCCTCCCAACAATGGGTTAAATACTACCACTATTGTTCTTCTAGGAGAATGGTCTTGGCATTAAATAACCTAGGAAGGTTGATATGCCATTAAAAAAAGAAACCAAACAACTTTATTATTAGTAGAGTTATAAGCTTTCTTATGGGTCTCATGTATATTGAGACGCCTAGTAATTGTTCTTTGACATTATTTTATGGTGCAATTTACAGAGATTCAGATTTCTCATTTTAAGCCATGTCCATGATATCTCATTGGCAATTTCCACTATTTGTAGCTTGAAGTGTTGCATACATATTATTCTTTTTCTTAAACTTATCTATCTGGCCGGATTTTCTGGTCTTCTATCTGGCACTTAATCGGATAATCTTGAGTTTATCTTGGTCACCGTATCCACTTCTGTTCTTATAAATGGACACAAAGACTTTGATTATTTTACTTTTATATTCACCCAAATTCCCACGTCAACCGTGCGGCTGGAGAAATAGTTATTTTAAGGATTCGTTCGTGACGGCGACCAGGACAAACTCTGAGTAACTGAACCATTCTCATGACTGAATCAACTAATAGGAGAATTGCTAAAAATGTCAGCCAGGGGTCAAGTCTTGTCTATCATATCACTGGTTATTTTCCATGACTCTTCTTCTAACAAATTACCGGTTAACTTTGAAATTGATATATTTTGAATTCTACACTTATCTTAAAAAATGAATTGGCAACCTTTTCATTATGTAAGTGAAGTATATATAAAGTTGTTTTCCTTTCCATTTCTGTTTCCAAGTTTTTGGTAGTTTTACTGTTTGTTCAAAGTTAACATTGCTGTTAATGGTTGCTTCTATTAGTCTTTCTTGGGGTTTTTTTGTGTGTTTATTGACGAACCCTTCAATTGACTTATCTACACAATCCTGGCGTGTCCTCTTCTTCCTTCCTTTCTTGACTCGTAATATTCTGTCTACATTATCTCTCGAGTGTAACGCCTTCTGCATCGGCATCAATATCTTTGTCTTTTTGTCCGAGTTAATCTCTTGTCCACATTGAGAATAATCCATAGTATCGTACAAGAGGAACTACCCAGGTATCAATACCTTTAATGAGATTTCTGCGGATGAGTTTACTTTCGAGAAGTTTTCTCGTTCTTCTGAGGTACTCTTTTCTTACTTTTTCTCTCATTTCAGTTTATTTGATGTCCTTTAGTAATATTCCAGGGTATATAAAATTTTCTTTTTCATTAAGAGTTCTAATGCTTTCCTGATATGGTATTTTTATTGGTATTATTATTATTGATTTGAATTTTCGTTCGCAAGAGAAAAGCACATTCAAAAACGTAGTATCTATAACCATTCAAATTTCTTAAATTTATTCTTAGCTTCCTTGAGATTGTTCAAATTCATATCATTATTCCAAATGATGGGAGAGCTGAGGGTGTTGGAAGGTGTTGTAAGGGTTCGAAGCATTTTTTTACGAAGACAGTGAGACCATCGAGTAATCAAATGAAAAATAACGGAAATATTCGTTATGATACGCATTTTGAAATGAGATGCAGCGCATGCGCCAACAGACACCAACCATTTGATTGGTTAACGTTGCTTCCAGCTTTGATTAAAACTCACCTACTTGGTCACGTAATGCCTCTCATTGCACGCCATTTCTTCTTCTTCTTCTTCTTCTTCTTCTTCTTCTTCTTCTTCTTCTTCTTCACATAATTTCTTTCCCTCCTCTTCTTTTTCTCATTATACCAGCATCATTTTTGCCTTCTTCTTTTTCCTCTTCTTAGTCATCGTCATCGTCGTTTATTGTTTTATTTTATGGTCCTTTATATTCACTTCAATGATTTGTATCCTGTCACCATTCTGCTGATTTAAACTTGAGAAAAAAGTATTGTGAAGAAAGAAAGAAAGAAAGAAAGAAAGAAAGAAAAAAAGACATTGGACACATGAAGAAAGAAAGAAGCAAACAGACAAAAAGAAATGTAAAGAAAGGATGACCAAAAAAGGAAAGTAGAGAGGAAAGAAAGAAAGAAAGAATATACAAAAACATAAAACGCATGAAAGAAGAAAAACAAACACACATACAAGTAAAGGAAATGTGAAGAAAATATAAACGAAGGAAAAGAGATGCAAGAAAGAAAGAAAGAAATAAAGAAAGACGGACGCATGTATAAAGATATAAGATGCATGAAGAAAGAAAGAAACCAACAAACAAAAAGAAATGTCAAGAAAAAAATGACCAAAGAAGTAATGTAGAGATGTAAGAAAGAAAGAAAGAAAGAAAGAATGTATAAAAACATAAGACCCATAAAAGAAAAAAAAACACACAAACAAGCTAAAGAAATGCGAAGAAAATATAAAAGAAGGAAAATAGAGAAGAAAGAAAGAAAGAAAGAAAGAAAGAAAGACTATACTATTTACAGCAAATAAAAAAAATGGACAAAAAAAAAAACGAAAATAAAAACGTTTCAATCTTTTATTCAGTTTTTCGTTCTTTCTTCCTCAGCCCTTCGTTTTCTTCTATGTCTATCTCAGTTTCTCAGTCTCCGTGTGTTTATCTGTCTATCTATCTATCTATCTATCTCTTAACACGTGGCCTAAACCCCAGCAGCGACTTTCATAATTATATTTCAATTTTTCATTCATCCCTTCCCTGGAGCAGAACTATGAAAATATAGATTAATTGGCTAATAATGTAATTAGAAAAATCAGTCGGTGGTGAGCACCTCACAAATCTCAAACTGACAAGACAGAAATTCATTTTATATATATATATATATATATATATATGTGTGTGTGTGTGTGTGTGTGTGTGTGTATACATATATACATACATATGTATATATACACACATACATCTCTCTCTCTCTCTATATATATATATATATATATACCTACACACATATATATACACAGCGGTATATATATATATATATATATACAAACACATATCTATGGGTATTTGTTTATGTGTGTGTGTGTGTGTGTGTGTGTGTGTGTGTGTGTGTGTGTGTGTGTGTGTGTGTGTGTGTAGCAAATTCCAGTCATTTGGAGCACAACAGGTATATAGCAATTTGATCCAAATATTCAGCAGACACTTTATATCTAAATGATATATGAACGCGTTTTTGGATAGAACACTGAGAATGCTGACTATCACTTCATATTTACATGAGCTGAAACCAACAATAAATCGTAAAATGATCATGAAAATCATTACCTTTAAAGGTGTAGTATCTTCAAATTGTTTGGTTTGATTCTAATTGCATGTCAAACCGTCTCGGGTTCTTTTATGCCTAAAAGATAGGTTATTGCATTCATGATGAGTTCATATTACCGTCTATTTGTAGTTGTTTCTTTAGAGTTTTGTTGGTTTTTTTTTGTTTGTTTGTTTCTTTTTGTTTTGTTTTCTACATGGTTTTATCGAATACAAATAATTTTTAAACAGATTTGACTCATAGATAGGATATAAATAGGTACCTACTTGTTATCTACTGCTATCTTCTTGGTATCTACTAATCAATTACTTAACTGTTATCTACTTGGTATCTACAGGTATCTATTGGTACCTACTAATCTAATACTTAACTGGTATCTACCTGGTAACTACTGGTTATCTACTTGGTATCGACATTGACCGGAGGTGATCCCAGTGAATGCTGTTGATAGATACATCTGATTGTCAATAAAGTTAACAAGTGACTAGCAAAAAAGCAGAAATGCGTGGGCGTGATACCCGAGGCATCAAAAATGCGTAGGTGTAAGCTGTGACCAATGGAGAACAAGAATTGCGTGGATAAAGAGGCGTAGCCATGTGTGAGTTTTAAGACTATATAAGTAAGTAAGTTAGCGACCATAGTCGAGGGTGACCCGAAGGCTCCCTTTTCGATAGCTACTACACCAAGGTGTAGGGGAGGGCGCTACTCCATTCCCTGGATTGCTCCACTTTACCCTTGAACCGTACCTTATAATGCTGAGTGTTAAGCAAGGTGGTATCAAGTTCCATTTTTAAAGTCTTTGGTATGACTCGACCTGGGATTGAACCCAGGTCTCCCGGGCCATTGGCGAACACTCTGTGCCCTCTAGCTGTTCTGACTCCTGACAGATCCTTTGTTCGCGCGAACTCTCTTGGACGGCTTGCCTGCTCCAATCAAGCATCACCATCAAAGAATAAAAATACAAGTACTCCATATCCACCAAATCTCCAGAATTGGAGCCTGTCCATCGGATGCAGTACAGTGTTATACCCGGAACAGCTTTTTGAAGGGGTCTTATACCACTGCAGAGAATACAGTCAGCTTATTCTTAGCTCTGACGAGAATTTTTAAGCAATGAAGAAAATGCAACAATAGTTCTTCTGGCAAAGATATATTCTCAATATTCTCGCACAATGAATCAAATAAAAATGGTGAACTAATATATCGACATGGTGTTTCGTGAAAAGTCAAGCTATGCAAAAAGAAAAAAAGGAATATATTATAACGAAAAGACCAGAATCGTCCAGTGCAAATGTGTTTAGCCCTGCATATTGTAGTTCTGCGAGCAGAATTTCTAAAATGCAGAATCTTCCACTCATGCAAATTGAATGAACTAAAAAAGACAACAGAATAAACTGAAGCAATCATTTTTAATGAAATTCGCCGGCAAGTTAAGTATTTGACTATTAGGTATAAGTAGATACCAGAAGATACCAAGTATAAACCACTTAAGTATTTGATTAACATATACCAAGTAGATACCAGTAGATAACTGGTAGATGCCAGTCAAGTATTTAATTTGTAGATACCAAGTAGACACCAGTCGATACCACGTTGATACGAGCTAAGTCTTTGATTAAGTAGATACCAAGTAGACACCAGTTAAGTATTTGATTAGGAGATACCAAATAGATACCAATTGATAACAAATAGATACAGGTTAAGTAGATACCTGTTACGTATTTACTTGGAAGATATCAAGCAAAGAGCAGTCGATAAAAAGTAAAGGTCAGTGAAGTATTTGAATAGTTGATACAAAGTAGATACCAGTTAAGTATCTGATTAGTAGATACCAAGTACATACAAGTAGATATCAGTATTTGATAAATAAGTACCAAGTAGATACCAGTTAAATATTTGATTAAAAGATACCAAGTAGATACCAGTCAAGTATTTGATTATTAGATATCAAGTAGACACCCGTTGATACCAAGTAGATTCCAGTTAAATATCTGATTTGTCGATACCAAGTAGATAACCAGTAGTTACCAAGTAGATACCAGTTAAGTATTAGATTAATAGGTACCAATAGATACCTGTAGATACCAAGTAGATAACAGTTAAGTAATTGATTAGTAGATACCAAGAAGATAGCAGTAGATAAGTAGATACCAGTTAAGTATTAGATTAGTAGGTACCAATAGATACCTGTAGATACCAAGTAGATACCAGTTAAGTACTTGATTAGTAGATACCAATAGACACCTGTAGATACCAAGTAGATACCAGTTAAGTACTTGATTAGTAGATACCAATAGACACCTGTAGATACCAAGTAGATACCGGTTAAGTACTTGATTAGTAGATACCAATAGATACCTGTAGATACCAAGTAGATACCAGTTAAGTACTTGATTAGTAGATACCAATAGACACCTGTAGATACCAAGTAGATACCAGTTAAGTACTTGATTAGTAGATACCAATAGACACCTGTAGATACCAAGTAGATACCGGTTAAGTACTTGATTAGTAAATACCAATAGACACCTGTAGATACCAAGTAGATACCAGTTAAGTACTTGATTAGTAGATACCAATAGATACCTGTAGATACCAAGTAGATACCAGTTAAGTACTTGATTAGTAGATACCAATAGATACCTGTAGATACCAAGTAGATACCAGTTAAGTACTTGATTAGTAGATACCAATAGACACCTGTAGATACCAAGTAGATACCGGTTAAGTACTTGATTAGTAGATACCAATAGACACCTGTAGATACCAAGTAGATACCAGTTAAGTACTTGATTAGTAGGTACCAATAGATACCTGTAGATACCAAGTAGATACCAGTTAAGTACTTGATTAGTAGATACCAATAGACACCTGTAGATACCAAGTAGATACCAGTTAAGTACTTGATTATTAGATACCAATAGACACCTGTAGATACCAAGTAGATACCGGTTAAGTACTTGATTAGTAGATACCAATAGACACCTGTAGATACCAAGTAGATACCAGTTAAGTACTTGATTAGTAGATACCAATAGATACCTGTAGATACCAAGTAGATACCAGTTAAGTACTTGATTAGTAGATACCAATAGATACCTGTAGATACCAAGTAGATACCAGTTAAGTACTTGATTAGTAGATACCAATAGACACCTGTAGATACCAAGTAGATACCAGTTAAGTACTTGATTAGTAGATACCAATAGATACCTGTAGATACCAAGTAGATACCGGTTAAGTACTTGATTAGTAGATACCAATAGACACCTGTAGATACCAAGTAGATACCAGTTAAGTACTTGATTAGTAGATACCAATAGACACCTGTAGATACCAAGTAGATACCGGTTAAGTACTTGATTAGTAGATACCAATAGACACCTGTAGATACCAAGTAGATACCAGTTAAGTACTTGATTAGTAGGTACCAATAGATACCTGTAGATACCAAGTAGATACCAGTTAAGTACTTGATTAGTAGATACCAATAGACACCTGTAGATACCAAGTAGATACCGGTTAAGTACTTAATTAGTAGATACCAATAGATACCTGTAGATACCAAGTAGATACCAGTTAAGTACTTGATTAGTAGATACTAATAGATACCTGTAGATACCAAGTAGATACCGGTTAAATACTTGATTAGTAGATACCAAGAAGATAGCAGTAGATAACAAGTAGATACCAGTTAAATATTAGATTAGTAGATACCAATAGACGCCTGTAGATACCAAGTAGATACCAGTTAAATACTTGAATAGTAGACACCAAGAAGATAGCAGTAGATAAGTAGATACCAGTTAAGTATTTGATTAGTAGATATCAATTGATACCTGTAGATACCAAGTAGATACCAGTTAAATACTTGATTAGTAGATACCAATAGACACCTGTAGATACCAAGTAGATAACAGTTAAATACTTAATTAGTAGATACCAAGAAGATAGCAGTAGATAAGTAGATACCAGTTAAGTATTAGATTAGTAGATACCAATAGACAACTGTAGATACCAAGTAGATACCAGTTAAATACTTAATTAGTTGATAGCAAGAAGATAGCAGTAGATAACAAGTAGAAACCAGTTAAGTATTTGATTAAAGGGTACCAAGCTTCAATAGAGTATAAATATGGATGTATTTGACATCATTTTTATAAAGATTTATCCTGGGCTATAACATCATCGCACGTGGAAATGGAGTTAGCGTAACAGGAAATCGAATCGGCTAATCAAGTTCAAGTTCTGGGCTGGGCCTTTTTTTTGCGTTTCACTTTGGGGTAATGCACTTAGGAAAAGCATGAATCCATTTCTTCGCTTCCCCAAGCTATTGGTATATTGTTGTTTAGGCAAGGATCTTGAGTTTTGGTAATCCATATAGTCAATAAATTGGAAATCTTTATATTTAAACCAGATTTACTCCGCTAAAATTTGACATTGTGTCACAATTTACCAATCGTTGGTTAAACATATATACATCATTGCACTTGGTTTTGTAATGATTTTCTTATACGTTTTGCTTCATTTCTGAGGGCAAGTGATATTCATTGGTTTGCTGGTCAGTTGGATTTACGGCATGTCAAATCTTGTAGGGTTATTTCATGTCAAAATCAGTTTAATAATTGTAATCTCAAAATCACACACGGTGTAAAAATCTACAATTATTGTAAAAAGTTTAACACGTCTTACCGAGTTGCAACATCAATGTAGATAATTATTTTCTTCCCTCACAGTTAAATCGTTTCAATTATTCCTATCAAATACAAATTATTTGAGACGATGAGGAAATGACTCCACCCTCACCATATCTCCAGAACTGGACCCTCACAATCGAATTTACTTTTATATTATACACATAATAAACAAGGGACTTTGGTAAACTCTCCCTATTTCTTTCTCCCACCCTCTTTCTCTCTTTCTCTCTCCCTATATATATGTATATATATGTCAACTATAAAATAAACTAGACTTCAAAAGTGTAGACACCAACGTACGTGGAGCTGGATAACGTGAAACTCAGAATAGTGAGCGAATTTGATATGTTTTATTTTAAAGTCAAAACAACTGCACGTTGCCTTGTATTTTGTGCATAGAGCAGGAAAATTTTCTGATTAAGATTGTTTTTTGCGGTGAATTTTAATTATAATTGCATATATATATATATACATAGAGAGAGAGAGAGAGAGAGAGAGAGAGAGAGAAAGAAAGAAAAAGAGAGAGAGAGGAATATAATGATAAAAGATAGGTTGTGCCATCAGTGGAAAGGAAAGATTAGCATCAATAATTCTTATTTTAAGTGGATTTAATCACTAAGATTATAGATAATTCTAATTACAAGCGCTAAAAGGTAAAAGGAAAGGGAAATGATTGGAGAAAGAATAAAGAAAAAGATAAGTTTTTAAAAATCAGCAGCAGCGAAAGAAGAAGAAGAAGAAGAAGAAGAAGAAGAAGAAGAAGAAATGGAAAACAGGTGGGGCAAAGAGTAAGGGCTGTAATTTGAAAGATACAATATGGCATCTACCAATCACCTGAGTGCGCATAGATCTGAGCTTCGCCTAAACAGCACTTTTTTTTCATAACGACAGGAAAGTTGATAAAGGGAGAAAACTATCATTGTTTTTGACACAGAAGGAATCAGAATGAGGTGGAACATAACCTCTGAGTGCTTTAGAAATATGTTGTTTTTGTCACACTACAACAAGTTACCCACTGTGGTTTAAATTCAGAGTTTGTTTTTTACTTCTCCTTGAGTGGTTGCCCTTTTTCCCACTAAATTAGCACCATGTGTTGTTGCATCACATGCTCTAATGCAGGAATTCTCAAAGTGGTCCATATAGACCCCTGGAGTCAGATAAAAATTTGGCAGGTTGAATAAAAGCATAGGGATCCACAGGGTGGGAAATTACTCGTTTGAATTTATAAATCCTTTTAATAAAAGGGAACAAAAATCTTTAGATCATGTAGAC
Organism: Sepioteuthis lessoniana; assembly: GCA_963585895.1. Lineage (NCBI taxonomy): Eukaryota > Metazoa > Mollusca > Cephalopoda > Myopsida > Loliginidae > Sepioteuthis > Sepioteuthis lessoniana. The sequence goes on from OY757942.1 coordinate 30,956,990, forward strand.
TATTTGCCAGATATTGTACATCAAGCACAATGCCTGACTGGGTATCTTTGCCACAAGTGATTCACATACGACCCGTTTAAAATAAACGATCATCTCTATGAATGAATGTTGCCTTATATTTTCTATCATGAAATCTGTTAGATGTTGTCCATTCCTATTTGACGTGTTGTGTAAGCTGTATTTGTTGTTTCCGATTTTCCCTATTGACGAACCAGCATGCAGGACACTGCTGGAGAAGCAGGGACGAGTTCATAATTGATGTACTACTATGGACCCCCACATATAACCGGACAAATGTTATATCGTAATCTACAGCATCATAACGACACAACAATAAAGACAGACGCATGATAAAGACGCAGGAAGACTTCTTTACAAATATATTTACCTCTCACTTTATTGCAAGGGTTCGAAAGGGTTGTTCAAGGTTTACATGTGGGAGGGAGTTGGAGATCGAACATAAACTGTAACATTTTGACCCCACTATTATGACCGTCACGTTGTATCTTTTTCGTTCTTTAGTGCTGCTCAATCGGAGGCCGAGGGCCCACTCATCAGGGCCCAAAGGCCCCTTCGGCTTGATGTGGCTTTCCCTACCACATTTCGTCCATAACTCCGTCCGATCTTCAACTCAACTGCCAACTGCCCCTGCCACTGCCAACTGCCCTGACTCGTCGAACTCAACTCAATTATATGATCGTTCGACGCCCACTCGATCTTTGAAATCGAATGTTTAATCGTCATCAAGCGGAAATAACTGTCATGTAGTTCAGAAGTCACTCTCTTCCGGTGCATCACTCTGTAGTGTACCATGGGAATTTTTCTTGCTCGTCCAATTTCATCAGCCAATTTCCGTCCACGCGATTTCCTCTCATAACTGCCATTAGAATGTATCACTTCCTTCCGGTGCATCACCTTGGAATGGCATTTTTGACGGGTCAAAAGGTCAAAACATAACACAAAAGCAGGACGACCAGCTCGAACATACATTCAGCAGCTATGTGAGGATACGGGATGTAGCCCTGAAGACCTACCAGAGGTGATGAACGATAGGGAGAAGTGGCGAGAGAGGGTCAGGGATATCCGTGCTAGCGACACGACATGATGATGATGATGATGATGATATGAACGAATAATGTTCACGTGTAAGGTAAAAATATAGCGCCAATTTAGACTTAAAGAATAATATAGAAAGCGATCCTGAATCAAAGTCTATCTGCACGTTTAAAAGAATAGAAGATTATTGGATGACCGAAAAGTTGGCATATGATGGAACCAGGATTATCTTACTATGAAAACGGAGAAACTCTTCCAACATAAAACGTGGTGACTTGCAGCTCAAACCCACAATCTTGCAATCTAATATTAGTGATCGAATTGCCTTAAAAAAAATCAATCCTTCTCATTGAAAAAAATCTCAAGTATTAAAAGCGTGTTTGTATTAAAACTTCCACTGAACCTTTTATCACCTAAATTTTATCAATGAGTGGTAAATTACTTATGCTTTATTATTTAAAATTCAATTAATTTATTTGGGGATGGATAGAAATTAAATTTGTTTACAAGGAGGGAATCAAGTAAAAAACCCCAGAACTAAATAGACTCCTCGCTACTCAATATTTTATTATAATTTTTTATGGTTCAGAAAAAAAAATTTAATTTAATAAGAGGAATATAATATAGATTTTAAAAAATAATTAAAAATATTGCGGAATAGAATAAAAATACAATACCTGATATTATGATTCCTCTCCATTGTTACTGATTTTCGATGAATAAGATTAAAATTAGACTAACGAAAAATTTGGCACTGACTGAAGAGATCCGGATTCTTATTGCTGAAGTTAATATAAGTTAAAAATCGAAAACATTTCAAGAAATAACGCCCGTTATTTTCCATTAAAAATAATTTAAAGATTAATGGCTTATTTGCATTTATAGTTTACTGATTTTTATCTTATATTCTAAATAGTCCCATTTCGAAAAGAAAGCCTCCAATATATTCTATCAGAAACCATTGCAGAAACATAGTGTTCTGTAATTGAAAACTTTCTCTCTCCAATTATACTCTGTGTATCTGCTGTTTTATCGTGGAAAAAAAAGCATTCCTTTCGGATCGTTTCTTTATTTAAATAAAGAAACGATCCGAAAGGAATGCTAATCACAGATACAGTGTCATCATCATCATCATCATCATCATATCGCGCTGGTAGCATGAATATCCCTGACCCTCTCTGGCCACTCCTCCCTATCGTTCATCGCCCTAGGTAGGTCTTCAGGACAACATCCCGTATCCTCACATAGCTGCTGAATGTATGTTCGTGATGATCTTCCTGCTTTTGCACGGCCATGTGTGGGGGTCCATAAGAGTACATCTCTTATGAGTTCGTCCCTGCTTCTCCAGCAGTGTCCTGCATGTCTGGTTCGTCTAACCTGAATAGTTTTCGTGATAGGGGGAAGGTGGCCGTACAGTTGGTGTCTTGTGGGGTGTTGCCGCCAGGACTTGTTCAAGATTGCACGTAGCATTCTTGTGTAATTGCCGTCTAGCTTCTTCTCCAGCCGTTTTGTTAGCGTCCATGTAGTGCACCCATATAGCAGTATCGATGTGACCGCTGCCTGGAAGAAACTGTGTTTAGGAACCCCTCTTAAACTAGTAGACAAATTCACTTACCTAGGAAGCAGCGTCGAATCAACCGAAAAGGACATCGAAACGAGGTTAACGAAAGCATGGACAGCTATCAATAGGCTATCGATTATATAGAAATCAGACCTAATCGATAAAATGAAACGCAGTTTCTTCCAGATACAGTGTACATTATTATTATTATTTACTTTTTGTGAGTTTTTCACACCAGCGTTAGCTGATAGTTTCTCACTGGAGTTTAAGTGAAGGCAAGTCTCCTCAAGTCTCCAGGACTCTTCTCAGTATTGTAGCCGATCTCAACAATGGATGGATGGTCTCTACTCTTCCTCTTATTCCCAAGTCCTCCATTCTTTGTATCAATCCTTTCGTGACTGTATCGAGTGCACCAATTACAACTGGTATCACAGTTGCCCTCATATTCCACAGTTTTTTTTCAATTTTCTAGCAAGATCGAGGTATTTATCCTTCTTTTAATAAATAATAATGGTGATTGTGTATTCCCCTGAAATATGTCTCTTTTTATCTTTACCTCTGCTAAGCTTTGTCCTGCTGTTAATTCCACTCCCCAGGTTTGCATGATCTTTTGGATAAACTGTACGATTTGGTCGGATATTTTATACATTTTGAGACAGTGTAGTATCCAGCTTTGAGGGACCATATCCTAAACTTTTTTGTTGTCGATCCAGGTCATAGATAAATTTTTCCGTCTCGTTTTATTGTGTTGATCTATATATAATAGTTCCTCTGTGTCTTTCGTTCTCTTGTGGCATCCTTTCTGTTCGTCGGGAAAATTCTGCGGCTTATCAATGAGTTGTAGATCTGCTCCCTAATTTGTGCCGTTAGTATTTTCCACATAACCGGTAGGCACATTATGGGTCTATAGTTGGTTGGGGCAGTTCTTTTGTGGGGGTCTTTATGGATTACGGTGGTCTTCCCTTTTGTCATCCATTCGGGTATTTCAGTTTTCTGTATGGATTTATTCATTTCAGTAGCAAGTCTGTGGTGTATGGATGTGAATTTTTTAAAACCAAAATCCGTGAATACCATCAAGGCCAGAGTTTATTATTATTATTATTATTAATATTATCATTATTATCATTTGCATAAGCACATCTCGTTTCCTTAATGACGTCAGCGTTGCTTCTCCGACAAAATTATTTCGCTTGACAGACGCGTTTTATTTGCTTTTGTTCACAGATTTTTTGTCTCATTAGGATTTAATTAGTTAATTATTTATTGCATGATATATGGGGTTAATTATCTTTCATTAGTGATATCAATTGCATGATTCTAATATTGGATTTAGAATGAATTCTTTTAAAAAATGCTTTTTTTAATTTTCTTCTTGTTTTGCTTTTATTTCATTTTGCTTTCTATTTTATCAAGTGTATTGCTTAGAACTAGCTAATTTTTTTCTTTTGGAAAAACCTATATTCTTATTAATTTTTTGTGCAATATATTTTTTTTTTTCATTTTGAATCCTAAAATATAATGATTCCAATTTATAAAATGTTATAGTGCTTGCGTTCTTCGAGTTTCTGTGATAAAAAAAAAATTGACTTTCATTTCCCTTTTTAAGTCAGACTAGCAGTAGCAGCAGCAGCAGTATTAATTGTAGTAGTAGTTTTAGTAGTTGAATGCATGTCTGTATCTAAATATGTTTGAATGTGTGTATTTAACCCATCTCCACCCGCAGGATTTGATCAATTTTTATGCAGAGTAAAATTGGTTTTAAAATTTTCAGTTTTCCTTCTCCTAAACTGGTTATCTTAACAAGGTTAGAGAACCCAATCTGTTCTTATCGTAGTGGTAGTTGTACTACTAGTAAGAGAGGTAGTAGTAGTTGTAGTAGTAGTTATTGTAGAAGTACTAGTAGCTGCATATATAGTAGTAGTAGTTGTAGTACTATTGTAGAAGTATTTGTAGAAGTAATAGTCGTAGTAGTATTTTTTGTAGTATTATTTGTATTGATAGTAGTACAAGTAGTTGTGGTAGCATTAGTCGTAGAATAGTAGCAGTTTTAGTTGTAGCTTGAGCAGTAATAGTAGAAGTAGTTTTAGTTTTATTTTTGGTAGTAATAACGATAGTAGTTGTAGTAGTTGCAGTAGTTGTATTTGTAGCAGAAGTAGTAGTATTCATAGTTGTAGGAGTAGTATCAGTAGTAGAAGTGGTATAAGTAATAGTTGCTGTAGAAGTAGTAGAAAGAGCAGTAGTAGTAGTAGTAGTAGCGGTGGTAGTAGTAGTAGTTGGAGTAGTAGTAGTTGTAGTAGTTGTATTTGTAGCAGAAGTAGTAGTATTCATAGTTGTCGGAGTAGTATCAGTAGTAGAAGTGGTATTCGTAATAGTTGCGGTAGGTTAGTAGAAAGAGCAGCAGCAGCAGTAGTAGTAGTAGTAGTAGCAGCGGTAGTAGTAGTAGTTGAAGTAGTAGTAGTAGTAGTAGTTGTAGTAGTTGTATTTATAGCAGAAGTAGTAGTATTCATAGTTGTCGGAGTAGTGTCAGTATTCGTAATAGTTGGGGTAGTAGTAGTAGTAGTAGTAGTCGAAGTAGTAGAAGTAGTAGTTGTGGTAAATTGTCAGAACTTCTAAGATCAATGTTTACATTATTATTCATTTTTAACTTGTCTTCCTTTAATTATATTTTCATCTGTGTAGTAGTAGTAGTAGTAGTAAGTTGTAGTAGTGATTGTTGTTGCTGTTGTTGTTGTTGTTGTTGTTGTAAGTATGTATATATACATGCATGTATGTATGTATGTATGTATGTAACCGTTCAGCGCTGCTATTTATCGTTAGCTGGAACGGTAGAGGAGAACAGACAAATTCCGGCAGAAGACTCGATATGCAATTTGGTTTACAGTTAGAAGTCAGATCTGGTAGACCTCAAGAATCGGTTGGGCATACCTAATTGAAAGGAAACATGGCTAAAACAAAAGAACTGTCTGTTGAAATAATGAAAAGGGTCGAAAACCCCATTCAAGAAGACAATCCTTTGTGGTTGTCTGAATTTCTGAGACGAAGCTGGATGATTTTTATCATTCAGGGTTTTCGGACTATTGTCTTCATCTTTATCAAATGATTTAGCGTAAATGGAGTTATTCGTATGCGATAGAAAAAGGTGAAACCATTTAACTGTGTGTAATAAAAACCGGGCTCAGGTTTGTTTAAAACGTTTTCTACAAAATCTTTTTAGAATCATTTAATATATTTGTATAAAAAAAGATTTGGCATTAAATTGCCTACAATTATGGATACGCAATAAAACCAAACCAAACCAAGCAATATCAATAAACAGTTGAGTATATTGGACCATTAGCCTTGTCAGTTGGCAAACTGGTTTAAAAGAAAAGGTAACTATATTTAAAATCTATGAGAAGGAAAAATTGTATTTCAAAATCGAAAATTATTTTGAATAAGCATTACACAGATAAAAAGCCTAACGATAATCTACAATATAACAGGGCTAGTATACATTCAGCAGCTATGTGAGGATACGGGGTGTTGTCCTGAAGACCTACCTAGGGCGATGAACGATAGGGAGGAGTGGCGAGAGAGGGTCAGGGATATCCATGCTACCAGCACGATATGATGATGATGATGATGATATTTCTTTTACTTTACTTTGCAATTTTCTAACGAGAACTTACTGGCACCTTGTATTGGTATACAAGTGAGAGAAAGAGACCCCAGTTCTCTTTTGGACAATTTTCAATGTTCTAGCTAATAATTTTTTTTAAAAAGTGGAAGGTCAAAATTATTTCGCTGAATTCCATTGCTGTCTGTCTTTTTGTCTACTTATTCGGATTCTACTTTAGGCTTCAGATAATATTGGCATCACTATTATGTTCCATACTCTTTATCTGCTCTCTGGTTAGGTCCTGGTATTCATCCAATTTTCATTACTTTATCCGTGAACTGCTCTAGAGCCAGGTCCATTCGTAGACAATCTCTTTTCTTTTTCTTTACACACACTTGTCCTGATCATGTTGACTGGACTAGGTGATCTGTTTACATCACAAAATCTCTTTTCTTTTTCTTTACACACACTTGTCCTGTTTATGTTGACTGGATTAGGTGATCTGTTTACATCACAAAATCCCAGATGAGGTGTTCTGTTTACATCACAGATTATTATTGGTAGTAATAATACCTATAGTAGTAGCAATAGTTGTAGCAGCAGTAACAGCAGTAGTATTTCGGTGATTAGTAGAGTGAAGAAAAGGAAAGGTTGAAAATTTTGAAAAATTAAAATAAAAACGCGTTTTGATTCCTTTCCGTGTCAAAATCTATAAACTTTTGATTCACTTGCTCGGCGTTTCGAACCATTCATCATGTGTGTTGGTTGGCCGTGAAATAAAATTAAAAAATGAAATAAAATAAAGAGTCTGGACAAGTGAGCATTCCGTCTTCCTCAGCCCGTCTTTCACTTCCGCTTCCGCCATTCTTTGTTTGCAGGCGAACCGGAAACTGTCCCTTTGAATTTCCGTTATGATATTTCATATGTTCATCCCCGTTAATGCTGGGTGCTCTCGAGATTTTTCAAGCCTTAGGCAAGTGTGAAAAGTACTAATTAAGACGACTTTGAAATCGAATGAAGGTGGGGGTGGCCGTAGGGAAATAGACAGAACGAAGAGACGGTCAGGGGAGGTGAGACGGGGTGGATTTTGGAAGGAAAGTAATAAAGAGAATGAAAATTAATGTGAAAGAGAAAATGGGGGGGGGATGAAACAAAAAGATGGGTCGAATGGAGATGGACGAAAAGGCAATAGGCCAGGTGGCTTGGAATCAAGCAATGTACAAAAAAGGAGGGTAGGAAAACGATACAGATATAAGAGAATGAAATAAAAATAAAATGAATGCAGCATGAAGTTTTTAAAGAAAAATAATTATTATTATTATTCTCATTTGAGAGTTTTTCACACTAGCCTTGGCTGAGAGTTTTCCACTGGAGTATGAAGGACAACAAATCTCCTCGAGTCTTCAGGACTCGTTTCAGTATTCTAGCTGATCGTGACTATGCTGTAGTCTTGGTGGTTTCCACTCGTCCTGTTATTTCAAGATCCTTCAGTCCTTTTACCAATCCTTTCCTGACTTTACCGAGTGCACCAATTACAATTGGCATCGCCGTCACTTTCAATCTCAAAATCCCAGAGAAGTTTGTGCGTATCATTCACCAGGACGGATTCTTGCGAGTGTATATACCTTTTGTTCATATGGTCAAATTTATTTTTCTTACACAATTCCTTTTGGATCACCTTCCTAATCCAAACATGTCTTGTCGCATTATTATTTTACTCTTTTCAGAGTCTTTCACACCAGTGTCAGGTGATGGTTTATCACTGGGGTCAGAGTGACGACAAGTTCCCTAATATCTCCAGGCCACATTTAAGTGTTTTGGCCGATCTCAATAATGTTGTAGTTTGGCTGTTGCTACCACTCCGAGCCACTATGGCAATGAAGGGGTATTCTGCATTCCCCAAAGCTCTAGCATTATTGGAACCTCACCATCAGATTGCTTAGTGTCATATCCATGACACTCCTTGGGGGAGGTCTTAACCCTCTGCAGAGGGTGTATTTTAAAGTCCCTCAATTATTCTAAGTCTTCCTCTCTCTTTATCAAACCCTTCGTGTCTGTACCGAGCGCACCAATTACAATTATCACAGGAACTTTCATGTTCGATAGTTCTTCAGTTCTCTAGTAAGGTGTAAGTATTTTCTTCCTTTTCACTTTATTTCCATTTTATTCTGCTGTTGTTGTTGTTGTTGTTGTTATTAATATTATTATTTTTACTCCTTGAGAGTTTTTCACATCAGCTTTAGCAGATGGTCTACCACTGAAATCTAAATGATCAGTTTCCTCAAATCTCCAAGAATCTTCTCGGTATTCTGGCTGATCTCAGCAATACTGTAGTTTGGATTGTCTCCACTCGTTCTCTTATTTCAATGTTTTCTAGGTTTGGTTTGTTGAGTTTTATAGCCTTTGTAGGTTATTTAACGCCAAATCAATTTTTATGTAAATAATCAGTTCTATTTAAAACAATTCAGTTTAGCTTGAGTACACAGTTTAATTGACAAAAACATTTCTATTTCAAACTATTCAAGTAGTTATATATAACAGTTCAGTTTAGTATAAGTACAGTTTCAATGTCAAAAATAGTTCAATCTAAAACAATTCAGTTTAGCATAAGCACGCAGTTTAAATGTAAGTACAGTTTAATTGTAAAAAAACATTTCTATTTCGAGCTATTCAGTTTAGTCAAGCAATTCTAATTCAGCTAATTCAGTTTAGTAAAAGTACTGATTTTGTTTATGCACGGTTACATGTCAGAACAGATCTAAGTTAAACAATTCAGTTTAGTGTAGATACAGTTTCAATGTCAAAAAACAGTTCTATTTGAAATAATTCAGTTCAGCACAAGCACACATTTCAAAATGTAAGCACGCTTCAATTGTCAAAAACATTTCTATTTCAAGATATTCAGTTTAGCATAAGTATGCCGTTAGTTTTATTTAACCCATAGATATGGCCCTACCAGGTACTACCACGCCGGACCAGAGTGGACCTGGGAGCAATGGCAATGAAGAGGTACTCCGTATTCCCCAAGGCCCCAACATTACTAGAACCTCACCATCAGACTGTTTAGTGTCATATCCAGGACACTCGTTGGGAGGGTCTTACCCCTCTGCAGAAGTGCAGTCAGTGAATTCTATAGCTCTAGCCGACTGAGCAAGTGTGTGTGTGTGTGTGAGATAGAGAGATAGAGAGAATCGGGCTGCTACTAATGACACCACGTTGAGATACGTGAATTGAGAACCTTGCTTCTTCATGCTTCTTTCACAGGAGGTTTGATACAGAGTTGGCTTATCAATCCGAAGTGGGGGGGTGATGCCCTCTGTCTAGCGCCCAAAATGGCTTGATGTGTCAATTCTGCTGATTGCCGACTCTAAGTGACCCTGGGATCGAAAACCTCAATCATTATGCAGAGGTGCAGTCAGTGTATTCTACAACCCCAACCGACTGGGCAACAAGTTTTCTTGTCCTTTTACCAATTCTTTAGTGACTGTACCAAGTGCACCAATCACAACTGATATAACTATCTCTTTCACGTATTAGTTTTTTTTCAATCCCCTAGCAAGGTTCAGGTACTTATCCTTCTCGTTTTCCTATCAATTTTAACCAGTGGTCAGCTGAGAGAGTAAAGTCTATAATTCTGCTTGTTCTCTTTTTTGTTGATTATTATAAGATCTGGTCTTCTTCTTCTTCTTCTTCTTATTATTATTATTATTATTATTATTATTATTATTATTATTATTATTATTCACTCATTAGGGATTTTCACATCATCGTTAGCCGATGGTTTTTCACTGGAGTCTGAGTGATAGCAAGTCTCCTCAAGTCTCCAGGACTCTTCGTAGTATTCTGGCCATTCTCAACAATGCTGTCGTTAGGATGGTCTCCACTCGTCCGCCAACCTCCAAGTCCTCCATCCCCTTTAGCAATCCTTTAGTTACTGTTCCAAACGCACCAATTACAATTGGTATAATTGTCACCTGCATGTTCCACAGTTTTTTCAATTCCCTAGCAAGGTCGAGGTACTTATCCCTCCTTTCACATTCTTTCAGTTTTATTTTGTGGTCCTCCGGGACAGCGAAGTCGACTATTTTACAAGTTCTCTTTTTTTTTTTTTGCTGATTATTATTAAGTCTGGTCTTCTGGCCGGGATTAGGTGATCCGATTGTATTATTATCATTATTATTATTATTTACTCTTTTAGAGTTTTTCACATCAGTTTTAGCTGATGGTTTTTCCCTGGAGTTTGAGTGACAGCAAGTCTCCTCAAGTCTCCAGGACTCTTCTCAGTATTCTGACCGTTATCAATAGTGCTGTCATTTGGATGGTCTCTACCCGTCCGCCAACTTCCAAGCCCTCCAGGCCTTTTAACAATCCTTTAATTATTGTGCCAAAAGCGCCAATCACAATAGGTACAATCGTCACTTTCATGTTCCACAGCTTTTTCAATTCTATTATTTACTCCTTGAGAATTTTACACATCAGTATTAGCTGATGGTCATTCACTGGAGTTTGAGTGACAGGAATTCTCTTCAAGTCTCCAGGAATATCCTCAGTATTCAGGCCGTTCTCAATAATATAGTAGTCTGGATGGTCTGTACACGTCCTCTTATTTCCGAGTCCTTTAAATCATCTTTTGGTGACTGTACCAAAAGTACCAATCTAAATTGGTATAACTGTCACTTTCAAACTCCACATTTTTTTTTAATTTCCGAGCAAGATCCAGATACTTATCCTTCTTTTCAATTTCTTCTTCTTATTATTATTATTATTATTATTTTGTTATTTTTTCACAAATGTTCCATGTTGGTATTTTACTGAAGTGTGAGTGGCAGCAAGTCTCTTCAAGTCTCAAGGACTCCTCTGAGTATTCTAACCAACCTTAACAATACTATTATCTCGATGATCTCCATTCTTCCTCTAATTTCTAATACCTCCAGTCTTTTTTTTCCAAGCTTTTTAGGAACCATTTCAAGCACATCAGTTACAATTAGTTTCACTGTCATCTTCATGTTCCACAGAATTTTCATCTCCCTGGCAAGATACGAAAGTTTACATATATTTTCGCTTTCTTTTAATCCCCTATACACGAGATGACTAGTTCTTTTTTCCTAGTTTATGGCCACTTGGTCTCTCCTTATGATCGTGATATGGTGACCCATTTGAATCTCAAAGAGATCAAATTCTGGATTGTGTATATACCATTTGGTAGGATATTCATCCGACCTCCCGAAAGGCTGGATTTGAAAAATGTTATCGTCTCATAGCGGACGTTACAGAAAATGCTTGATCTCATCGACATTCCTTATTTTGTGGTTTCCTCAGAGCCAATCGATATACTCAGTTCTTCGCGACAACTATTACCTGAAAGGAAGACCTACACCCAGGCCCAGACGGTTAATACAATAACACTCACCCGCGCGAATACCGGTTGGACCCCGAAAAAAATAGGTAGGGTGAGCTCGTGGGATTAATGCATTTATATACTTTTTGGTAGTATGGTTAAATTTTTAGTTTGGTTTGGTTTGTTGGGTTTTATGGCATATCAACTTTTGTAGTTTATTTAAAGCCAAATCCATTTTTATGTAAATAATCTGTTCTATTTAAGACAATTCAGTTTAGCATAAGTACACAGTTTAATGGTCGAAAACATTTCTATTTCAAACTATTCAAACAGTTATATGCAACAATTCAGTTAAGTGTGAATACAGTTTTAATGTCGAAAAACAGTTCTATTTCAAATAATTCAGTTAAGCATAAGCACGCAGTTTAAATGTAAGTACGGTTTAATTGTCAAAAAACATTTATTTCAAGCTATTCAGTTTACTCAAACAATTCAGTTTAGCATAAGTATGCTGTTAGTTCTATTTAACCCATAGATAGGGCCCAATCAAGTGCTACCACTCCGTGCCAGAGTGGACCTGGGAGCGATGGCAATGAAGAGGTACTCCGCATTCCCCAAAGCTCCAGCATTGCTGGAACCTCAACATCAGATGGTTTAGTGTCACATATAAAAAAAAAACGAGTGTATAGATACTTCAAATGATAAACTGGTGATATTGAAAACGAGACAATCCGGAAATGGCTAAGCAGAGGTGCAGTCAGTGTATTCTATAGCCCCAGCCGACTGGACAGAGTTAAATTGTCACTTTTATATGATTTTAATATAATGGCCGAAGGATTTCGTTTTATGCCTTTGGGTTTAGTAAGGCTGAGAACCTTTCGGCTCTTTGCATGGGTTACTTAGGTGCAACATTAACGCAGGTGTTCACCCGCAAGGGCAGAGCGGACGTGTCACTCAGAGATGTCACAATAGCCCAAATGAGAGACGGGGCTAGAGTGTGCGGGTGACGTCACGCACCGGAAGCGCGCGCGGAGGATTTTGGGGATTTTGAAAAAGTCTGTTAGAGTTGAGAACTGGACACCGAACGAGAAGGGTCGACTTTCGGGGCTCGCTGAGGCCAGACAAATTTACGTGCTACCTGCGCCGCACGAGATTGGGGTGCAGATGGAAAAGCCAGAATAGAAAGAGTGTGTATCACTCCCCTTATTTCGAAAAACCTTTAAACTCAAAGGTAATAAAAAGTTTCGTACCTGAACTAAGAAGTCGTAAGTGTTTTTCGTGTTTCGAGATTCCTATGTTCTATGTATATATGTTTTGAACATTCTATGTACGTTTCACATAACCGTATCAGGGGTATGGTACATAAACACAACATAACCTTTCACTCCACTTATGTGATCAACCGTTACATCTCTGTTTTCATGTAACCTTCATTTGCTATTTAGCAGTTTATTATCAATTGTCTCTGTTATATGATTGGTCCTGATTAATTTGTGTTGCTGTAAGCAAAAGTTCAGTTTCTGTGTTAAAGTTTCCGTTTCTTAGCCATTTCCGGATTGTCTCGTTTTCAACATCACCAGTTTATCATTTGAAGTATCTGTACACTCGTTTTTCTTCCCATTTCTGTTTTCAACTTTTTTTTGGTTTTCTGCTTGTTCTCACTGGGACATTGCAATTATTATTATTATTTTAGTCTTTCAAGAGTTTTTCGCATGAGCATTTTATCATATTTACCAACCCCTCCGCTCGGGCAGGATATGACACAAGGTCAATTTTTTAAAGCGGAGTTTAACAGGTGTGAATTCAGAGTTTTCCTTCTCCAAGACTAGTTGCCTCAACAAGGCTGAAGAACCTAGTGAAATGCAATCAGTCTAGTCCAGGATTTGAACTCGTGTCACCGTGTCCATTTCTTACGACGATAACCATTACACCACATAAGTGTTTTATGATGGTTTTCCACTGGAGTCTAAGTGACAGCAAGTCTCAAGTCTCAAGTCTCCAAGACTCTTATTAGTATTCTGGTCAATATCCATAATATTGTAGTTTGGATGGTCTCCACTCGTCCTTTTATTTCCAAGTTCTCCAGTCCCTGAACCAATCTCTGGGTTACTGTATGGAGCTCACCTAGTACAATTATCATCACCGTCAGTTTCATATTCCATAGTTTTTTCAGTTCTCAAGCAAGGTCTTGATACTTATCTCACTTTTCACTTTCCTTCAGTTTTACCCTAAGATCATCATGAACGGCAAATATTCCTTAGAGAGACTTTCAAACCAGCATTATCTGATGGCGTTTCATTGGTGTTTGCGTGACAATCTCCTCAAGACTCCCGGACACTTCTCAGTATACTGACCGATCTTAATAATGCTGTCGTACGGATGTTCCCTACTTCTCTTATTTCCAAGTCGTCCTACCCCTTTACCAAGCTTTTGGAATTGTTCTGAATGCATTTTACAATTGTTACCACAATCACTTTCATATTCCATTGTTTTTTGGCAAAGACTAGGTACTTATCTCTCTTTTTTTATTTTTACTCTGTGGTTTATCAGGACTGCAAAGTGTACAATTCGTTAGGTTCTCTTTTTTTATCCTACACTATCATTAGGTGTGGTCGTCTGGCCGGGCTTAGATGATCTGTTTGTAACTTAATAGCATAGAAGTTTGCGCGTCCCATTCTCCAATACGGATTCTAGTGTGCGTATATACCATTTGTCATAAGTGTCAAAGTTATATTTCTTGCACAATTCCTAGTGGATCACCTTCCCTATCCAGTCGTGCCTAGTCTTAATATTTTACTCCTTTGAGAGTTTTTCACACCAGTATTAGCTGATGGTTTTTCACTGTAATCTGAGGGATCACAAGTCTCCTTAAGTTTCCAGGACTTTTTCAGTATTCTAGCTGATTTCAACAATGCTGAAGTTTGGATGGTTTCCTCTTGAGCTCTAATTTCCAAGTTCTTCAGTCCTTGTACCTTTCCTTTGGTAACTGTACCGAGTGCGCCAATCAAACTTGATATCAACGTCAATTTCATGTTCCATAGTTTTTCAGCTTTCTGTCAAGGTCTAGACACTTACCTCTCTTTTCCCTTTCTTTCAATTTTACCCTTTGTGTAGCTGGAACGGCAAAGTCTACTATTTGCCAGTTTCCCTTTTTTTATTGACTATTACGACGTCTGGTCATCTGGTCGAGATTAGATGATGAATTTGTACCTCAAAATCCCATAGAATTTTGGGCGTTTCATTTTTTGGGCGGATTCTAGTTTATGCATACACCATTTGTTCGTATGGTCAAATTTAAACTTCTTGCACAGTTCCTTGTGGATCACCTTCCTTCCGAATCGTGTCTAGTCTTATATTCTTTTTTTCTAGTCTTATATTCTTACTGCATTTGATTGTTATATGATTGATCATTTCGTCTCAATCAATACATAATCTTCAGCCGTTATTTTGTTGCGTGTTATCTATTCTTGCTTTGAAATAGAAATTATGGCGTTGTTTTGTGCTGCCATCAGATGAGAGTCAGTTTCTCTCTTAAGGTTTCCCTTAGCAATTTATTCGTTTGAGTATTTTTCCGAGCAGCGTAAATTAATAGTCTCCCGCTGGAGTTTGAGTGACAGCACGTCTCCTCAAGTCTCCAGGATCCTTCTCAGTATTCTGGCCAATCTTAATAATGCCGAAGTCTTGATGGTCTTTACTAGTTATCTTATTTCTAACTCTTCAAGCCCCGCAACGAATCCTTTTAAGATTGTTCCAAATGCCCCAACCAAAATTGTTATCATCGTCACTACCATGCACCATATTTGATTTTAGTTCTCTAGCAAGGTCTAGGTACTTATTCATTATTTCTTTTTCTGTTATTTTCTCTCTGTGGTCTGTTGGGACGGTATAGACCACAATTCATCTGTTCTCTTTTTTTTGTTGCTGATTATCACAATGTCTGGTAGTCTCTCCGCGATTAGTTATCAGTTTATATCTCAAAATCCCAGAGAATTCGTGCGTCTCATTCTCCAGAACGGATTCTTTATTTTGCATATACAACTTGTTCGTAGGTCAAATACTGATTTTTTACACAGATATCATTCCATTACTTTCCCAATCTGGTCATGTCTAGTCTTATACTATCTTTGCTCTAATTTACTGCATTCACTTATTCAATGATTAATTGTTTCATCTCTATCATCACATAACCAACATTTACTATTTTGTTGTGTGTTCTCTATTCTTGCTTTTGTCTTAGTTTGTCCTTATAGTGTCATTTTGTGCTTCTATTAGAAGAGATTCAGTTTCTCTCTTAAGGTTTCCCTTTCTTAGCCATGTCCAGGTCTTCTCGTTTGAGTTGTCGCTTGAAATATCCATACAGTTGTTTTTCGTCCCGTTTTTGTTTTCTACTTATTGTTGTTCTGTTGATCCTCGTGTTATTTTTGTTGTTTCGGTTAACTATAATTAGCCTTTCTCTGTTCTTTTTATATAGTCTTCAAGTCGTCGAATCGATGTTTTAACGTTGATTTCTGGCGAGTCTTCTCTCTTCTTTTCTTGACACTCAGTCTGCCTCTCATCGCTGGGATGTAAGGCCTAATACAGCAGCTCTGTGAGGATACGGGATGTAGCCCTGAGGACCTGCCAAAAGCGATAAACGATAAGGAGGAGTGGCAACAGAAGTCAGGGATATACGTGCTGGCAGCACGACATAATGATGATTCCTTCCGTTATTTGTCATTTTCCGCTTTTCATTATTAGTATGGCATATTCTTCCATGGCAAATCCCATCCCTATATCGTCACTGTATATCCTCTCTGCTTGAGTCAAGCTTTCCAATTCTTTTTCATTTTTGGCAAACAGTTCAATGTTGTCCAGGTAAGATTAAGTTGATTTTAGCGATTTCGTAAGTTTGTAACCGACTTAGTATTTTCTAAGACCGTGATTCAGTGGCTTCATTGCTATTCAAATAGTAAATATGATAGCACATCTCCCTGGAAGATTCCACTCTGGATTTTCAACTCAACTCAACTCACCTTTTTCCTCCTGCTATCAGTTTCACTCTCTAGTTTTTCATGGTTTTCTTGATAAAATTTATGTCTTCGTCGGAAATCTCATACATTTTGTGATAGCCTTTTATCCAACTTTGCGGGGCCAAATGGTATGCGTTTTTGTAGTTAATCTACACCATACATTTTTTCGTCTCGTTTTACTCTCCCTGATTATGTGTTGATCAATGTATTGTAGATCTTCGGTTCCTTTTGTCTCCTTACAGTATCCTTTCTGTTTTACGGGAAATTGTCCACAGTTTATAAGTGAATAGAAAATCTCCTACATTTGTGCTGTTAGTGTTTTCTACATCATCGGTAGGCTCGTCATAGGTCTATTTGTTAGGGGCGAATCATTTTGAAGATATTTTGGGATCAGGGTGGTCTTTTCTTTTAGTCATCCATTCGGGGTGTATCTTTCTTGTAAGCATCTACTCATTTCAATAGCCAGTTTATCGTAGATGGAAGAGAATTTTTGAAAACCGGAATCCATGTATGCCATCATGGCATGGTGTTTTCCAGTATGGTAGTTTTTAGAGTGTTTCCCTGAGTAAGTCGATGTATATTTTTGCCTTAATATCTACTTCGAGTTCTTCTTACTCTTTTTCCATGCTTCTCTCTTAAGGTTTCCCTTTCTTACCCATGTCCGGGTCTTCTCGTTTGAGTTGTCGCGTGAAATATCCATACAGTTGTTTTTCGTCCCATTTTTGTTTTCTGCTTATTGTTGTTCTGTTGATCCTCGTGTTATTTTTGTTGTTTCGGTTAACTGTAATTAGCCTTTCTCTGTTCTTTTTATATAGTCTTCAAGTCGTCGAATCGATGTTTTCACGCTGATTTCTGGCGAGTCTTCTCTCTCCTTTTCTTGACACTCAGTCTGCCTCTCATCGCTGGGATGTAAGGCCTAATACAGCAGCTCTGTGAGGATACGGGATGTAGCCCTGAGGACCTGCCAAAGGCGATGAACGATAGGGAGAAGTAGCAACTTTTTGGCCTAGTGGGTTGAGTGTTCGCCATTGGACCGGGAGACCTGGGTTCGGTTCCAGGTCACGTCATACCGAAGACTTTAAAAAGGTACCTCATACCTTCTTGCTTAACACTTAGCAATATAAGGTACGTATCATGGGTAAAGTGGAGCAATCCAGGGAAAGGAATAGCGCCTACACCTCCGTGTAGTAGCTATTGAAAAGGGTGCCTTCTGGTCGCCCTCGACTACCGTCACCAACTTTACAACGATTTACTTTTCTATTATATTCTCGTCGTTCTCATATTTTGCGCCAAAATTGTTTTGTTTCCTCGTCATCTCATTGATGGTATGTCTTCGTGCATTCTCTCCCTACTAGCTGGTAATTTTTTCTTTCGTTGTTTTGTGTTACATAGTCACATATGCAGATTCACATCTACATACATGCACATAGATATGTAGAATAATTCACAACGACACAATGATAACGACGCAGTGACAAAGACAGACGCAGGAATAAAGATGCAGTAATAAACGACGCAGGAAGGAAGACGCAGTAATACTTCTTTAACAATATTTTACCTCTCACTTTATAGCAAGGTTTGAAAAGGTTGTTCAAGGGTTGCATGTGAGAGGGAGCTGAGAGACCGAACATAAACTGAAATATCTTGACCCCACTGTTATGACCGTCACTTTGTGTCTTTCTTGTTCTCCTGATGCTGGGGCCCACTCCATCGGGTTTCCCGAGGGCCCCCTCGGTCGGGTGTGGCTTTCCCTACCACATCTAGTCTCTAACAGTCTGGAACCCTACTGGCAACTGCTTCTTGGTCTCGAACTCAACTGAGTTAAATAATAATTCAACGCCCACACGATCGCCCACTGGATCTTTGAAATCGAATGTTTAATCGTCATCAAGCGGAAATAACTGTCATGCAGTTCAGAGGTCACTCTCTTCCGGTGCATCAGTCTGTATTGACAAAGTGGGACCTTCACCTTGTCCCATATTATAAGCCTTAATCCGCCCACGTGATCTCTTTCGATTACTGGCCATTGGAATGTGTCACTTCCTTCCGGTGCATCACCTTGGAATAGCATTTCTTTGGGCCGGGTTGAAGGTCAAAATATAACATTTGTAATTTCTGGTTTTATCCTGTCTTGATATGTTTTTAATATTCTTTCTTTCGTCATTACCTTCTGATTTATTTCCTTGAGTTGTTTTATTCGTTGTGTCGCTTTTATCTTTCCACACAACATATTCAAGCGTTTTTCCTCTGTCTTATCATTTTTGCTTGTTGTTATTAATTTCTTATTTCATATTCATATTTACCCAACCCCTCCGCTCGAGCAGGATAAGACACAAGGTCAGGTTTTAAGCGGAGTTTAACAGGCTTCAAATCCGAATTTTCCTTCTCCAAGACTAGCTGCCTAACCAAAGCTGAAGAACCTAGTCTGCCCTACTATTTACCCATAGCTGGAGAAAGAATAATTGGATTCTGACCTTTCCCAAGGGTATAAGTCCTATATGAAATGCAATCAGCCTCGTCCAGGAATTTGAACTCGTGTCCATTTCCTGTGACGATAACCATTACACCACGGGCATCTCCGTTGTTAATTCCTTATTAGTGTTTCTAGTTTAATTTCCCATCCAAGTTTTGAGATTTTGTTTGTGTTCTTTAGGGGAACACCAAATTTATCACAGACTAATTTTGCTTCTGCATAGATTCGTTCGTTTAATTCCGTGATGTTGTTCACTGAGATATATATGTTAAATTATTATCCTTATTGTTATTATTATTATTACTTGCCAGCTTTTCACATCAGTTTTTACAGGTGATTTTCCACAAGTTGGAGTGAGTTCTAGTCTTGTTAGGTCTCTAAGACGGTTCTATGTATTCTAGCTGTTTTTACAAGTGCTGTAACCAGAATGGTCTCAAATCTTCGGATGATCTCTACTTTCCCCCGTCACTTTCCCAAACCTTTGTAGAACGTTCTAAGGACAGCAACATCAACTGGTAGCACTTTCAACTTTGTGTTTGAAAGTTTTTTCCAGCTCCCTGGCAATATGCAGGTGTTTGATTTGACTATTTTTCGCTTTCTTTTATATTCACTATATTGTCCGCTGGAAGAGAGGAATCTACTAAATAATGAGCCTTTTTCTTCTTGTTATTTAATAATAATTGATGCTAATTATTTTTTACTGTTTGGTCTTCTGAATAAGAATGGGGATTCTGTTTGTTTCTTAAAGTCTCTAGGAAATCTATTTATTTACATATACGGCTGATTCATGAAAAAAATGTATATATTTCCATCAGTTGGGACAAATCTTTCTTCTTAATACCATTGTCAAGTATATTATATATACTAGCAAAAATATGTGTCCCCCGGGTGCAAGTATTTATGTTTTAGTTGTCTAAAATTTTGAGACGAAGCTTGATGATTTTTATCATTAAAGGTTTTCGGATTATTGTCTTCAACTTTATTTTTATTTCCGATATGTCCTTTAGCCTTCTTCAGGTGTTTGTCGAAGTCGGGAACCTACACGGAACTTTGAACTACATCCTTTATTGAATTCATGGGGGTCGCCTGTTCTGATTTCGTTAGCCATAACCGGATACAAGTGTTAAGTATTCTAGTCTCGTTAGGTCTCCAAGACAGTTCTATGTATTCTAGCTGTTTTTACAAGTGCTGTCTTATTTTTTAAAACTTATTTGAAAAAGAAAGGGTAAAACTCAAAGAATAGAACATCTCGGATGCTAGATCGTCGATTACTCCCAAAATTCATTTTTAAATTTTACTTATTTAACTACTTAATGTTTTAACACAATAAAATATTAGATTAAATAAGAAAACCTTCGAAACTAAATAAGAAAGCATATAAAAGATTATAATCATTCTAAAAGACTGACTGCATTTCACATAGCACTAATACCCTTGGGAAAGCTATGAATCCAATTATTCTCCCTCCAGCTATGGGTAAATAGTAGGGCAGACTAGGTTCTTCAGCCTTGGTGAGGCAACTAGTCTTGGAGAAGGAAAACTCTGAATTCAAACCTGTTAAACTCCGCTTAAAAATGGACCTTGTGTCATATCCTGCCCGAGCGGAGGGGTTGGTAAATATGATAGTCATTTTAATTCTAATTGATTTCTATATGAATTATTAATTATTTTCTAAAACTTATTTGAAAAAGAAAGGGCAAAACTCAAAGAATAGAACATCTCGGATGCTAGATCTTCGATTACTCCAAAATTCATTTTTAAATTTTACTTATGTAACTACTTAACTGAATTAGACAGAAAAGAATAAAGCGCAGTTATCTTTTTTTCTGTTAATGGATTCCTTTTGAGATTTATTGATGAGATTTTCCTCATAAAAAATATTTATTCAAAAAAAAACAACAACAAATAACTGAACCAAGCAAATATTTTTAAAGTCAATATGAAAATTAGCCTTCTTGTTCACATTGTGAATTTCTATTTGGTTGTTGATATAAACACGATTGTAAGTTAATTGTATTTAAATAAGACTAACATTATTGATAATATAAAACAATCTGATTGATAATTGAAATTAAATGAAAATAAAAAGATGAAGAACGCCTCGTCAATAAGTAAGGGAATTGTGATATCGGTGGTGATGTAGTTTTGTTTACTGACTGATAGATTTCCGTTATAATTCGATAAAATGTTTAATATTCTTGTAGCGAAAATGTGTGTATCCTGTTGTTCCATTATTTGTGATTAGTGTTTGCATATCACGGATAAATTAATGTTAATATTGTTTTTGGTGAGTGAGGACTTCATGACTACGTTTCATTCCTTTTGTATCTGTTTTCGGCATTCGTTTTTATATCATTTTACTCCTTTCGAGTTTTTCACACAATTGGTTCTTCACTGGAGTTTGAGCTGCAGCAAGTTTCTCAGATCTTCAGGATACTGCAAAATATCCAAGATGATCTTAGTACTGAGGTGTCGATGATGTCAATTCTTCCTCTGATCTCTGGTTCACCCTGCCTCTTCTCCACGCGTTTGGAGGCCATTTGAAGGGACTCACCTACAACTGGTTTCACCATCAAGTCCCAGTTCCACAGCTCTTTCAGTCCTCTGGCCGGATCCACGTGTTTGTTTGTCTTTTTCCTTCTAAATAAATTTGGTAGATTATCAAAAAAGCGCTCAGTTGTGTAACTGTCGCAATTAGATCTCAAATTAGATCCGGCTAAGCTTGTTACGCAAATGAGAGCTGGTTTTGGTAACTTACCAAACTCACTATGGCCCTACTGAAAGGATTGTGATTGGATGCTGGCCTAAGAGTGGACATATTCGTAAATAAATACCAGCTTGCTTAGTAATAGCATGGGGTCTGTATTGAGTTACAGTCAGTTTTATTTTCATCTGCCGAGTGGACGCTAGTTAGAACACCTGAGCCGGTATTGTTGTTGTTATTGTACGCTTCTCTGTTATGCATACTTTATACTTA
>OY757942.1:30981501-30991501 GCA_963585895.1 Sepioteuthis lessoniana
TGGCGTTGGTTCCCTAAACTTCTAAGGAGACAATCATCTGGAGGTTGCAGGTTCAGTCCTGACCGCAGGCGAGTAACAATACAGGAATACTTATCACTCGTACCCGGTTATAGCTAACGGAATGATATATATATCGGATGATGATATATATATGTATAAACTGAGTGAGTTTAGCTTTCAGTTAGCAAGGTTTTTATAATCATCCCCTTCTTCATTATCCTTGTTTTATACTTAGTGCAATGTTTTCAAAATATGTTCACAAAGGGAAAATCAGCAGATAATAGAACTATTACTACTTTAGTGAATTATATACGGTTTCTAAGGTTGACTAAGTTTGAAATAAAGGATACGGAGTCGATTTATCTTAAACTTAATGATAACTATCCATATCTAAAGGACATTGTTTTTAGTTTTTATTCTATCCTACGGATCCGGCGCCTTTCGGGAAGACTTTTACCTTACCATTTTAAGACCAACGGATCTGTTCTCGACTACCGTTGGCTCGGTACCCTTCTCCATTTTCGAGGTCTCGTTTGAATATTTGCTACCATCACCGAGACTCGTGGTTGGCTCCACCTGCGCTCGCACCCTAGGCTTCCGTGCTCGCCGCAGCGCGCTCCTATTCGTCGAGGCATCGTTTCGGCGCGTTTATATTCGTTCCTGGTAGCGACGGTCCGGTATTAGTCCGTCGCTCCAGATCTATCCATTTTCGCGGTCGGTCGATTATTATTACCAGGGCCATTAACCTAATGGGTAGAGTGTTTGCCCATGACCCAGGAAACGAGGTTCAGTCCTAGGTCGAGTCATACAAAGACTCAAAAATGGTACTTGACTCACAAATGGTACTTGATGCCACCTTGCTTAACGGAAGGTGGCATCAAGTACCATTTTTGAGTCAACATTATAAGGTACGGATCAAGGTACAGATTACTTTTACTTATCTATTTTGATGATTTATTTACTCTTCCTTACTCAACCCAGCCGGCTTGAGCTGTAGAATAGACGGACTTCACCTTTGCAGAGTGTTAAGACCCCACTCAACCATCGCGCTGGATATATGACACTAAACTATCGGATTGTGAGGCCGTATTAATGATGAAGCTTTTGGAATGCGAAGTACCCCTTCATTGCCATTGCTCCCAGGTCCACTCTGGACATGAGCTGTAGCATCTGTTAGGGTCCTAACTATGGGTCAACTTGAACTAATTGACATTTTAACTGAGTGCTAACAATGAACTTAGGATTAATTAAATTGTTTGAAGTAGAACTGGTTAATCATTAAACTGTGTAAAAAAATGTCTGATGTTTAATTGAATTGTTAATGATTCATTGCTATACTTAGAAACATAACTGTGTTGACTAATGCTAAACTGAATTGTTAGAAATAGAACTGTTTCATTATTTAACTATGTGTACCTCAAAATGTGTTTATAAATCATATATTTAATACATATGGAAAAACTGGAATTAGTATTAAATAACAAAAAATGGTTGATACGCTTTAAAACCAAATCAAACCAATCTTCGTTATTGGCTTGCTAACACTGTGTGCAGCATACGCAAGACGACTTTGAATTCATTCAGAGGGCCCAGATCCCGTCAAAACCCCCGAAACGTTAATACATATTTCAAATAAATATTTAATTTTATTTCTATCCAGACTTTTAGACTTAAGAAATGGATCTGATTTAAATGTGACAAAAAATAAAGGTTTCTTTAAATATTTTTTCTTTTCTTTTTGGCTCGTTAGCTTTCTTTTTAGGCTAGAGATTAAAATGTATCCTTCTTAGCACGCTAAGTAGGTTTAAGTTCATATAGAAAGATTACAAAGACAGTGGCTTTCCGATGATGAATGTTATAGGTAAAGCTTTTTAGTGAGGCAGACAGTAAGTCACAAAAGATGAGAATGAGATCACACTCGTGGGGTTTAAACTTTGTACAGGCATGAATCTAGCAACCCCTGAAAGAATGGTTCTAATCGGGTCTAGTTTGTAATGATGACTAAATTACAGCGACATTATTTTTAAACGAAATATTTTTGCATTGTTAAGTCAGAATATCAACAATAGAAACTCGGGCAGTTACGTAAGCTAAAACAAAAAAACAAAAACAAACAAAAGACTCTATTATTCCAGTCTGACGCATTTTGCATTCAGGTTATCGAAAGATGAAATTCCTCCATTGTTTAAAAGTTAGACGGAGAGCTGATTGCAGGGCCCCGTGATGGCAGACGTGAGAATGGGAAGATATAGGCACACGCAAAACGAGCCACGGGTATTTTTTTATTTTTATTTTTTTACTTTAATGAAATCTTCAATATGGCGATAGGCCAACAACCAACCACCTTTAAGTATAACCGCCCAATCTATAAAGGGATCGTCTCGTCTACTCCTTAGTGATACTAGTCTCTTTGATGAAAGATTATTTTACCATAAATCCATTTACTTGCTTTTAAGAGCAGATTATCTTTTTTCCCTATTTGCAAGAATGCGGAATTGATACAGTGGGATCGTTTATCGTGAGGAGAAATGCCCCTCTCTATTGTAATATGTCTTACGTTGATATATATATATATATATATATATATATATATATATATATATATATATATATATATATATATGGAAACAGACAGACAGACAGACGGAGACAGAAAGAGATAAACTATGTATACTGAGAAAGGACGAATCTTAAGAAAGAGAAAAAGAGAAAGAAGAGTATATGTTAATGTAGATAGAGATAAAACTTCTCTATTAAGCTTAGTTGAGGCACATGGCCAGCATTACGAGGTAACCTGTGAGAATCGAACTCTCTAAAACTGATTAGCAAATCTACTCTGCTCACCATTATACCACCTGAGATACACAAGAAGTTCAGATCTATTGGTAGGTAGGTACTATTTACCAACCCCTCCGCTCGGGCAGGATATGACACAAGGTCAATTTTTAAGCGGAGTTTAACAGGTTTGAATTCAGAGTTTTCCTTCTCCTAGACTAGTTGCCTCACCAAGGCTGAAGAACCTAGTCCGTCCTACTATTTACCCATAGCTGGAGGGAGAATAAGGGGTTCATACCTTTCCCAAGAGTATTTGCCCGAAAGTGAACGTAATAGCGTGACTGGAGTACGAACTCGCGTACTACGATTCCGCAGTTCATCGCTTTAACCATTACACCACGAGGACACCCCATTGACACCCTATTGGTAGGTAGGTAGGTAGGTAGGACAACCTATTGGTAGGTAGGTAGGTAGGTAGGTAGGTAGGAAACCTTGGAGAGTGTCAGAAAAAAGAACACACACACACATACACACACACACACAAAATGAGCAACTATTCCAAAATAATAGTATATATATATATATATATTCGCCTAATCCGTGTTCACCAATAGTCCGGGAGACTGGGGTTCAATACCAGGTCGAGTCATACTAAAGACTCAAAAAATGGTACTTGATGGTGCCTTGTTTAACATCCAGCATTATAAGGTACGAAAAGAGGGTAAAGTTGAGCAATCTAGGGAAAGAAGTAGCACCCTTCCCAACACTTCGGTGCAGTACCTATTGAAAAGGGAGCCTTAGGGTCACTCTTTACTAAGATCGGCAACTTTACTTTACTTATGTGTGTGTGTGTGTAGGTGTGTGTATGCGTTTGCCCACAATATAGATAAATGCAAAATAGTTTTGTCAAAATATATAAAACAATAAAAAAAAAATATTAAAATAATTTTTTAACCGGAATTCTTGTGTTCATTCTTTTAATTCAAATAATTTTTATAAGATCTATTTGACCCACACATAAAACTTTCATACTAATAATTTATGTATGAATATGTAGTCTAAAGTTACCATTTCCATTCAATGATAATTATTTGTTCGCACTCAGTTATATAGTTTCAAGTATTCCTATCAAACACAAATAATTTGCAAGCATCTATATGGTTTCGAGTAATTCAAAATATTATTCCTTATAAAAAAATAATCCGAATTTCCTTTTGGCATTCTTAGTAAAGAATAGTCTACGTATAGTTATATCGTATCAAGTATTCGACTATACAGAGGGCGAGGTTAAATTGTCGTCTAAATAACACAAAAAATGAAGATAACACTGACATCTCACTTTACCAAAATTTCAAGAAAATTGCTTGAAATGCAATAGATATAACTCATTCAAATTAATCACCACTGGCTTCAACCACAGCCGGCAGATGACTTTCCTGCAAGACCTTCCGACGGTCTCCTTGTTCAAATTGGTAAGTGCTGATTTTATCTTTGCTTTCAGTTCATCTTAGATGTTTCACGGATTTTTGTTAGTCTCTCACACAACTGCGCACCACACATTATAGTCTACGTGATTGCAATCAGGGGAGTTAAGTGGCTTGATGTTAGGAGTGATGCGGTCACCGAAAATTTCTCATAGCTAACTCTGTGTGGCATAGTTTAGAATCCTGTTGCCAGACGTGGAGTCTTCCAGCAGCTACGTTCTCAATCCAGGAAAGCACTGCTATCTTCATGCAGGCTATAGGTCTCTGTGTTGTGTCAAAGGCCATGTGAGAAGATAAATGGAAGAATAACATAGAGGCATAAGACAATCGCTCGTGAACACTCCAAACACCATAATGAGCACTGGGTTTTTATCACATCTATTGCCAAGGGTTGTTCTGTGTGTTCATATAATCTTGGAAGAAAGTTTTCTCATTTGAGAAAAAAGTATCTTACGTTCGAGGAGATGCTTGAGTTTGCAGAGTGTTTTTTTTTTCATCTTGTTCTTTATGGCCTGTGATAAAATGTTGCTTTTTCACAGCCTGTATAAAAAAATACGGATTGTCTTCATGAAAAAGCTGCTTGACGAAAAAGACACTCCCTTGTCCCAAGCAAGGGACATGATTGACTGGCTGGGGTTCTTCTCAGTCATGATCTGGACCTCACCAACAAACTCAGGAGTTCCTTACTAATCAGAACAATCAAAAGGAAACTTCCGAGCTGCTGTACATTTTTTTGTCACCATTGGACACATACATTTTTTCTTGGTCCTCATACTGACAGTCAATCACGGGGAAATATTCGTATGGAGTTTTCGACTTGAATCCCAACAGTACAGCATGTCGTTTCCAAATTTCGGAAGAATGCATTGTGCAATTGGTGCTGTTTTCCTCACACAGTGTTCGAATGACTATAGTGTGATGCATAGTAGATAAAACATGGAACAAACAAAGCACTTGGGTGAAATAAGTAAGTAAAGTTGGCGACATTAGTCGAGGGTGACCTGAAGGCCCCCTTTTCAATAGCTACTATACTGAGGTGTTGGGGAGGGCGCTACTCAATTCCCTGGGTTGCTCCACTTTACCATTGATGCATACCTTATAATGCTGAGTGTTTAGAAAGGCGACATCAAGTACCATTTTTAAAGTCTTTGGTATAACTCTACCTGGTATTGAACCCCGGTCTCCCGGCCCATTGGCAAACACTCTACTCATTAGACAAATGACCCGGTTTGGGGTAACAATTTACGTATAGCATTGTGTAATATAAATAATATTCAAACGGATCTATGTGACCGATGAATGGAACTCTAACTAATAATCTCACTCCGGATTAAAGTGGACCTGGGAGTAATGGCAATACACTCCAGGAGTCCAGAACTGAGAGTTGGGGCTCTTACTCCACTGCAGAGAATGCAGTCTTCGTATTTTAAGGCATGCGAACTGAATTGGCTTTTAGAGAAAATTATACACATAACGTACTTAGGTTAGATATATATATATATAGTCATCCACAGAAAGATCTGTTTCGTTCTATCAGAACTCATCAGGGTGGCTAGACATTAACTTCCCGTAGCTGGGATCGAAACCCGGTTGACTGAAATATATATATATATATATATATATATATATATATATTCCGACTGAATATAAATATTTATCCCACTCTTACTCTCTCTTTCTCTCAATCTCTTTCTTCCTATCTATCTATCTATCTATCTTCACCTCAACTTTTAAGCGGTGATCAGAAAGTTTTTATCAGCCATAGACGCGTTCTTAACAAATAAGGAATGCTTGCACTCGAGGATCTGATTCTGAAGCAGCAACACTCCGTTTTGTACTGAAGTCGTCTGACGCCAGTATGAAAATGATCTCAGAAACCAAGGCTTTTTTCTGTATGCACATGGGTTCTATCATTTCACTGGCTACGAGAGGATGGAGTTAAATACCCACTTTACAGAAATACTTCATTAAATAAATCACTCTTTGTCTCCCAAATCTTTTGGCCTTGTTCCAAGCCAAGCTAACTTCTCAGTCACATGAATGCATTAACAATGTACACAATAAAGATCTCTCTCTCTCTCTCTCTCTCTCTCTCTCTCTCTCTCTTGCATACACAAATGCATACACATGTACTTGATGTAATTTGCTGTACCTCTCCAACCACGCATAAAACCCACAGATATAAAAAAGTTCCTGTCTGTCCAATACATATAAGCGAATACAAAACCAACACCAACAATTCCCTCTATTTTTACTGTATAAAAACAAGATAGATAAAAGCCTACTCAACCAAACGTTTTAATTCAAATATATACACAAACAAAAACCGACAAGAAGTGACGTAAGATGCCGTACACATACACACAAAGACATAAACAAAATAACTGACTCTATCTTTCATACTTATGCAACAAATACACAAACGCCTAAGCAAAATGACGTACTCTTAGTTCTATTGTTTGGTTGGTAGGGTTTTATGGCATATCAACCATTATAGGTTATTTCATTCCAAATCCATTTTTATACATATAATCTGTTCTATTTCAAACAATTCAGTTTAGCATGAGTACGCAGTTTAAATGTAAGCACACAGTTTATTTGTCAAAAACATTTCTATTCAAAGCTATTCAGTTTAGTAAAACAGTTTTAATTCAAACAATTCAGTTTAGCATAATTACGTAGATTAGTTCTATTTGACTCATAGATAGGACCCTTATCAGGTGCTACCACTCCGGGCCAGAGTTGACCTGGGAGCTATGGCAATGAAGGTGTACTCCGCATTCTCCCAAAACTCAAGCATTACTGGAACCTCACCATCAGATTGTTTAGTGTCATATCCAGGACTCTTGTTGGGGGAGTCTTACCCCTCTGCAGAGATGAAGTCGTTATATACTACAGCCCCAGCCTACTGAGCAATGATGTACTCTGTATCTTACACATACACTAAAGTGTACCAGCATATACATTTAATCACAATATATCAAACACATTCAGATAAGACCAATATAAAACGATACCCCGTTTGTCTCTTCTCACTCTCTTTCTCTCTCTCTCTCACACACACTCACACACACATATATATATAGTTCCTTTAACAGAATTTAGTACACTCGAGCATGTATTTGTGTAACCCCTCACTTTCAGGCAAGAAGTAGCACAGGGTCAACTTTAAAGATTTAGTTTGCTTTGGTTTGATGACATATCAACCATTACAGGTTATAATGCTAAATCCCGCTTATATATATATATATATTGTCATCTACAGACAGATCTGTTTCGTTCTATCAGATCTCATCAGTGTGGCTAGACGGGCTAGATTCCCGAAGCTGGGATCGAAACCCAACTGACTCAAACGCCAATCGAAGATTCTACCACTCAGCCACGAGGAAGCCAGCGCCAGCGCCAGCGAAGTAAATTTAAACGGTTATGAATCACAATTGTTATTGTTTACATATTTCTTCTTAACGGCTACCGAGAGCTAGATTCATACGAAGAGCCTTGCATATACGCTAATGGCAACACAATTACTTCATTCGCCAGAGAGCTCAACCCTATATATATATATATATATATATATATATATATATCAAAATTAGCAGGTCCACAAAGAGATTTGTATTTTTTAAATTTATTTATTTTTTTCTTACATACGTATTATATATGAGAATTTTTCCTGCTTGTTGCTTTCGTCAGAGGATATATGTGGCACAAAGCCTTGTTACTAGGGTACTCAATGAGACTCATTCATGTTCGCAACTGACCGCTTGTGGGTTTTATATAGAGGTTATTATCCCTTTTTCTTTGAGTGTGTTTACTTTAGTCTGCTTTACCCCTCTTTTTTTTTTTTTGGATATTTGATATGTTTTTGTCGTTGTGTGTGTGTCTGTGTGTGTTCGTGTGTGTGCTTTGGAGAGCTTTTGGGTTTCACTAACTGTTATTTTTCTTCTCTATGTGTGTGTGGTAGTGTGGTTTTAAATTTACTGGTAACTCTCCTTTTTTTTAAATAGTTTTTGTCTATATATATATATATATATATATATGATTGGTAAACATATTTTGTAGATAACATTCATGAACGAACTTGAACTCTTTATAATACACGGTTAAATGGTTCCAAGTATTTTTATATTACAGTTACAATTCAACATCAATCATTTGTTTGTATAATTAGTTTGTTTTATTTTACCCACAGATAGGACCCTATTAAGTACTATCACTCCGGGTCAGAGTGGGGCTGGGAATAATGGCGATTAAGGGGTCCTCAAAATTCTCCTAATATCCAGCATTACTGGAGTCTCACCATCAGATGGTTTAATATCAAATCCAGAACACTCGTCGGCGGGTGTCTTATCACTTTTCAGAGATGCTGATGGTATATTCTAAAGGCCCAGCCGACTTGCCAAAATTTTTAAGAGAATCAAAAGTGGTCTGAATTTAGACTTTTCCTTCTCCTTGACTAGTTGCCTAATCAAGTCTAAAGAACCCAGCTTGCATTACTGTTTACTCAAAGCTGTGTGGATTCATGCTTTTCTCAAATGCAAAATGAAACCCCAACAGCCTTATCCAGGGCTTGAACTCGAGTCTCGGAATTTAATTTCCCGCAATGATGACCGCCGTGCAAAGCGCAACTTCTAAAACACTTTCAATATAACACACTCTCTACTAGTGTTTCTGACAGACACACATATACAACGCACAAAACAACTATTTTTAACACACAACACGTAAACTGACGCCAAACAACTCTTTCTCTCTCTGTCTCTCTTCGTCTCTCTCACGTACGCAATCAGAAACTAGAACGCACCCCGACAAAAACGAATGCACACATGCAAATACATTTTAAGCAACATTTGGCCACACAGTTTATGCCCACCCTTCGCTTTAGACTAATCGCAATTCAGCTCCATCGAAGCGAATACAGTATAAAGAGAAATAGAGAAGACGATAGAGAGAATAAGAAAGAATGAGAGAGAGAGAGAGAGAGAGAGAGAGAGAGAGAGAGAGAGAGAGAGAGCTAAATATTCGGGTAGTTGTTCGACTAGAATAATAACCCGGGAGAGATGTCTCTATCATGTCGTTATTAATGGGTTCGGGTCTTACCCGGAACACATGTCCTATGTTTTCATAGGCGGAAGAGAGAGACCCTGGGAAGGAAGGACAGATGAGGATTGTGTGATAAATGCAGCGTGGGTTAATGACAGTGATTTTTGATCGTGAATTGGACCGTATTTTGTCGGGACATGACTGCTGTTGTTATTATTATTATTATTATTATTATTGTCAATGGTGGTGGTGGCATTCATTCTGAGTAGTGGGGGTAGGGAGTGTTTACTTAAAAGAGAGATGTTGGCTATTTTAGGAAGAGACGTGGCTTAACACAGTCCCTCCTAACGCTATAACTATAGTTTTTTGACGTTATAGGAAAAATATTGGTAAAAATGTCACCGACTGTGATTAAATATGGGCAAAATGACATAACTATTGATACTCAGTGCTGCCGAAAAATTCGGGCAATTTGAACACGAAACACATTACTCATATATTCACCGTCTTGGAGGAGTAGAGGTTAAAGTGCTGGACTGTTGCTCCGATGTTAGTGAGTTCGAACTCCAGTCGCACCATTACGTTCCTTTTTGTGCCAATAGCGTGAGGAAAGGTGTGAACCCCCAAATCTCTCCACCAGCTCTGGTTTAAATAGTGTCACTACCCTTCTTTAGTTTTGGTATTGAATAACCCACGAC
>OY757942.1:30994001-31036501 GCA_963585895.1 Sepioteuthis lessoniana
TATATATATATATATATATCAGTCTATTCGTAACTATGTATCTATTTCACTATATTCATACCTATTTCAGTCTGTTCAAATCTAGGTATATATATATATATATATATATATATATATATATATATATATATATATATACATTCAGACATAGCTATCTCCGTCTGCCGGTATCTATAAATCTCAGTTTTTTCATATCTATATCAGTCTGTTAAGATATAATTCTATTCGTATCTATCACAGTATATTTATATATCTCTCATCTGTCCACATCAATCTATCAATCAGTCTACCTATCTGAGAGTGTCCAAACGTAACTTTATTCGTATATATCTCAGCTTGTCCATATCTATTCCTGTCGAAATATATCACAATCTAATCATATCTATGTTCATATTCATCTCAGTTTTTATCTATTAACCTCAGTCCGTTCATAACTAACTCATATTTCTCTCATTCATATCTATCTATCATATTTACCAACCCCTCCTCACGGGCAGGATATGACACAAGGTCAATTTTTTAAGCGGAGTTTAACAGGTTTGAATTCAGAGTTTTCCTTCTCCTAGACTAGTTGCCTTGCCAAGGCTGAAGAACCCTCTCTGTCCTACTATTTGCCCATACTGGAGGGAGAATAATTGGATTCTTACCTTTCCCAAGGGTATTAGTGCTGTGTGAAATGCAATCAGTCTCGTCCTGGATTTGAACTCGCGTCGCCGTGTCCATTTCCTACGACGATAACCATTACACAACGGACACCTCCATATCTATCTATCTATCTATCTATGTTGATATCAACCTTATTCTGTTCATATCTATCAAACTCGGTTTCTATCTATCTATCTATCTATCTATCTATCTATCTATCTCATTGTGTTCTTTTCTCTGTCATTCTGTCCATATCTATTTCAGTCTCTTCATTTCTATCTCACTCTCTTTATATTCTCTCACAGTCTGTTCATTTCTTTCTATTTCTATTTATATCTATCTCAGTCAATTAATTTCTGATTCATTCTGTTCTTATCAATCTCAGTTCGTTCATATTTATCTGTTGGCTTTTTTTATTGTTTATTCTCTTGATGCAAAACGCAAAACTATTCTTGTGAAATCATTATGCTATTAAAGTATCATTTTGCATTTAAGGGCATTTACACTGAATATTTTGATGATAATTTGATTTTAATACCTTAATTTGAATCTGTTATCTATATAAATTTTATGTTAAAACAAAATGGCTATTTTTCTAGATCTGTGTTTAGAACAGAAATATTCTACAACCGAATTTTGCGGAAATGATGATAATTTTTATGCTTTTTAGCGGACGATGTTTGATCATGTTTCATGAAATGATAGGAAATTCTAAAAATCAGCATTTGATGTCAAGCTTTATCATATTAAATTATAACATTCTTGACTTGTTCAGAGATTAATTTTTGACAAAAAAATCAACTTAACCTCTTGTACACTAGCTTAGAAATTGTTGTAACGTAATCCCCAAGGGATTTCGGTTCATGCCTTTGAGTTTAGTTAGGCTGAGAACCTTTCGGCTCAGCACATGGGTTAGTTAGGTGCAAACCTTGATGTAGGTGGTAACACGCGCGCGGGGTGGACGTGCCACTCAGAGATGTCACAATAGCCCGAAGATGACGGAACAGGGTGACAGGGTGCGGGTGACGTCACGCACCGGAAGCGTTCGGAGGTTTGTGGGAGATTTGAAGAAAGTTAGAGAGTTGAGTACTAGACGTCAAACGACGTGGTTCGACTTTTGGAGCTCGCAGACACGAGGCAAACTTGCGCCCGATGGGGGACGCTGGAGATGGGGGCTAAATGAATAAGACAGAATAGAAGATTGTGTCTCTCCTCCTTATGTCGAAACCTTCAACTCAAAGTTAAAAAAACGGTTTCGTACCCGAACAACAAGTCGTTATGTGTTTTCGAATTTCGAGATTCCTATGTTCTTTATGTGTTCTACGTTATGTATATATGTAATGAACGTCCCATGTACATTTCGCAAATAGCTGTATTTACCTATAGTACATTGTCACGATTAAAACTAACACATGATTCGACTAACACGTGGTTTTAAACAGCCGGTACATTCAACATTTATTGTTTATTCTCTTGATGCAAAACTCAAAACTCTTCTGGCGAATCCATTATGCTATTAAAATATCATTTTGCATTTAAAGGCCTTTACACTAAATATTTTGATAATATATATATATATGTATATATATACTCAGCTCAGGCATAGCTATATCCGTCTTCCGATATCTATAAATCTCAGTTTGGTCATATTTATTTCCGTCTGGTATTATATAACTCAAATTATATTTCTTGAGAAACGAATTGGATTTTTCAAATATAAAACCTAATTCACTTGCAAATCAATGTTGCAAAGGCGTTTGTGTAAGTGGGTTGGTTTTACGGTGGGTCAAACCATGTTGGGTTATTTTATACTGCGTTCATTTCAACAATTATGGTCTCCAATTATATTCGAAACAAAAATGTATTTCGACAATCATTTTGGATGTTTAAAAAGCTTTATGCTTTGTTACAACATTAATGTGTTGAAAGGTTATGTATAAATAAGATTAACAATCATTTTAATCTGAGAAACAATCCCGTCAATTTTTCAAGGATCATTGTATCAATAAAATTCAAAATCATTTTGAACAGGCAAATATCAATATTTCAATAGCCATCCTATCAATAAAATTCACAATTATTTGAAATTGTAAAACACATCAAGTCCAAGTTTCAAAGGCCAACCTATTAATAAAGTTTACAATTATTCGAAACTGAAAAACACCTTATTACAATGTTTCAAGAGCCATCCTATTAATAAAGTTTACAATTATTTGTAATAGCTAAACACTTCACATCAATGAAGTGCGGCAATCTACTCGAGTACTGACACAGCTATAACTTGGAAGAAATCCCGTTTTATTTTTTTAGATGGATCATTTTGAATGTACATTTTATTATCGAAAACTTTCACAAGCAAAATAAATTATCGACTGATGTGTGCAGTTTATAAAGTCAAATATTAAACTCGTCAAAGGACAATCGTGTGGAAATTAAAACTAATAGGTTTTCAAAATGAAAAGAATAAGAAAATTAGTCTTTTTTTTAATAAATCGTTTTTCGCTTGAGGTAATGGTGGCATCTTGAGGACAGTCCGCGCCAATCTGATCGAATCCAGTGTATGAACTGGCGTAGCAATCCGATCCATGTATAACAGTCTCCTCTGCAGAAATTCCAAAGTTCTAGAGTGGATTGAGAGCCTGATCATGCCCTCTTTGCTTCCAGCATCGTCTAATGTCCTTCAGCTTTTGGTCACACTTTTTATCGTCTCCCCCAGACCCTTTACTTCTTATTGATCAGCATAGCATCAACCGCGGTGGTCATCTGCAATCAGTTATCGGCTGTCTGGGTCAACGCTTGTGAGTTTCAGGTCAGGCTTGGACACGTCATTAAAGTGCAGATGGCTTATTGAGCGGTGCACTGTGACCAGCTCACCGTACACGACATTTTCTTTTTTTTTTTTTTTTTTGGTACGTGAACACTATTCATACGTTGAGTATGTCTTAGTATTCGTGGTTGACGCTGATCAAGAAAATACACACTTACAGAGCTACCTTTTTCCAATTGGCTTACTTTGTAAAAGTGGGTAACGTAGCTACTTATCTTTTCCATTCCTTGTGGCTCCCACTGGACAAGCGAAAAATGTAAAAGAGATAATTATTTCTGGTATTCACACACAGTGCTAACATAACAAGCAGACTGATTATCTATCTATGGCTCGGTAAATATGTCTCTAATCTGAACGTTGTTACGTGGTATATAGATGTAAACATAGAATCTGTTTTAAAGTGATAGTCTCATTCTCATAGTGAACATGTGATAAATCCTGAGAATTCAATCTCAAGAGGAATAACTTCATATTGTACTAGAAAGAGAGAATTATAAGGTATTTTGATGATATCGTTGAACTGCTAGGTAGAGAAGCGCTTAAATATCGAATCAGAGTACTATCTATCTATCTATCTATCTATCTATCTATCACTCGGACACGTGCAAATACGTTAGGTGTTATATGATGAAATATTAGGTGTTGTTAGGTGTTATATGATGAAATATGTTATATATAAAATATGTTATATTAGGTGTTGTTAGGTGTTATATGATGAAATATAGATAAATGCTTTGAAGGGTAAAATGGTAAAATGTTGTTGACTTAGTTTGTTTTTACCGTATAGTACCGATAATTTATCAAGTGTAAGAATTGACAAAATATGTATGTAGAAAAACTGCTATGTAAAACGTTGTCGCTTAAAAATAGCGATCCCATCGATCTAAGTGTTAAGGTTGAGCCAAGAACCGCTTAGTTCCGTTGCTATTTATCCTTCATGGGCACTTCAGGAACCTGGCAATCAATACTGATCTAACTGCTCATTAACGAGGATAAAGCTGATAATATTAAGATGCCTGCAGACACAAAGACATTACGGCATATCAACCATAGTAGGGGATTTAATGCCAAATACTCTTTATATATATATATATATATACATAGGTTCGGTTGGTTTTATGGCATATCAACCATCAAAGCTTATTTAATGCCAGGTCGTCTTTATACATATATATATTAGATATATATGACTTAGTTTGGTTGAGTTTCATGGCATATCAATCCTTTTTACACATATACCTTCATCATCATCATCATCTCGTGCCACAAGCATGGATTTCTCTGACCCCCTCTAGCCATTCGGCTCTATCGCTTATTGCACCCGACAGTCTTCCATGCTACATCCTGTATCATTATAGAGTTTTTATTGATAGGTTCTAGCTTGTCGCCCAACCCTTGCTCGGCTGTGTGAAGGGGTCCAAAGGAATAAATTTCTTATGATTTCATTCTCCAGTTTGTTGATAACATTTTTGAACGAACTTAAGGTCATTCTTTGTGCACAGTTTGATAGTTTCAAGTATTAAGTATCGAATAATTTTTTTTATAATTAATCGTTTGTTTGCATACAGTTAAATGGATATACATATGATTTGTAAAAGAATACATTGTACGTAATTTCATTTTAAAATGAATTAGAACTAATTTGTTTGCACACTTTCTATTGTTTCTACACAGTTAAATAGTTTCAATTATTGCTATTAAACACCAATAATTCTATTTGATATTATTATTATTTATTACTATTATTATTATTATTATTTGCACCCAATGAAGTGGTTACAAGTACTGCCACCTAACACTAATTCTATTTACACAATTTATTCATTTGCACACAGTCAAGATTCTATTCAAAATCGCTCATTCATTTGCATACAATAAAATGGTTGCGAGTATTGCTATGTATCAGTGACAATTCAATTAAACATCAGTCGTTTGTTTACACACAATTTGATTATCAAAAAGGTCTATTTCCATCAATTCGATTTATGCTAGATCGTTTGTTTGTACTCAGTTCAAATTTTAAATAGTACTATATGACAAATAGTTAAAACCCTCTCGGGTGCTATCACTCCAGGTCCGAGTGGAACTCGGAGTGATGGCAATGAAGAGGTACTCAGAATCTCCCAAAGTTCCAGAATACAGAAGCCTTACCATCGAATGGATAAATTTCAAAGTCCAGGACACTGGTTGGGGGAGTCTTACCCCTCAGCAGAGATACAGTCAGTGTATTCTACAACCCGAGCCAACTGGGCTGAGGGCACTTAAAGTGTGATGTTCTATCTTTTGAATAATATTTGATTTAAAATATGAAACGAATAAAATGAGCAAACTTTTAACTAACTATTTCCATTCATGGCGTTTCTGTTTAATTTGGGCTCGAAATTTTCTTTACAGCGGAACGTATAAATTTATATATAACGTAAAGTTGGGCGGGTTTTATTCCCAGCTTCAAGCCTCATGCGTGTCTAGCCACACTGAAGAGTTGTGATACAACGAAACGGTCTGTATGTGGATGACAATATATATATATATATATATATATATATATATATATATATATAAATCAATTCTAACTCACTCTATTTTTTCTTTATTTCCTTTATTTTTCTCTTTTATATCAAATATTTGAGGGTTTATAACTTGAAGTATTTTCAAAAAACACGAAAAAGTGTATGAATTAAAAAAAAAGAAAACACACACACACACACACACACACACACACACACACACACACACACACATATATATATATATATATATATAATATATATATACATTTATGCATGGATTGAAAAGCGAGTTGAAATTAACAATTTATTTGAATTATGACAGAGTTCGCTGATACGGTTTCATCGGATTCTTCGAAATAATTTTTAAAACGATAACTTAATTTATTGATGGAAATCGTCTTGACGATAGACAGACGCTAGAGTGCTGATTGGATAGAAATTTCAAATTTTGAATTTATTTGATAATCTCATTTATTATTACTGTTATTACGATAAGATAGAACTAAAAATAATATTGTGATTCATTAATCTTATTATGAAATATAATTAAAGATTATAATTGAAGAAGAAAAATACTAGTCATTCATGT
This sequence comes from Sepioteuthis lessoniana, assembly GCA_963585895.1. Taxonomy (NCBI): domain Eukaryota; kingdom Metazoa; phylum Mollusca; class Cephalopoda; order Myopsida; family Loliginidae; genus Sepioteuthis; species Sepioteuthis lessoniana. The sequence goes on from OY757942.1 coordinate 31,000,573, forward strand.
TCGGTTTGTTGGTTTATTGGTTGATTTTAAACGTGTCAATATTGTTGGGGTATTTTATGCTGAAATTAGAGAATTTTATGCTGAAATTAGAGAATTATTGTGATCATAGTATGATATACTATACAAAAATGTATCATTACAATCATTTAAAAAAGACCTAATTTCGAACAGATCTAATTGCCCAATATATGGGACCCAAACAGAAACTACCATCCTAGTTTAGAGTGGAACTGTGAAGTAGGGACATAACACTTCTCAGAGCTCTAGAATTAGAAATTCATGGTTGAATTTTGTTTTGTGTCATTCCTAGGACATACTTTTGATGTGGGAGGTCTTACCTCTGAACAATGGATGCAGTTGGTGTATGCCGATGTACTTGTTTCCTTTCCTTGAATAATGGCAATAATAAAAATACCACACACACACACACACACATATATATATTAAATATTCATATAGTCATCCACAGACAGATCTGTTTCGTTCTATCTGAAGTCATTAGTGTGGCTAGACATACTAGCTGCCCGTAGCTGGGATCGAAACCCGGTTGATTCAAACGCCAATCCGAGAAACCAGTAGCAGCGAAGTAAATTTTAAACGGTTATGAATCAAAATTACTATTGTTTACATACATCCGTTTAACGGCTACCGAGAGCTCAATTCATATAAGAAGAGCCTTGCAAATAAACGGTAATGGCAACACGATTACTTCATTCGCTAGAGAACTCAACCCTACGGGAGTAGGGGAGTATATATATATATATATATATATATATTTATTTATTCACAGACAAATCTGTTTCGTTCTATCAGAACTCATAAGTGTGGCTAGACATACTATTAAATATTCTATATTACTTGATAATATTCTATTTCCGTTGATAGCGTTCTGTTTTCCAAATTCATCAGTATCTCAGTTTTATCTAACTCTGGGTTTACGCAATTTGGTAATGTTATAAAAGAAATTATTTCAAAAAACTCTTTAAAATACTCTTTATGCATGCAAGCAACCCCTGATAATACCGTATGAAAGGTCAAAAAACGCTCGGGACAATATTCGTAAATTCATCCACTGATTCCAACTTGAAACCAAGACACTTAGTAAACTTGAAAGGATCTTAATGAAATTATATAGAAAAACTATGCCTTTATTATTTAATAAAACATGCTTATGTATATATATATATATATATATATATATATATATATATATAGTAGTTTACTTTATTTTAAAATATTCAGTACTGAATATTGATGATAGAGCATATAAAGGTTTAATTACGATTAACCTGAACACAGAGAAACGGCAATTGTGTGACTGTCAGTTTTTTGCCAATTCGGTCATCAGATTTTGTTAAGATGCATTTTTGTACAGTATATCATTGGAGACCATAATTGTCAAACTGACTTCGGTATAAGATACTCTAACAAGGTATGAAAAGCCTTTTAAAAAACCAACAATCCAACAAACGATCAAACACACCTTGAACGACTTGGGTTTGATGATCGTATTGGTGAGACCCTGACCGTCACAAAGCACCATGACCGGACTAAAACGATTTTTGGGACACCAGTCAGTACGAAAGAAAGAAGAAAGAGAGGAGTAAGCAAAAAAACAAAAATGTGTTCTTATTTTAACTGAAAGATTTCATCTATTAATTCAAATGAACAATATTATTTCATTCTATAAATTGCTTTTTTTCAATTTTTTTAGTTTACATTTAAAATGATATATAAATGAATCTGACACTTCATAGGTAAAGATTTTTTAAATTTTCAAGTATTTATTTGTTCTATTTATTCATATTTTTTCTTCAACAAATTTTCATTTTTTACATTGAGTATAGAACGATTTTTAGTAAATAGTTTTCGAAAATGTCGAAAAGTTTGATTCAAATTTTTATTTAACCTCAAAATTTAACTATAAACGAATCTAACAATTCTAGTATAACTATATTGTTTTATTTAAGTATTTTTTTGCTTAAATTTAAAATATTATTTTAAGAATGCAACTCTAAATTCGTCAGTTGTTTAAAACATTATTAGAATTTTTTAATTAATATGACAAAATTTAAATGCTGTTTTTAATTATGTCTTGCGTGACAGTAATAAAATGTATTCCTCTAATTATTTTCCTTATTTTTCCTAAACGAAAAAATAAAAAGAAGCTAAGAATTAAAAATGTTTCCTTATTTTTCTGTGGAATGTTTCACATATTAATTCGAATGAAAAGTATTCATTTATTCTATAGATAATTTTTCTTTTTTTGAGTTGAACTATTTAAAAATCATCATATTTTGTTCGGAGAAATATTAAAATGTATACTTAAGAAAAATCAGTTTTTGCGTTACCGATAAGTCACTCGTGTAGGTTTGTTTTGTACTGGGTGCCTCTTTTATTTTTTCAGCTAAGAAAAAAAAACTAGTAAATTACGAAAGCAACAAGATGGAAACATACATGCATCAAAAAACGAAATAAATAATTGTTAAAAAATATCTATCTCTTAGTGAACCAACTAATTTTGAAATATATATATATATATATATATATATATATATATATATATATATATATATATATATATCTTTCATGAAGCATCTTGTCTTTAACTTTTCGTAAATATCACCAGTTACCTTTGTGTATATACACACACACACACACACACACACACACACACACATATATATATATATATATATATGAACAAAAGAAATGAATAATCTTAAAATACAATTATATATATATATATATATATATATATATATATATATATATATATATATATATATATATAGTCACGTTCAAGACCTGGAGAAAGCTATTTGCGTTTAAAGTTCGAAGAAGTCTCTCGACTACACCCCAGTTCTTATTTCCCTTAAAACAGAAATTAAATTAGGTTGGTTGGTTAGTTGGTTGGTTGGTTGTTTGGTTGGTTTTATGATATATCAACCCTTTGAGTTATTTAATGCCAAATCCTGTTTTCACATATATACATCAAATATATTTGAACTGTAAACAAATAGTCTATAGCAAATATTTTAAGACATCATTTATTTGCACACAGTTAAATGCTTACGAGTGTTGCAATTTAACAGCAATAATTTGATATTAGTCATTTAGTTACGCAAAGTTAAATGGATGAACACTTCTATTTGACACATATATGGGGCTCTAACTTCAACTACTCCAGGTTGCAGTGAACCTGGGAGTAATGGCAACGAAGGCGTACTCCACATTTCCCACATTAGATGGTTTACTGTCGTATCCAGTAATGGGGGTTTTGCCCCTCTGCCGAGATGTAGCCGGCGTATTCTACAGCATGAGTAAACTGGGTGGAGAAAATGCATAAATTTGGTGTGACACAAGTAAACTAGACTGGTGTAAATTGATGCATACTTGATGCAACGGTTACCATTATAAGAAATGGGATAGGCAAATCGTGAAAGACATTTTGACACTCTTCGGAAAAGCATGAATCCATCTGTTCTCCCTGCTTTCACTTTTTTTTCACTTATCCGTTAAATTTTTGAGCTGACTTATAAGGCAACCATTTTTGGAGAAGAAAATCGTCTGCATTCAAATCCAGGGGTTGTAGTGAAAGTCAACCCCACACCTTAAAAGTCTACTCGCTACGAAATCGCAGCACTATCACAGACGAAATATGGCAGCGGATCTGATCTTCATAGAAACACAAGACACATTTCCATGTTTTTGGCACGCACACACACACACACACACACATATTTCCGTGCAAACACGCATATACACACTAACATACACATCTACATACGAACATAGACACACAAGCATGCACACAAACGTACACACTCGCAAACACACACGAATATGCACACATACACGCACACACAAATATAAGCAGAAACAAAAACATGCACACACACACACACACACACACACACACACACACACACATATATATATATATATATATATATATACAATGAACAAAAATAAAGCGACAAATAGGAATATTTATATTGTCATCTGGTTATATATATATATATGTATATATATATATATATATATAAACAGAGAGAGAGAGAGAGAGAGAGGCAGAGATTGAGACAGAGAGAAACAGAGAATGCGTGATAATTCACCATTCTGTAATAGGTTTAATATGAGATAGCAAATTAAAGTTGACTACAACTTAAATTTCTGACATCTGCCCTCTTGTTGGCATCAAATTGCTCTACACTGCACACGCCATACTGCACTAATGATAAACTAGACAACTTTCTCTATTCTTTTTTTCTTGATAATGATTCAACTTCTATTTTGAAAACCATATTTTTCCGATCGGGACGAAAAATAAAGAAGATGTCTATTTTTCCAAACAGTGGACAAATTAAAAAAGCGTGCAAAAATCAAAATGACCCGGTAAAGGAATGTTTATTTGTCAGTTCCTGTTGGGTCAACGAACCTTTGAGAAATATTTGAGACGTCCTCTCGGCCTGTTCGCATGTCACTGCGCGTTTCTGGTCTCTGGTCGATATCTGGCGCCATATTTCCGGGCGCCATATTGTTTATGACGTGAATGTGAACCTCCCGACTTCGATCAGTGCATCTTTTAGGTGTCCTTTTCTCCCAACCCTCCCTTTCATTTTCTCGTTTATCTAACATATTGTTTCTCAATTTCTGTCTCTTCTATTTAAAAAGGAGTTCACTCACAAGCCAAATTGGTTGTGATTGTAGACAAAAGTAGATGAGGGGGCTGTTCGTTTCTTAACTAAAATAGCTGATATAAATTGAGCAACTGGAATAGGAGAAGGAAAAACTAAAAAGAAGCAAAAAAAAAACAAACAAAAAAAAAAGAAAAAACAGTGGCGCATTATTCGATCGAATCTGTGACCCATGGGTGCACCTTTCATATATCAGCAGCTTTTTCAAAATGAGTGCCCGGTTCAACTCAACGCTTCACCACTATAAGGAAATCACCTATATATGTAGTCCAACGGAGCAAACATCATCATCATCATCATCATCATCATCCCCTATCGTCCATTGCTTCCGGCTGGTCATCAGGGCTACATCCCGTATCGGCAACAGAACTGCTATATGTAGGTTCCAGCTGGTCTTTCTGCCTTTGCACGTCCATGTGAAGGGGTCCACAGGAGTACATCACTTATGAGCTCGTCCCTACTTCTCCAGCAGTGTCCTGCGTGTCTGGCTCGCCTAAATTTGATAGTTTTCGTGATGAGTGGTAGGTGGCCGTACAGCTGCAGATTTGTGGGGTGCTGACTCCAGGACTTGTTCAATATTGCTCGCAGCATTCTTGTGTAGTTGCCGTCAAGCTTTTTCTCCATACGTTTAGTAAGCGTCCATGTAGTGCATCCATATAGCAGTATCGACAACCGCTGCTTGGAAGAAACTGCAGTTCTTGTGTGTGTGTATATATTTGTGTGTTAGGATAGCGTAGACGAAACATCAATCACCTTTGTCCAAGGATAACATAAGGTAGGAACTAACAGTCACCAAGGACCGTTAACTACGTTATCCAAACTGCAAATGCTCCATCAATGATTCTGAATACACTCTATTCTCGAAAATAGCAACCTATATATATATATATGTATATTTACATATAGACAAATATACACTTCAGTGATCCTGGACGAGGTGCTTGAACCCTTGAAAAGGGCATGCATCCATTAACTCTCTTTACAATGGGTAAAGTAGAAGAGCAGACTGAGCTCTTTAGACTTGGCGTTGCAATCAGTCTAGAAACGAAACTGAATTGAAATATTTTAACATCTGCTTGACCTTGTCACGCATCCTGCCTGTGCGGAAGTATTGGTAAACACACACACATACACACACACACACACACACACACATATATATATATATATATATATAAATAAATGATGTCAATCAAATTAAATTAACTTGACAGCAGTTTATAATACAAAAAAAAAAAACCCAACTCAAAATCGAAGAAATAGAGGAATATGATTCGAGTGCTGGTCAGGAAATATTCTTTTGTTGTACCTCTTTTTCCCATAATGCTCATTGATCACTCAGTTGTGCCTCCTATCCCCACAATTTTCATTAATCACTCCGTAAAATCTATAGTTTCAGACAAGGTTAAGAGTGAAAAAAATCTTTTGAAAACATTTGTCCCTTTTTTCTGCTGTTTTCTTTTTTATACATCCGGAATCTCAGTACAAGTTTAGATTGCATGGACCACCGACAGTTGCCAATGCAACTTGTCTCCCACTTTCACCATACACATAAGATCCAAGGAAAGGGCAAAGTACTATACAAATTGACATTAATATTGCAGAAGTTGTTAGAACCGAACTTTAACACACACACACACACACACTTACGAATACAGAATAATAATAGTTCTGTCACCCAATGTTGACACTGACTCTTTGACATTGTCTTTGGAAACTTAGAAAGAAAATAATAAGAACCGTATTCGCCAAGTTTTTGTTGTACGAGGTCAATATATCTAATAAAAGAAAACGGTTTCATATTTCTTAAGAAAATGACTAGAACCAAAAACAATGACAGACATCGCATATCATTTTGTGCCTCACGCAAATACAGTCACATGATACTTAGCTGCAATCTCGACACTTTCTAGCGAGCAAAAATGGTGTTTGGGTTTACTCATGATATACCCGCCCACCCCAAAACTCCTATGATACAGAATCAACCGAGCTCTCCACAATAAAGGGGTGTCCTCATTCTCCACAACGCGGCAAGACCCTAGAAATTACCCGTACTTAAAATACACTAATACCCATACACGGACTATACTTGTATCCCAACTTGTATTATACAGACAGAGACTTGGGACAATTGTTTTAACTGCCTTTAACCGTCGTTGCGTTATTTTGTTTGCGAACAAAAAATCTGAATAAAATGCTTGTTGTACTCCCTACATAATGGACTCACCCTCCCCATAAATACACGTCAACACTGAGTTCACTAAGGCGATCCAAACCCATGTGATACAATCATGTGATAGGACATGTGTAGTGGATAATAATCATTACCCGACCGAACTGTCAGCTTCCTACTAACTAACTACTGTCTAACCCGGTTCACTTGTATCTTGTTTCTGTTACTTAAATATATATGTTTTTCTATCTACCTTTTTGTGTTCCTCATGTCTTTCTTTTGCTAGCATCACAACAATGCTAAACATTAAATCCTTATCTATCATTCTCTCTCTCTCTCCCTCTCTCTGTCTCTCTCTCTCAATATATATATATATATATATATATATATATATATATATCAATGCTAATATGCACAAAATTAGCTTTGAAGTTAAATTCTGTAAAAGACAAGAATACTTCTATCAACAATAAAAAGCGCAAAAAAGAATCTTAGGGTAGGCATAACAGGGAGGGGAACTTGATCCACAGGGAAATTGTGCTATGATTGAAATTTGACAATACTACCAAATGGTATGTCCACAAAACAGAATCCGCCCCAGAGAATGAAACGTATAAAAGTCTCTCGGATTTGTCATGCAAACCGATGACCAAATCCTGACCAGAAGAGCAGAACAAGTGATAATTAACAAAAAAAAAAAAAAAAAGGATTTGCTGTTAAGAGAATTTTACTTTCCCAGCGGACCACAGAGTGAAAATCGAAAGAGTGAAAAGAAAGATAAGTACTTTGACCTTGCTAGAGAACTAAGGAAGTTGTGGAACATGTGAGTGACCAACCGTAGTTAGCGCGCTTGAAACGGTCCACAAGGGCTTGGAAAGGGGACTGGAAGAGTTGGAAATCGGTGGACGAATAGAGACCATCAAAACTACTGCATTATTGAGAGCAGAGTGTAGGATTCTTACGAAGACTTGCTGTCACTTAGACTTCAGTGAATAACAATCAGCTTACCGTACTATAAAAAACTAACGAGTATAGTAATAATAACAATCTGTCCCAGCTGACCACAGAAAAATTGAAAGATAGCGAAAAGAAAGATAAATACCTCGACCTTGCTAGGGAATAAAAAAAAACTGTGGAACATGAAAGTGACCGTTATACCAATTGTACGTGGTGCTCTTGGTACAGTCACCAAAGAATTGGTACAAGGACTGGAAGACTTGTAAATAACAGGACGAGTGTCGACCATCCAAACTACTGCATTATTGAGATTGACCATGATACTGAGAAGAGTCCTGCAGACTTGATGAGACTTGCTGTCATTCAAATTCCAGTAAAAAACGATCGCCTAGCACTGGTGTGAAAAGCTTTAAAAGTCTTAACTACAATATCTCTTACAAAACGAAATGTAAAATTTTGAAGGATTTTGATATAAAAAAAAAAGGGATCACTCGATTCCCAGTCAGAAGACGAAATAATTAACAAAATTAACTTTTTCTTTGGTGTATTTTCCTGTCCCAGCAGACCAGATATCGGAAATGAAATAAAAAGGAAAACTTGGCAAATACTGCGACCTTAACTGGAAGATTTAAATTTTGATCGACATGAAGATGAGGGTGAGACCAACTGTAGTTGGAGCACTTGGAACAGTCTCTGATAACCTGGAAAGAGACAGGATAAAGCGGAGATCAGAAGAGGAATGGAAACTATCCAGATCACTGCCCAGTTAAAATCAACTAAGATAATTAGAAAAGTCTTGGTAGACTGAGGAGACTTACTGTCATACAGCTTTTAGCAAAAACCACGAGTTGCTGTTGGAGGGGAAAATTCGCAAGAAGTAAAGTTGTAATAACAATAATGGATGTGGCCCCTGAAACAATCTCAAACGACATGGAAGAGAGGATTATCCGATGGTTGTTACACTACCACCCTGTTACTTCCTCTGCTATCAGTCTGATTGCTGGTTTTGACAGACGGAAAGGGTCAAAAGCTGACCTTGATGAGAAAGCAAATTTTGGGGGTTTAACTGTTAGATTTTCAGACGAGTGAACAGAGCAGACATGTGGGATTATAATGCTTAAAGCAGGGACTCCATAAAGATTTTAAATCAATGCCAAGACTTTCTCCACTTTTTGATGGGAGACGGTGTAAGACTCGTAAAAACCCGGCAGGATTTATCAAAATAATAAAAGTGAGAACAAAACTAAACGTGCACTTTTGTTGTACACAAGGATCAACTCTTCGATTTTTCTTCTTTCTTTGAGTTTCAAGAACCGACAACGCAACAGGAGATTACTGCACTTGTACAATTCCACGTTTCACCAAAAGCCTTTCGTTCAAAAAATGACAGCATCATTTTTATCTATCTTTTTTAAAAAATTAGAATCGAGTAATAGTGGTAGTTATCGTCCGTGGATTGTTCAGTCTCAACGATAAGTCAATATTTCTTATCACCCCCTCGCTCTGTTTGTTTGTTTGTAAAAGATCTATCGGCCACTGTGTTTAGTCAAAACCGTACATACCGCACTAGTCAGCAACATACAAAAAAAGCCACTTCTGAGAATACATTTGTTGTCTCTTTATTCACAATTCTGTTTTATCCTAAGAAAAGTGTTTTCGTCTGACATTGAGCAAAATGGACATCGGGTGCTTGTCTTTCCCTTTCAACATTTGGACACCAGATGACTTGGTTAGTTTTCTGTCTCATTCAAATCTAAAAGCCGATTGCAGTCTATGTCCTTCTTGTGACCAACTGTGGTTTAGGGAGGGCCCGATTGCCCAGCCCCAAGTGTCCTGGGCTGCAGTACATCTGTTTAACAGTCAATTGCTTCCTTGAATATATGGAATCCGGGCTTCGGGAAAGGAAAATCATTTTTCCTACGTAAAGTAAGTTGGCGTCCTTTTTCAATAGCTACTGCACCGAAGTGTTGGGGAGGGTGCTACTCCTTTCCCTAGATTGCTCCACTTTACCCTCGATACGTACCTTATATTGCTGAGTGTTAAGCAAGGAGGTATCAAGTATCATTTTTTAGGTCTTTGGTATGACGCAACCTGGGATTGAACTTCGGTCTCCCAGACCATTGGCGAACACTCGACCCACTACAATGACCTGGTTATAAACTAAAATACTAAAATGGAGGTGCCCGTGGTGTAATGGTTATCGTCGCAGGAATTGGACTCGGCGACACGAGTTCAAATCCTGGACTGATTGCATTTCACATAGCACTAATACCCTTGGGAAAGGTATGAATCCAATTATTCTCCCTCCAGCTATGGGTAAATAGTAGGACAGACTAGGTTCTTCAGTCTTGGTGAGGCAACTAGTCTAGGAGAAGGAAAACTCTGAATTCAAACCTGTTAAACTCCGCTTAAAAAAATTGACCTTGTGTCATATCCTGCCCGAGCGGAGGGGTCGGGTAAATATGATAAACTAAAATACTTTAAAAGTACTGACCGTACTAGTGCCGAAGTTTTATTATGGGCATAAGAAAACATTTATCCCTAAGAAGAAAACCCATCTCATTCTATTTCATCATTTATCGAAATCTGCCGATTTCTCTGACTTGCTGAGCTATCCTCTTGATACTACGATATATACACGTCCATATAGATACATATATAAAAACATATAAACTACCGATACTTACATACGTATACATATACGCTCGCACCAAGACGCATATCCCTTCTTATTGCTGATATGCTACAATTGTAAACTTCAATGATATCGTAACCTGGTTTGATCTTGGGCACAAATCGCCAGGCAGATCCCATCCCTCGGTTAACAATTGTTTGAATTCAGAACTTTCCTTCTCCCAGATTGATTGCCATACCAAAAGAACCCAGTTTGCCCAACTGTTTACTCATAAGTGAATTTCTGCTATATAAAATGAAAACAGTCTTGTTCAGGTTTGAAATTGAGTAGCATATTTTCCACTTCCCATATCGATAACCGTTACACCACGAGCGCTTCTATATGCAAACATCTTCATGTAGACACGCAGAGACCTATAGGTATTGGCAGTATTGCACCTAAATATGTGCCTCCAAAGACAGAAGAGTTTAAAGTGTAACAGAAGTCTAGATGTCTACATATCACTTATTTCAGTAAGTTACTCGGTTGAGCTATCATTTTAATTTAGATTTGCAAATTTTAAATTGAAAAATAAACTCGAGTCTCGGTCTCGATACCTTTTGATCACACTTCTTTTTTTTTATGTGTAGAACTAGAAATTCTTAAATTGTATTTATAAGTCACTTAGTTGTGCTATATATACTGTCGGGGAGGGGCTAAGAATAAGCTAACTCTATCTTCTGCAGAGGGGTTAGACCCTTTCAGTCAAAATAATAGTTGTCTTGGGTATGACATATAATTTCATCTGATGGTGAAGTTCCAGTTCTGAAGAGCTTTGAGTGACACCTTCATCGCTATTACTCCCAGGTCTTTTTTGACCGGAGTGGTAATAACTGTTAGGGTCCTGATTATGGGATAAATAGCTCTGATTAAAAATTATTAGGTTTCATTATACTTGATGCCATATGACGATAAATTATTTGTTTTAAGAATAGTTACGTGAATTTACTGGCCCAGACGGCAAAATACATCGACTGCAACTCTGCAGAGTGGTAAGACTCTCCCAATGAGTATCCTGGATATTGACATTAAACAATCTGATGCCATTACTGGAGCTTTAGGGAATGCGGAGTACCCCTTCATTGCCATCGCTCCCAGGTCTGCTCTGGCCCGGAGCGGTAGAACCAGATAAGATCCTATCAATGGATCAAATATAATTGTTTGACATTTAAACTGAATTGAAATAGAATTGTTTTTACATTTAACTGTGTGTAAACAAATGACCGATGTTTGATTGAGTTGTTAGGGATACGTAGCAATATTGGAACTATTCAATTTTGTTGACAGTCTAAACTGTATTGTTTGAAATAGAACTGTTTTATCATGTAACTATGTGGAAACAAATGACTAAGGTTTTGATTCTTAGTTATACATATAAATACTTGAAAACACTTAACTGTGTGCAAACAAATGATTGGTAGTAAATAGATTTATTTGTATTTGATAGAAATAAGTGAAACGATGTAACAGTGAGCAAAAAAATGAGCTCAGACTCGTTTAGAAATGTTATCTACAAAATTTGTTTAGAAATCATATATTTAATATACATGTATAAAGAGGATTTGGCATTAAATAACCTATAATGGTTGATATACCGTAATACTAAACTAAAAAAAAAAAAAAAACCTTGAATCTATAATTATTTACTAAATGTTATTATTATTTACTTAAAATCATATAAAGGTGCCTTGGGTAGTTAGCAAGTTCGACTAGCACACTATTAGAAATGAGTTCGAGTCTCCCTAGATGTTCCTTACATCTGGCCAGGTGATATATCAAAACAAAATTTTGTAAGTAACTACTTAAAACCATAGAAAAACGAATATTATTCACCATCATAAAGCCATGCTGATAGCAGAGATTCCTATGCTTTCTTCGCGCCATCCATCCCTATAAATTACCGCTCTTGGAAAGTCTTCTAAACGTTATCCAATGTCCGCACAAAAAAAATTAACTTCAGTTTCAATAGTTTTTAATGGCATTTCGTGTTTAACTGGTAGGACTTGTTTATTCTTATATAGTTGTCCGCCCTTCTCTAGGAGGCGGAGGCGGCAAAAGTATTAAGTTTGGGTGATTAAATTGATTAGGAATGTAATTTAGGTGTCCTTCAATCCACTTACGTATTACAGAATCGAGATTTCTGAACCCGCCTCGGGCATTGTAATTAATCATTAAATTGAAAGAATAAATCAATTTATTAATTAGATAATTGATTGCCCAAGAAGTGAGTCACATTCTGAATGAGTTCCACTTATTTAACACAAGTCTTTTTCCAAATGCCAAGGGTCAGGGGTAACATTTGATACAATAAACTCTGACACTAATTCATCAACTAATTAATTTTTCGAGCGTCTCTACAACCCAACGAGCTGTCTCTACTTTAGTTTCCAAACATTTTTTTAAAAAATGCTGTCGTGGTCAGTGAGTCACAGTGGTCATCTTATCTCAGTGGTCGAAAGATGGTCTGTTGTGGTTAGTGACCCGAAGCAAATGCTACATCTCCCATGACTCAGTCACAAAACCCAGAAGAGTCGGAAGAGAAGGGTCCATTGTTTAACGAGTGATTTTTAGTATTGTTATTGACTGATAAATAGATATTTCTTTCAGATCTCATTTTGAAATTGACGACAGTTACCATTATATCTGTTTACGAGCGTTACCATTATATCTGTTTACGAAGAATGTCCAGAAACTTTGGTTCTGGAATTTGTAAATGCAAAATGCGTATCGCTATACCAATAAAACATTGTATATAATACACAAGATTTACTGTAATAATTTATTACTTATTCACCGTCGAGATTGATGCACTTGTCTCGCCGTGACATAAATTTCAAACGTTCGGGCATATATATATATATATATATATATATATATATATATATATACTCTTCTACATAAGTTGGAAGCGACTCAAAGTCAGTTTTTAAGCGGAATTTAACACTCGCGAATTAAGATTTTTCTTTCTCATAGTCTGGTTGCCATATCAAGATTAAAGAGCTCAGGCTACCCAACTATTTACCCATAGCACTAAGTAAAATAGTTGGATTCGTACTTTTCTTAAGTGTATAAGCACTATGTGAAATGCAAAGAGCGTGATGCTGGATTAGAACTCGGTTCGTCATTTCCATTCCTACGACAGTGACCCTTTCACCCGGAAGGCTTGGAAAACACCTTATAGCAATTTATATTTGTTATTATTTATCAAGCATAATTAAGCCTAACACACAGTACTTAAGAGGCTCTTCGATCTTCAAGATCAAGCAGAAACCGGTGTTTTTAGCACATCTTATAAGCAATTCATATATATTTAAGTTGTTATTTTTAAACATGCTTAATCTGGCCTCAGAAAACTTAAAATACCTGCTGATACTAACTAATCACTCATCTAAGTATTAAACAACTTCATCGCCGCTTAACTTTGGTGATTTACCGGGAACTAGTTCTTTCATCGAGACTTGACTGTAAGTCATAGATATTCATTCTATCATTATCTATTAGAAATCAAATATTTAATATATACGTATAAAAAGGATTTGGCATTAAATAAGTTACAATGGTTGATATGCCGTAATACTAAACTAAAAAAAAATAACCTTGAATCTATAATTATTTACTAAATACTATTATTATTATTTTCTTGAAATCATATAAAGGTGCCTTGGGTAGTTAGCAAGTTCGACTAGCACACTATTATTAGTGAGTTCGAGTCTCCCTCGATATTCCTTACCTATGCTTAATCTAGCGAACGGAGCACATATTGCATACATTACCGGCTATAATTAAATAGTCACTCATCTAAGTACTAAACAAGCTCATTACTTTTAAAATAAGGTGGCCTATCAGGAACTGGTGATTTATCATGATTTGAACTTAAGGCATCGGTATTCATAATTAGGTTATTATTACAAAGGAAACAGATTGCTTACGGTATATGGTGTTTGTGAGAGGTCACCCATCTTAGTTCTAAGCTGGTTCCGCACAGCTTATCTTCGGTAATCTGTCAACAACAGGTGCTTCCAGAATCAACGGATAATATTCGATGTATATTATAATATTAGTAAACTTTGCTTAATTTATAAAGCTAGCCGCAAATTTCTTACAATATATATATATATATATATATAACACCTCGATCATTGATACTGAGCATTTTATTCAAAAATACCGCAAATTAGGTCTACCATTGTCTCTCCAAGAGATGTAGTGATAACCATAGACGATTATAATATTTATATTATATATATATATATATATATATATGTATATATATACAGATAGATAGATAGATAGATAGATAGATAGATAGAAACTCCGCCGAGAAATTGTTCTGTGTTGTATCTTGTACATGTAAGTATACATATATATCTATATCATTAACGCTTGCTGCAGAATGGATTTACTTAATTCTCTCTCTCTCTCTCTCTATATATATATATATATATCATCACATATATATAAAACCTTTGCAACACCAGGTGTTAGTAGGTTTTTTCTTTTTACCGCATAGACAAATTTGGCCTTTTGCCAAACTTGTTTTATCCGATTTGTAATAAAACTATAATTTGAATAACGGAATAAATAAAATTAAAGTAAATAGCGAATGTAATAAATGTGAATGCCCTAAGCAGAATTGAGGGATTTAGATTGGGAAGGAAAAGTCTAAAGAAAGTATGGAAGGACCTTCAATCGCCGTGGGAACACCTTAAGATATTCGGTACCATTTGGTCTAATCAACTGGAAAAATATCCCTCTACGCTACAACTGCAATGTACACAGTTGTGTCTCCCAAATGCAATTCGATTTTATGATATCGTAATAATATAATTACATAATTCATTTTAGTTGTCTCAGTAATGTTCTCGGGAGAATTAGAATAGGAACAGCCTATCTTATATCAGATTCCAGTGAAACAAACAAACTCACAAACACTCTCACACACACAGAGGCACACACACACACATACGCCTCCCCCCATATATATATATATATATATATATATCATTCATGTTATATTTCTCTGTTCGTGAATATCATAGACAAAAATATAGAAACAGAAGCTGTGTTTACCTAGACAGAAATAAACAATAACAGAAACGTTAATTTTCTTCTAAATACCAGATGTGTTCACAAAGTATCGGCAATTGATCCGTATTGACCAAGACAGAAATAAACGGTTCCTTTTTTTGGAAATACCAAATAAGTTAAAAAAAAGTATCAGAGCTGAAGCTGTATTTATAAAGACAGAATTAAACAATGAATGAAATATTAATTGTCATCAAAACACTTACCCCGCCCTGGTATTTGCTACACCTATTCCAGAGAGTGTTCTATTGGTCAATGTACGACTAAAAATTTCATTCTGATAAGTTCTCAAACAAGTCTATCTCCTCCGAGAGATTTACTCAGATTATCGAAAGTCTTCATAAAAAATGTAAGGAAAATTGACATTAACTAAGAATAACTGTCCAGACACATCTACACACCGTCTCTCTCTCTCTCTCTCTCTCTCTCTCTCTCTCTCTCTCTCACACACACACACACACAACCTCTCTCTCTCTCTCCCTCTCTCTCCACATATAAACACTAACACACACACACACACACACACACACACAGAGACATATATATATATATATATATATATATCAATGAAAATAGAGAACCTGATCAAGGCGAAGACACTGAGAAAATGTCTGTTGTAAGTATATATATATATATATATATATATATATATATGTGTGTGTGTGTGTGTGTGTGTGTGTGTGTGTGTGTGTGTACATTTGTCAGTATATACATATATATATATGTATATATATAAGTATACATTTGTAAGTATATATATATATATATATATATATATATATATATATATATATATTTCTGTACATTTGTAAGTGTATATATATCTCTATATATATCTATATATATATATATATATATATATATGTATATATATATATATATATATATATATATATATATATATATATATATAAGCGTCCATTTGTAAATATATGCATATATATATGTATATAAAAATATATACATAATATATATATAAGTGTACATTTGTAAGCCCACCTCGTAATGAAGAAGAAACTATTAATTCTTCCACGTAATTTTTTTTATTTTTCAAGATAATTTGTTTCATTTTCGGTGTACTTAGTTTAGGGTTCGTTTGATTCATATCAATAATGACCTAATAACCCTTAAGGATTATTTAATACCGAACTTTTATTCCTAATGCAAATAATTGTCCAGGCAGCTGCATCTCTTCAAGTAGTTTAATTAATTATGTAATTTCAAGTAACTAATGATGCTTTGTGAACCATTTAAGCTTCAAGTAACAATCCTTAATTGGAACACATTTATAGTACTTTAATAATTGTCATTAAAATCTATTCATTTTCAAATGGATCTATTTGACTTATTCATATGACAATAACTGGTACTCCTCAATGCCAAAAAAAAAAATCTTATTTTGTAAGTGTCTAATTACCCTAGCCTGCATTGAATTTTCTTCCAGAGGTCAAAGGTTTATCAAGGGATATGTAATCGCCATTTTATGCTGAATTAAGAAATACCAATCATTGCATTTGGTCCAGTCTAGTTTTTTAAGATGTGGTTGAATACTTCACAAGTTGTACTCAATAATAACACTTATTCAAAAACTTGTTGACTCTACTTGTCACAGCTTATTTTGGGTGCCTGATGTTTAGGATTGCATATTATGTTGTATGTGTACCTAATGTATATGTTGATATTTAAGTGTATCTGTTGATATTTTTCTTTGTAGCTTGACATTTGTATTACTTTAATTGGGATCCTTTTGAGATGAAGCTTCTTAATCTGAGAATTAGTTTCTTTTATTTATTGCGGACCTTTTGTCCTCATTTTGATAGTTTTTTGTGTTGATTTTTCTTCCCTACGTTTCGGCCAAATTTCACCTAGTGCCTTCTTCAGGTGATTAACCGCGACATCGGATAGAAATGCAGAGTCTTCCCATCCGATGTCGCGGTTAATCACCTGAAGAAGGCCATAGGTGAAATTTGGCCGAAACGTAGTGAAGAAACAACACAGAAACTACCAAGATGAGGACAAAAAGTCCGCAATAAATAAAAGAAATTAATTCTCAGATTTGCATTCCTGTTAGAATAAATCGCTAGTGTTCAAATAAACCTGACAATTTATTTCATTATTAAGGGTTTTTGGACTATTGTCTTCATAGTTATTGTCATTTCCACAACGTTTCGGCCGATATGTCCTCCAGTCTTCTTTAGGTGTTTGTCGAACTCAGAACCTACACGGAACTTCGAACTACGTCCTTTATTGATTCCACGAGAATCGCCTCTTCTGATCCCGTAGACCATAACCGGGTACAAATGTTAAGTATTCCTGTATTATTACTCGCCTGCAGTCATGATTGGACCAGCAACCTCCAAATGATTGTCTCCTTAGAATCTTTGGGAACCAACGCCTATAACCGTTACGCTATGTATCCTGCTGGACATAACAATAAAGATGACTGTACTTTTGGAGGTGCCCGTGGAGTAATGGTCATCGTCGCAGGAATTGGACACGGCGACACGAGTTCAAATCCTGGACAGGTTGCATTTCACATAGCACTAATACCCTTGGGAAAGGTATGAATCTAATCATTCTCCCTCCAGCTATGGGTAAATAGTAGGGCAGACTAGGTTCTTCAGCCTTGTTGAGGCAACTAGTCTAGGAGAAGGAAAACTCTGAATTCAAACCTGTTAAACTCCGCTTAAAAAAATTGACCTTGTGTCATATCCTGCCCGAGAGGAGGGGTTGGGTAAATATGATAACAATAAAGATGAAGACAATAAACCGAAAACCCTTTATGATAAAAACCATCAAGCTTCGTATCAGAAAGTAGACAACTAAACGTGGCAAGTTCTATTATATATGTGGTAATATGGTTGTTCATAACTGTCAAGTAAAAGTCACTGACTTTATGAAGAAAGTATATCGAGATTTAATTGGAGTTAAAAGAGGAGATCAGGATAAGCGATGTCCTCAACATGTTTGTTATAAAACACGTGTGGGTAACTTGAGGGATCGGAGGAATAACAAAAGGAAGAGTATGCCATTTACCATTGCAATGATCTGGAGAGAAAGAAAAGATCACTTTATGGACAGCTTTTTTCTGCATGATAAATCTAAAAGGAATAAATCGCAAGAACAAGCACCCTGTCCAATACCCCGACGTTCCTTCTACCATAAGATCAACCCTTCATAGCCCAGACTTTCCTGTTCCTGAGACAGATGGTAAAATAGAATATTGCTCTGATTCCGAACGTTGCGACCTGACTGTTATAGATAGGGGATAATGCATACATGCCAGAAGAAGACGACTGGCTAGTACCCTTGAAACAAGCAAAATTCAACGCCCTTACAAGAGACCTGAACCTTTCAAAGGAGTTTGCTAAGCTGCTAGGTTCATTTCTTAAAGAGAAAAATTTGTTGGCACCAAGAACAGCGTTCTAATGATATCGAGACCACGAGAGAGAAATAAGACATTTTTTACGTTCCAGGATAAGTCATCATTGGTTTATTCCAACAACATTCATGGATTAAGCAAATCAATGAGCTTAAAGTGTGATGCTACGGAATGGAGACTTTTTATTGGCTCAGCAGAAGTTCAAAGCTGTTCTTCAACATAATTGAAATAGTTTTTTTTTATCAATCTCTATTCGGTATTCAGTACAAATCAAAGAAAATCACAGCATCATGGATCATTTAGTGTCTGATGTTAACTCCCAAGAACATAAATGGTTGATCTTTGGAGATCTTAATGTGGTTGGACTGGTCTTAGGGCTCTTTGTTTACTCTGTCTCTGACGACCAACATTATGTCAGACAAACCTCAAAACTGGCTTGCATAACGTTCAGTCTCACCCTCTCGTTGAACCGAGCAAAATATTGCTTCCAACCTTACATATCAAGTTAGGAGTAATGAAGAACTTTGTGAAGGCAATAGATTGGGAAGGCATTGGGTTTGCTGTCTTCCGTGAGAAGTCCCCACGGATAAGCATGGAGAAACTTACGGCTGGTATATTTGACGGCCCTCAATCAAGAGAAGTCGTGAATGACTCAACGTTTGACGAAGCACTGAACGAAGCTGAACACTGCCTGGCAGTCACTGAAGTTGGTAGTTACAAACTTCCAGGGAAACCACCGTAGTGAAGAATACGAGAAGGAAATTGAAGAGCTACTGAAGAGTTTCCGCCAACCCGGGACACGAATGTCAGTCAAACTGTACTTTCTGGGGTCACACATGGGCAATTTTACAAACAGCTGTTGAGATTTGAGTGTAGAATAGGGTGAACGCTTTTACCCAGACATTCGTATTATGGATGAGTGCTACAAAGGCAGATTGGATTAAACTTTTTCGATAAAAAAACTGCTGATACTTGAAACAGGATGCGGTAACTGAAAAAAACCTGTCATCCATGAATAGTTTCTTTTGTGTATTTTTCAGTTTACTATGGCACAATGTGAGCTTTCAGCAAATATATCAACCCCAAATTTAAAATTGGTTTGATTTAGCAATAAAATAAATAGTGTTATTATACTGTTCGATATATTTCGATTAAGAGCTTGTATCATAAAAATTTGATCTGATTAGAAAAATGCGTATAATGTTGGGATTCAATGTAAAAAAGAATTTCCTTTAAATCAGCTATTATATATTCGGCCAACGTAGGTTAGTTCTATAATTATATCTGTTTACAGGTTTGTCTTGATTTACTTATTTAACTGCGTATCAAATAATAATGGGTTATTAAATGCCAAAATTGTATCAATTTGTAAGTATTTTGATTATAATCATACCTGTGTATTTTTAACATTCCACAACTTTTTAACTCGTACATTTTATTTTTTCTTTTATAATAATCTTTAACATAGAGTCAGGAATTTAAGTGTTCCAATCTAATACTAAGAATCCATACACAATTTTATTGTTTCTATTAACTATTCCTCGTTGATTTTTTAATGTTAAGTAATACGGAAAAAAAAGAAGTTGCCATTTGGTGGATTTCACCGTTTCAGCAGACCATTGAGTGAAAATAAAAGAGCACGAAAAGATAAAGAAATACTTCGATCTTACCAGATAGCTGAAAAACTTGTAGGGCATGGAAGTGAGGTTAATGCATATTGTATGTGGTCCTCTTGGAATAGTTCCGAAAGGTCTTGAAAAGTGACTGCAGGAACTGGAGAACAGAGGTATAATTCGTACCATCCACGCCACAGCACTGTTAAAATCAGCAAGACTATTCATAAGTGTCTTGGAGATTTCTTGTAAAGACCAACTGTTAAAATAAGCGTAAAAATATGCATACAATATTAATAATAATTCTTGCTAGAGAACTGAAAAAACTGTGGAACATGAAAGTGACCTTTATACCAATTGTAATTGATCCTCTTAGTGCAGTCACCAAAGGATTATTAAAGGGACAGGAAGACTTGGAAATAACAAGACGGGGGGAGACCATCCAAATTACAGTATTATTGAAATCGGACAGAATACTAAGAAGTGTCTTGGATTCTTGAGGAGACTTGCTGTCACTCAAACTTCTGTGAAAGACTATCAGCAAACGCTGATGTGAAACACTCTCAAGGAGTGAATAGTAATAATAATAGTGGATTTTGGCCCTCCGGCAAACCACAAAATGAAAATCAAAGAAAACGATGAGATTAACAAATACCTGGACCTTGCAAAGAAAAAAAAGATGGAACATGAGGATGACGGTGATACCAACTGTAGTTGGTACACTTGGAATGGTACCCAAAGACTTAGTTAAAGACCAGAGGAATTTGAAATCGAAAGAAAATCGATCTCACAGCCTCGTAAAGATCAGGTAGAAAACTAAGAAAAGTCCCAGAGATCTGAGGAGCCTCGCTGTCAATGAGACTTCATGGATCAACCACCAGCTAACATTGTTGTGAAAAACTCACGAGGAATAAAATAATTGTTATAATTTTTTTGCACAGGGTTATATGAATTCAAATATTCCAATTTAATGCTAATCATTTCCAAACATATCGGATTTGATCGTCCGATATGATCCTAAAGGCTATTATTCTTTCTAGTCAGGGTGGACCAGAGTAATAACAAGAAAGTGGTGTTCCACCCTCCTAAGTGCTTCAGAACTAGAGTCTTAACACATATTATAGGATCATAACCAGGACGCGTTTATGTTAGCACTGAATATTCAGTTGATTGATTTTATATTATATGGTGACTACTATATCTAACTCCATCAAATGACTACCTTTCTAAATCGGCTGGGCCTGTAGAATACACCGCCTGCACCTCTGCAGAGGAGTAAGATTCCCCCAACGTGTGTCCTGGATATGACACTAAACAATCTAGTGGTGAGGTTCGGGTGGCGCTGGTGCTTTTCGGAATGCGGAGCACCCCTTCATTGCCAATGCACCCCCCAGGTCTTCTCTGGTCCATAGTGGTAGCACCTGATAGGGCCCTATCTATAGTTTAAATAGAACTAAACTGTGTACTTTTTCTAAACTGAATTGTTTTAATTAAAACTGTTTGACTACACTGAATAGCTTGAAATAGAAATGTTTTTGACAATTAAACCACAATTACACTGTGTACTTATATTTAAACTGCGAACTTACTCGTATGCTAAACTCAATTGTTTGAAATGGAACTGATTCTGTATGCTAAAATGAATTGTTTGAAATGGATCTGTTTTTGACATTGAAATTGTACTTATGCTTAATTGAATAGTTTGATATAGAAGTGTTTTTAATTTAACTGAGTGTAAAAAACTATACTCATACTAAACTGAATTAGTTGAATTAGAACTATTTGACTAAACTGAATAGCTTAAAATAGAAATGTTTTTGACAATTAAACTGTGTACTCAAGCTAAACTGAATTGTTTGAAAGAGAAATTATTATTTGTATAAAAGTGTATTTGGCATTAAATAAACTTCGAAGGTTGATATGCAATAAAAACCAACCAACCATCCAACTGACTACATCTATCTGCTGCAGATATTTATCATTGTATATTACAGCTGTTCAGAGAAAAACATGATTCCTTTGTTGCACGTGCATATTGGAGCGAGAGGAGTGAAGAATTTCCAGAGTAGCCTTGGGACAAGTTTGAACACAGTCTTTGGACAGACCATGTGGTTATCTGCGTTGCTTTATGAAGGACAGAATGAGCGAACTCGAGCGAAATTGTTCGCTCATCCGCTGGTTATTCTTGTACTTAAGTGACCATCTCTCGTGTTCAGAACGTGCTAGTCACTGGTCAAGGCGCACGAACGCGAATGTCGCCTATCTCTCAATAGGCATACGATTAGTGGACCTTTGTGTCTTCGCTTACAGACCGGACATTATTGCAAGTTCACCACTTCCTGCGTATTTTTTTCCTCTTCTGTTGCATTTTGTATAAGGAAACAAGTGACTGAGAATGTGTTTCGGTCTATATGTATTTCGAAATACGTTCACGGTTTTCATATTATACACGTTAATTTTATTTGGATATTTACTTAAGCTTAATCTTGTTCAGAGTCAATAAAAGAGACCTCTAAATTCGTTTCTCTCGCACGAAAAACACAGAAAACGTATCCAGCTATACGGGTTCGAATTCCAGCTGACCCTGCCGATGTTTATTTAATCACATGCTCCTTAAACATTTTTGATTCTCAGATATCTTGATAAAATATTCGAATGTATCAGAGTTTTTTAAAAGCATTCCCGACAAACAAACTTCTTGCATGTAATGACTCTATTTTCCATACTACTATAGGGATGCACCACATGGCAGTTGACAAAATGAATGGAGAAAAAGCTAGATGGGAACTATGAAAGAATGCTACGAGCTGTTTTCAGCAAATTCTGGTTGCAACGCTTCACAAAAACCATCTCAAAAACCATCCAAGTAAAACGAACAAGATATGCAAGGCACTGTTGAAGCAGTACGAACGATATCATAAGTGACATTCTCCAATAGACTCCTACACATGAATAAGCCAGTGTTAACCGGAAAACTAAAACTTATAACAATTCTGTGATGACACTAGATGCTGTCTTGAAGACCTGCCAAGTGCGTTGAGTGATAGGGACGGATTGCAAGAGATACACTGGAAACTCCCTGATGTCAGTGGCACTTGATTCTGATGATGATTATCCAGTATCGCCCATAAAAAAGTACTCCCCTTAAGAATAATTTTTTTTGCTAAATTAATATGTCAGGATTTGATCACTTCTAAAGGACTAATATACTATCAAACGAATATTATTAGGCATTATGTGTCAACAAACTACAGAAACCGAACTTTGTAACCAAAAATATGCAGCCATTTCAGATATGCTTCAAACATACCAACGACATCCTCTACTTCTGATCTGTTCTGACAATCTCCGACTAATATTTCTTCGTTTATATATATATATCAAGCCCTCTGCACAAGTGGAATGCGACATAATGTCATTTTTCTGGGGAGTTTACCTGGTTTTAATTCCTAATTTTCCTTCTCCAAGACCGGTTGCCATACCAAGGTTAAAGAGCCCAGTTTACCCTATTATTCAATGATAGCTGTTTGGAGAATAGTTGTTTTCATACCTTTCTCAAGGCTATTAGCAACCATGTCCCGGATTTGAACTCAGGTCACCATGTCCATTTCTCACGACAGTAACAATTACTCCACAGCATCCCCCTCATCCTATCTCTCTCTTTCTATCTCTCTCTTGGTGTATATATATATATGTATATATATGACCTTTCGGTGCTTGTCTCTCAACATCATATGTAACTTCCCACCATCAACACCCAATAAAACAACAAATCCAGCCAATAAAACAACAAATCCTTATTGTACTGGGACTATTAATCTTATTTATTGGATTTCTTCTATTGTCACCAATACGTTTCAACACATCGATTTCCCTGACTTTTGTTGTGCAGAGAAAAAATCCGTCATTTTTTTTTTTTTGGCTTCATCCCCCTTTCCTTTTTCTTGTGTAGGTGATCTCATTTATTTCGGGCTTTTCATTAATACCTCATGGTTTCAACAGATTCCGTCTTCTGCTTTCGGGTGAACAAATAAACATTCAGAATTTTTTTAAGAATTACCATCATTCCTGCCATGATCATCACGTTGCGCCGCCAGCAAGGATCTTCCTGACCCTCTCTCGCCACCCGACTCTATAGTCCATCTCTCCCAGGAAGTCTTCCAGGCTACATCCTGTATCGGCACAGAGCTGTTGTGTATAGGTTCTAGCGGGTCGTCCAACCTTTGCTCGTTCATGAGAAAGGGTCCACTGGAGTATATCTCTTATGAGTTCGTCCTTACTTCTCCAGCAGTGTCCCGCATGTCTGGTTCGTAAAATTTGGATAGTTTTTGTGAGGGGTGTTTGGTGGCGATACTGCTGCTGTTTTATAGGGTGTTGTCCCCAGAACTTATTCAATAAAGCTTGCAGCATTCTTGTGTAATTGCCGTCATTTTTTTCTCTCCATACGTTAAGTTAGTGTCCATGTAGTGCATCCATATTGCAGTATCAACACGACTGCTGCTTGAAAAATCAGCGTTTTATTTTATCGATCAGGTCTGACTTCCATATGACCGATAGCCTATCGACAGTTATCCATGCCTTTGCTAGTTGTGTGTTGATGTCATAATCGGTTAATGAGATGCTGCTTCCAAGGTAGGTAGACTTGTCCACTACTTTCAAAGGACCACCCTTTTAGTGTGAAGATGTCGCCTCTTTATATATATATATATAGCACTTCTCCTATTGAAAGCTTACACTAAGACGTGAAAAACTGGCTCTCCAATACTCTACAAGATAAATTTTACAATATTCTCCCACATCACCCCGATCACCTCTATGTCTTTACGGATGGATCCAAGGACAATGGTAAGGCAGCGTGCGCGGCTGTTTTGAACAAAACAGTTCTTAAGAAAGCTCTTCCAAAGGAAAGCTCTATCTTCACAGAAGAAGCCCATGCTATAGACCTTGCTCTCAACATCATCTCAAAGAGTAAGCATAAGAAATTTATAATATTTTCAGACTCACTCTCTGTCTTGCTATCATTGAAAAATACAAAAAATTTCAGAACCCTCTTATCATCAAACTGTTGAGTAGAATAGACTCAATGTAAAATACAAAAGAAATAATTATATGCTGGACCCCAAGCCACATTGGAGTGAGAGGGAATGAAAGAGCAGACTCAGCAGCCAAATCGGCCTTAGATCTGACATCCAATTAATCCAGGATCCCATAAACTGACCTGAAACCAACAATTAATAAATTCCTTCACACAAAATGGCAACAACAATGGAGCAATAACATCCTCAATAAACTCTTCCAAATTCAGCCCACCTTTGGAGAGTGGAGACCAGCATCGAGAAAATCAAGAAGAGAACAAGTTATTATATCCCGATTGCGAATTGGTCATACAAGGCTTACTCACTCCTTCATTTTGAAACAGGAACCACAACCACAGTGTTTAACCTGCCAGACAACTTGCACGGTTAAACACATTCTTATAGAATTCAGAAGTTTCGCTGTTATCAGAAAGCGATTTTTCAAAGTAAATAACTTAACCGATCTGTTCGAGAACGTCAAAATGGATGACATTCTGTCCTTCTTGAGAGATACAGAGTTGTACCAAAAATATGACAACTTAAAACTGGTTAATCTTGTGCAAACAAATGAAATCCTGCTAATAGAAAATTCTACCTACCTTAATATTCGTTTTGAAACCTTTGGTTGAATATGTATGTATATGTAGACAGAATTTGGCGTTGAATGACCTACAAAGGTTGATATGCCTTAAAACCCAAACAACCAAACAACCAACCAATGTCGCCTCTTTGATTTAAGTTTTGATCTTCGTAAGTATTTTCTCAATTTTCGGTTCAATGCAATTACGTATTAGAGCATTGTAGATCTTGGCCGCTATTGATGTAAGGGTTTTACCTCGGTAGTTCTTGGCTATTCCACGGTCACCTTTCTTGGGGAAATGGAGGATGCATCTCTTTATCCATCTGTCTATTGTGTTCTGGCTATATACGACGTTACAGTATGTCGTCGAATTCCCATGTCTTCCATACTTCAGCGGGTATTTCATCAAACACTGCAGCTTTCCTATTTTTAATTGTTCTTAGTACTGTGTCGAGTTCTTCATGAGTAAACTGTCCTGGTTTGATGTCTAACTGCTTACTAATCATATTTACCTACCCCTCCGCTCGGGAAGGATACGACACAAGGTCAATTTTTCAGCGGAGTTTAACAGGTTTGAATTCAGAGGTTTCCTTCTCCTAGACTAGTTGCCTCACCAAGGCTGAAGAACCTAGTCTGCCCGACTATTTACCCATAGCTGGAGGGAGGATGATTGGATTGATACCTTTCCTAAGGGTATTAGTGCTATGTGAAATGCAATTAGTCTCGTCCAGGTTTTGAACTCGTGTCGCTGTGTCCATTTCCTATGACGATAGCCATTACATCACGAACACACCTCCTATAATTTTTTACAAATAATTATTAATTTTTGCGATTGATTATTCCTGTACTTGTCATCATTTTATCTTGTTAAGATCGCCCGTTTCTTGATACTTGACTGAACAGTTGTTATTAAGTTGTCACTCCTCTAAGTACTGAATGGACTCCTCGTTTCTTAACTCGATGGTCTGACGGAATCCATTGCTTTCAACAAGACTTTTCCCAAAGTCTTGATCCTTCAACCAGCTGGACCATTAACCTCATTCATTGTGTTTCATTCTTTTTTCTACAACGTTCCGACAGATCGCTTCATCTGCCTTCTTCTGAGCAAAGAATCATTCTGTAATTTTGAGAAGTATCATCATCATAACCATATTCAGATTGTTAACCTACATTCATCATGCTTCTTTATTTATATATATATATATATATATATATATATGTGTGTGTGTGTGTGTGTGTGTGTGTGTGTGTGTGTGTGTTTTGTAATTTGCTTGAAGCATTGCACAGGTTATTTTATTTTATTGTATTGAACTAATTTAAAGGGCTATTGGAGTGCGTGATAATAATTTTTTGAGTCTAATTAATTTCAAAGTAAAACTTCATCGTCAGAGACATTTTTTAATAAATGAACACGATGTTGGATATTAGGTGTCATATTTCTGAGACGAAGCTTGATGATTTTTATCATTTCGGGTTTCCCGACTATTGTTTTCATCTTTATTGTTATTATTTACACGACGTTACGGTCGATATGTCCTCCGGCCTTCTTTAGGCGTTTGCCGAACTCGGGAACCTACACAGAACTTAGCCATAACCGGGTACAAGTGTTAAGTATTCTTGTATTGTTACTAGTCTGCAGTCAGGATTGAATCTGCAACCTCCAAATAATTGTCTCCTTAGAAGCTTAGGGAACTAACGCTTTAAAACTGTTACGCTATGTGTACTGCAGGACAGTTTAGAGTGAATTTTTGGGACTTATGAAAGTAATGTTCTTACTAGACTAGGATTACTGCTATTATGTATGATTTTTTGCCTGTGCTCATCTAGAGGTTGCAGGTTCAATCCTGACTGTAGGCGAGTAAAAATACAGGAATACTTAACACTTTTACCCGGTTATAACTAACGGAATCAGAACAAGCTACCTCCGTGGATTCAATAAAGGATTCAGTTTGAAGTTCCAATGTTGGATGTTCAAATTTGAGCATCCAATATCGTGTTTATTCATAAAAAAGGTTCTGACGATAAATATTTACTTTGAAATTAATTAAACTCAAATCATTATTATTACGCATTGCAACAACCCTTTAAATTAATTATATATATATATATACATATGATTTTTTCCGTTAATCAAATGAGAGAAAAATAAGTAAATACTTTAATATGAATCGGTCCACAAGAGGATTTATTTATTCTTTTTCAACACGTATTTCTGACGTTTAAAGTCATCTTCAGGATGTAAATGGTTTATTTTTAGTGTTCCCATTGGCTTTTATGGTGACGACTAAATAGTGTGATAGGGCTGATTTTTTTTTAATTCCATGATTTGTGTGTATGAATGTCTAGTTTGAGTTAATTGTCCGTGAGAAATGTTCGTCTCTGAAGACGTTGTTTCTCACTTTCTCTTTTTTTACAAGAGTGTATTCTATGTGTTTGTGTGTCTGCGTTGTTGCTTGTGTCCCTGCATGTGTATATACTTTCGAAGTCTTTTTGTTTTTCTTCTTTGATTACATACACACACACACACACACATATATATATATATATATATATATATTGTGAGATTTCGACAAATCAATACTTCAGCCTTCCCTGAGATACAAATATTAATACTAAGCGTCGACTTATACATTGAACAGTCTATATATTGAGCAGTTTATCAGTATTATTTAACAAGTCCTGTGATCTATCGGATTTACTGTTAAATAGTATATCGATTTGAAATATCATGTTTCCGGCTTCTAGCAGAATAAATTTTGAGACAGAAATATCTGGTTTACACAATGTTTAGTACAAGAGAACTGGGCCAGAAATATCGGATAAAATATCACTGGAGTCAAAGTATCGGATAGAATATCTCTGATGCCGAAATATCGGATAGAATATCTCTGAATCCGAAATATCGGATAGAATGTCTCTGAATCCGAAATATCGGATAAAATATCTCTGAATCTGAAATATCAGATAAAATATCTATGAATCCGATATATCGGATAGAATATCTCTGAATCCGAAATCTCGGAGAAAATATCTCTGAATCCGAAATATCGGATAGAATATCTCTGAATCCGAAATATCGGAGAGAATATCTCTGAATCCGAAATATCGGAGAGAATATCTCTGAATCCGATATATCAAAAAGAAAATCACTGAAGGTAAAATATTGGATAGAATATCACCGAAGCCGAAATATCGGATATAGAGTGGAGGAAGATAACATTGGGCCGAATATGACAGACATATGATGTGAAATAAAATAGCACAGGGTCCGAAATATTCAATATGCAGTATGAAGCAAATCAGAGATACGAGGTGAAGTAAAATAGCACTGGGCCTTATATATTGGAGATACGACGTGGAGTAAAATAGCATTTGTTCTGATATATACCATATAAGGTGTGGAGTAAAATAGCTCTTGGCCCGATGTATCGGAGATACGACGTGGAGTAAAATAGCATTTGTTCTGATATATATATTATATAAGGTGTGGAGTAAAATAGCTCTAGGCCCGATATATCGGAGATACGACGTGGAGTAAAATAGTGTGAAACGTTACCCCCTCTCCCCCCCCCCACATTATCTCTCTCAGTCTTCTAACCATTTCACTTCTTAGCCGGCCGGTGATCAACTAGTGGCTAAGGGGATAACGCACATTTCTTTACCTACACAAGAATACGATCGAGGGAGACAGGAGAAAATAGAAAGACAAACGAACAAACTTGGGGTTACCAAGAGCAGAAAAGAGGTATTGCAACACTACATGCATATGCGGACTATCGCTAGCGTGGGTTACTAGCGAAAATTCCACAATGCTACTGGAATCAGACATCTTGAGACTCTTCTTCACTGGACCCTATCTTGTCTCCTCGCCTCTCTGCTCGGTGTCTGGTGTTGACTGCCCCTCCGTTCTTCCACGCCAACTTCTGCTGTTCGCCTCCTCTTGTCCAGTCTCAACTGCCTTCTCTCTGCTCTCCAGCCACCAACTGCTCTCTCCTCGGTCGCGTCGTCAACTCTCATTCGCCTCCCCGTACCACTTCCGGGTACGGCGAGATTTCAGGTCCAAGAATCCTTTGTCTGGTTTCGCGCCAAAACAGACTCGTCTGCTTTGGCGGCCTACCCCCATAGTGCTACAATAGCTCTTGGCCCGATATATCGGAGATACGACGTGGAGTAAAATAGTACTGGGCTCGATATATCGGAGATACGGCGTGGAGTAAAATAGCATTTGTTCTGATATATACCATATAAGGTGTGGAGTAAAATAGCTCTTGGCCCGATGTATCGGAGATACGACGTGGAGTAAAATAGCATTTGTTCTGATATATATATTATATAAGGTGTGGAGTAAAATAGCTCTAGGCCCGATATATCGGAGATACGACGTGGAGTAAAATAGTACTGGGCTCGATATATCGGAGATACGGCGTGGAGTAAAATAGCATTTGTTCTGATATATACCATATAAGGTGTGGAGTAAAATAGCTCTTGGCCCGATGTATCGGAGATACGACGTGGAGTAAAATAGCATTTGTTCTGATATATATATTATATAAGGTGTGGAGTAAAATAGCTCTAGGCCCGATATATCGGAGATACGACGTGGAGTCAAATAGCACTTGTTCTGATATATTGGAGATAATGTGTGGAGTAAAAAAGCACTCGCCCCGATATAGCAGATACACAACTCCCCCGCCATGGGCATGATATGAGACAAGACACTTATTTAATCGAAATTTAATGGGTTTGAATTCAGATTTTCTTTCTTGATCAATTAGTGTAAAGTTTTCTTTCGCCTTTACCTATTACTAAAGAGCACTTGCTGTGCTACTATTTACCTATATATGGGCAAAAAAGATGGGTTCATAACTTTTCCTAAGGACAATAGAAGGAAGTTAAACACCCAGTATGACATAAAGGTACATAATTGATATTCGTACTTCCATGGAACCCCCGTTGTAACACTGTCATGGTAAAAGCCGACGAACGCTAGAAACTCTGTTTAACTACCCGAAGGGTTTTTTTACTTCTACTTGTTGGTAGTTGCCGGGATAAGGAAAGAGAGTATTGAAACTCAGACAACCTGATCAGCTAGACAAAGAGAAACAACATATCCTGGTGAGAAAAATGAGAGTAGACACAGACCTCGAATCTTTTCTGGGTTTTCGGTTTTATTTTTTATATGCTTGTTAGCTGGCGCGCGTCAAGTCTAACGCCCCCTTTGGAGCGCCCTCCCCCCAATGGGGTTCGTAAACTTTCGCCTCCTCACATCTTCATGGCTCGTGTTCAAGTGTCTTTACCTCGTCTCCTCTCGCCGCCAACTGCTCCAAAACCCAAGTCGTCCCCTTTTTTCTGCCCTTTGTTGGAGGGAGAAACATCCGCTGGCGCAAGTTCAACACATGCGTACAAGAAATTTTGGGACATCCAGTTTTCTCTCGTCATTTAACAACAATAAGAGCCTTAGGCTGGCTGTTTGGAGACTGTCTGCTTTTTAAATACTTTGTTGTTTTTTTTTTCAATTTAAATTTTCTATGAGACGTTCATTTATGTTGCACCGGTATGCAGCGTTCATTTCAGAAGACAATAAGTGTTACCCCACATACACCACCATTATGGTTTATCGTAAATTATCACTCAGAAATATCAGCCTACGGCGTTGAATAAATAAAGAGACGAAAACTGTCAGTACGTTTTCGCCATTAGTCACATGTCCAAACCACGTGACACAAATAGCCGATATTTGGCTGCATACCTTAAGAAAATTGGCAACGAATGGTCAGTGTCGTAAATAGGTCTTCATCCGCTTGGGCGACTGTCGGATTGAATTGTTTTTCCCCATTAAATAACTGACCAGGCGTATAACGTTAATCCATGGTCTGATGATCAATGGCTAGTCTGCTGGCTACGGATTCGTGATTATCGTTGACCAGACAAAATAATAAAGTGCTGCCAGGTGGCTGTGGTAAAAGGGGGTCGTAGTTTCCCAAACGAACATTGCATACTGTGAATCTACCCCGAGGAAAAGACTACCACATTCTTCGAAATGGGTTGATTTGCAGAGATGCTGTACACAACCAGCATGGATAAACATGATCTCGGGGATGCCTGGATTAATTTTAACCATGGTTCTACACGTTCTACTTAACCTTAGCAATATCAGAATGAATAGGTGTCATAGAACGCGTTGATTTGCTAGTTCCATTCCATCTGTCCGATTTCGTTTGCCGCTTTTCATTAGTAGCAAGGCACATTTTTCTATGCTAAATTCCATCCTGTGTCCTGACTGTACATTCGCACGGCGTGTATTAGACTTTCCAGTAATTTTTCATTTTTTGCAAACAGTTTGATTTCGTTCCTGGCGGGTTTTTCACACCAGTGTTAGCAAATGTTCTTTTACGGGAGTCTGAGTGACAGCAAGTCTCCTCAAGTTTCCGGGACTCTTCTCAGTATTCTGGACGATCTTAACAATACTGTAGTTTGAATGGTCTCCGCTTACCCTCCAATTTTCAACTTTTATTTGGCCTTTGGGGATTGTTCCAAATGCACCAACTACAATTGCTTTTATTGTTATTATTATTGTCATTAATATTATTATTTAATTTTCTGCTTTACTTTCGGTTTCCTAAAATCCTACACCCAGTTTTCGCAGAAAAACTAGGGTGAGAGTAGTTTGCGATTATATGAATTTTTTTGTTGCCAGTTTCGGTTTTTTTTTTTCGGTTTCTCTGTTTAATGGCATATCAACCTTTGTAGGTTATTTAATGCCAAAGCCATTCTTCTAAAAGAACAGTAGTGGTACTATTTAACCCATAGCTGGAAGGATAAGGGGGTTCATACCTTTCCCAAGGGTATTTGCCCGAAAGTGAACGTAATCATATTTACCAACCCCTCCGCTCGGGAAGGATATGACACAAGGTTAATTTTTAAGCGGAGTTTAACAGGTTTGAATTCGGAATCTTCCTTCTCCTAGACTAGTTACCTCCCCAAGGCTGAAGAACCTTGTCTGCCCAACTATTTACCCATAGCTGGAGGGAGAATAATTGGATTCATACCTTTCCCAAGAGTATTAGTGCTATGTGAAATGCAATCAGTCAGGTCCAGGATTTGAACTCGTGTCGCCGTACCTCCTATAATTGTTTACAAATAATTATTATATGTCCATATCCTACGACGATAACCATTACACCACGGGCACCTCCGAAAGTGAACGTAATAGCACGACTAGCGTACAAACTCGCTTACGACGATTCCGCAGGCCATCGCTTTAACCATTAAACCACGAGGACACCTACCTTGCCTCTTTCGGGTGATATTTTTCAATCTGTATCATTATTGTTATATCTCCCGAGATTTTCACCTCCAACGTTAACTGATGGCCCTGCACTGAAGTCTGAGTGACAGTAAGTCTCCTAAGATCTCCAGGACTCTTCTCAGTATTCAGGCTGGTCTTACTAATGCTGTTGTTTGAATGACCTTGATTCGTCCTCCGATGTCAAACACTTCCAACCATCTTTCCAAACCTTTGGTGACATTTTCATCGAGCCAGTTACAACGGGTATCAACGTCACCATCATTTTCCACAGCTTTCTTAGCTTTCAGGCAAGGTCTAGGTACTTGTACCTTTTTCGATTTCTTTTACTTTTAATCGGTGGTTCGCTGAAACTATAAAGTCCTCTATAGAGTAAATTATTTTCTTTTTTTATCTCTTGGTTCTGGTCTCCAGGCTAGAATTAGAGGATCCGATTTTATCTCAAAATCCCTGAGAATTTTAAGCGTTTCATTCACTTGGATGGATTCTAGTTTTTGCATGTACCGTTTAGCAGTAAATTCAAATTTCAATTTCTTGCACACTACACAGTGAATTACCTTTCCCACCCTGTCGTGTCGAGTCATATAAGTCGATTGTTAGTTATATTCACTTATGTACTTAAATCGTTTTATTTCTTACACCACTTATCCTATTTACCCAACCCCTCCGCTCTGGCAGGATATCACGCAAGGTCAATTTTTCAGCGGAGTTTAACAGGTTTGAATTCAGAGTTTTCCTTCTCCTAGACTAGTTGCCTCACTAAGGCTGAAGAACCTAATCTGTCCTACTATTTACCCATAGCTGGAAGGAGAATAATTGGATTCATACCTTTCCCAAGGGTATTAGTGCTATGTGAAATACAATCGGTCTCGTCCAGGATTTGAACTCGTATCATCATGTCCAATTCCTACGACGTTAACCATTACACCACGGGCACCTCCACCACTTATTCTACATTTGCTATTCTGTTGCGTATTATCGATTTTCGTTTTAATATAATTGGTCCTTATGGTGCTTCTTTTATGCTGTTGTTTGAAGAGATTCAGTATCTCTCGTGAGATTTCCATTTCGTAAACATGGTCGCGTCTTCTCGTTGGATATTTGGCAAGTTTGTCGCTTGAAATATTACATACTGTGAAATATCAACCTTTGTAGGTTATTTAATGCCAAAGCCATTCTCCTAGAAGAACGTTACTCCTCTTTTCACACCAAAGTTAATTTCCGTTGAAGTTTTAGTGACAGGCAGTTCCCACAAGTGTAAAGGACTCTTCTCAGTATTCTGACCGATCTTGATAATGTTGTCGTCTAGATTATGTCCGCTTATCCTCTTATTTCCAAATCTTCCAATCGCTTTTATCAATACTTTGTGTATTGTTCCAACCGCACAACTTACAATTAGTATCACAATCACCTTCATGATCCATAGTTCTTTAGCTCTCAAGCAAGGTACTGGTACTTTTTGCTGTTTTCGATTTCTTTTAATTTTACTCTGTGACACGCAACGACAGCAAAGTTCACTATTCCACAGGTTCAATTTTTTGTTGTTGCCTGTCACTTGATCTGGTTGTCTAGTCGAGATTAAATATTTTTTTATCTCGAAATTCAAGAGAAGTTTGTGAGTCTCACTCTCTAAGAGGAATTCTTGGTTGTGCATATATTATTAGTTCATAAAGTCAATTTCTAATTTCTTGCACAGTTCCCAGTAGAACACCCTCTTCACTCAGTTGTGTCTAGTCTTATACTTATTTTGCGCTAATTCACTGCATTTGCTTATTATGTCATTGATTATTTCGTCTCTATCGCCACAGAACATACATTTGCTATTTTGTTGCGTCTTATCTATTTTTGCTTTATTATAGTTGGTGTTTATGTCAGTGTTTTGTGCAGCTGTTGGAAGGATTCAGTTTCTCTCTAAAATTTTTTTCTTAGCCATATTCAACTGTTCTCGTATTAGATTCCTCTTGTTTATCGCTTGAAATATCCGTATAGTTGTTTTTCTTCCCATTTTTGCTTTTTATTTATTGTAGTTCTGTTGTTTTGTTTTCTAGTTATTGTTATTTTGGTTTTGTTTTTATATTTATTTTACAATTATAAAATTTTTTTGCACCGGCATTAGCTGATAGTTTCTCCCTAGAGTTTGAGTGAAGGCAAGTCTCCTCAACTCTCCATGACTCTTCTCTGTCTTCTGGTCGATTTTGATAATCCTGTAGTCTGGATGGTGTCAATTTGTGTTCTTGTTTTCGAGTCTTCGAGTCCCTTTACCACTTCCTTAAGGATTCTTCCAAAAGCACCAAATATAATTGATATCATCGTTACATTTACGTTCCGTAGTTTTTAGTTCTCAAGCTAAGTCACAAGGTCTGGTTGTTTGGCCGAGATTAGAT
>OY757942.1:31039001-31056501 GCA_963585895.1 Sepioteuthis lessoniana
AATAAAATGGAAATTCAATAAAACGAGGAGGTAACTCCTTAATCTCGCCCCCTCCACCCCACGTGTCTATTCTGTTTTAATTAATTATCCATTGGATCTGAAGAAGTCCTGTACAAATTTTTCTTCATGTTTTTGGTTCGCACCAGAAACTGAAAATACAGGATGGAAATAAATTTGTAATCCTGAATTAACCGGTCTTTGGTTTTTTCTTAAATATATATATATATATATATATAATCAGAAGAAAACATACAATCGTTTAGAAAACGTTGGATGAATCGGAAATGTTCAAATGCTGATCAAAAAAGCTTTATAAAAAGTAAACAGAATTTGATTCTCACCTTCTCAGATTTATTTCTTCACACATTCTTTTTTTTTCTTTAAAATAGAAAACAGGGAACAATCGTCAAATGAAAATTTCCATCTTAACCAAACCAAACTAAATCAAGTATTTAAGATGTTCACTACACTGCTATGATGAAAGTGTTGAAATATATCTTGGGAAATGGATAGAAATTATTTATGAACAGTACATTCTATAACCTTTATGATCATTACCATATAGAAAGTAATGGTCAGAAGTAATTCCCTTGAGACTGAAGTCTCTTTCTCAGAAGTATTTGAACAAGTAAACCAAAATCAGTTTTATCAAATAAAGCTGCAGGACTTTTAACAGTTTTGATAAAGAGCATCCAAACCGATTTTCTTCTTCCCAACTCTTTAAAAAAAAAAACTATGTAAATTCGCCTTTTAAATCTCCTTGATTGATAGCGAACAAGATTTTAGAAGAACCACTGCATCGACGCAGATATAACGCATAGAGAAAAGGCTAGACAGGGACTGCAGAAGAATGCTAAGAGTTTCAGTGAACAAATCCTGGAAGCCAAACCCTACCAAACAATAGCGATACGACCGCTTACACCCCCTCTTTAAAACCATCCAAGTCAGACGAACAAGACTTGCGGAACACTACTTGAGAAGCAATAATGAATTTATAACTAACGGTTTCCTATGGACCCCAACGCATAGCCGTACCAGTGTTGGTCAGCCATCAAGAACTTGCCTACAATAACTCTGTATGGATAAAGGATGCAGTTTAGAAGACCTGCCGGGAGCGATGAATGATAGGGACGGGTGGAGAGAGAAATAGAGTCAGGGAAATCCTTTCTTGTAGTATGACTTGATAATGATGACAATTAAAACTATATTTTGAAATTCAATTTAATTTAGCATTCCGAACCATTGTACACGGCAGAATTAATTTTTATTAAGATTTCATAATTTTTGAGTAATGCTTCTATTTCACTAGCCCCAAAAACAAGCAGTTTGGAGAAAACGGACTGTTTGTTTAAATACTTATCTGCGGTAGTGTAGATGCAAATAAGAATTACGTTTCACCTGAATCACAACATTAAAACTGATTAACGATTCATCCAGAACAAGAGCAAAATATCAAGACGTTGTTTTATGAGTATTTAAAAAAGACGCTTCGATGGTGTCATTCTAAAGCTTACCCTTCTTCAGGAAAGGATTTTGCCTCAAGAGCCTAATCCTTTTTTTCCTGACACCTTTACGCCTGCCTGATAACTAATGTGGATGTTTTAGATTAAAATGCAATGCATAATTTTCCAGCATCTGATTATCTGCTTTAAAAGCAAAAAAAAATCCTGGTTTATAACTAGTTAAGATTTATATCTAGGTTTCTTGTTATCTATGGAAAGCACGTGTCTACCATTTGCGCTGAATTAATTTTGAAGAAATCATTGCTTTTTTTTTGGGGGGGGGAATAAAAGGGATGACAAGGCGGGATTATAATTTGAATTATTTAAAATTTAAAAAAAGAATTAAATAATTCACTTCGTCATATTTGAGTCCTTCCCGAGATACAGTAACTGAATAATATTTTAATAAGTTTAGCTTAGTTTTACGCACAGAAAGGGGTATTTGAGAACTAGCGTGAACAGAATTCAAGAAACAAATTGCCTACTTACCTATCACTAAACCTATACTAGGTATCTGGAGGTGAGACTACAGTCCTGGGGAGTGAGGGGTTACTAGCTACTTTTTCCAAATTCTATCTGATCCTGAAGATCCTATTTCTGGGTCAAATAGATACAGTTTGGTTGGGTTTCTTCGTTTACTGGTATATCAACCTCCGTTGTTTATTTTATGTAAGTCTTGAACCTCTTCATATATAAAGGTAACATATTGAACCTTGACCGAGCCGTCAATTAAGAGATGCACCTGTGTAAATAAGCAGAGGAACAGCGGAAACAGGTGCATCCGGTCGAAGATATCGGAATATCACGTTGACTTGTGGACGCGGTTGAATTCGGTGCAGATGCGTACACCCACAGGAAGCAGGTGGTCGTCAAACAATTATATAACCAGGTGCCACAGACGGCTTGAGTCAGTTGGAGTTCAGTTCCAGTCGCAGTTGGAGATAGGTTGCCCGCGGAGTGAGAACCAGCTCCAGACAGAGGGCTTGGACCTTCAGTGTCCCACGGTTGAGCAGCCCAGCAGAATGAGCAAGAAGTGCTCCTATGGTCAGAAGAAGTTTGGGTCAGTAAGTAGTAGTCTATTCCCATCCCCAACTCATCTCTCACATACAACCAACATCAACCCTTTCGCAACCCTTTCGAGAATAAAGTGTGAGGTATATTTTTCTAAAGAAGTGTGTTCGTTCGTTATTTGAAGTTCGTCATTATGTTTCTGCTTACATCTGCATGTATATGGGTGTACAACATAAAGCTGAAAATAAATATAATAGACCGACTGAAGTTTATATTCTGTACATGCGCGTGGCTGTGTGTGGGGGGTTGTTTTGGTTTGGTTTTAAGGCATTTCAACCATTGTTGGTTATTTAATGCTAAATTTTTTTTCAACATATATATATATATATATATATTTTCAAGAAAAAAACAAAACCGGTCACATTAGGATTATAAATTTATTTCCATCCTAATGTGACCGGTTTTGTTATTTTCTTAAAGAAGTTATTGCTCTATAAATATCAGTTACATTGAGCTCTTTACCAGGAAAATTCAAATGTTCACGGTTGAATTTTTTTTGTCCCGATGGAATTACTCCCAACTCCGGTTTAACTGGACCGAATAATACTATATATATATATATATATATATATATATATATATATATATATATATATATGATTTCTAACATAATTTAAAGTTAATGAGCATAAGTTCATTTTTTTTTGCATACATTTGAATTATTCCACTTATTTCTCTCTAATACGAAGAATTCTATTTACAATTAATCATTTGTTTGCACACAGTTAAACGTTTTCACATATTGCTATTTAACACTGACAATTCAATTGATCATCAGCCATATGTTTACACACATTTAAATGATCAAACAGTTCTATTTCTAACAATTCAGTTTTGCATGAGTCAACAAAGTTAAAGGGTCCAAAGTATTGCCAGGTATCACCAATAATTCAAGTAGAAATAAGTCATTTGTTTATACACAGTAAAATGATCGAACAATTCTACCTCAAGCAATTAAGACCTTTTCTTGGCACTCATTCTAAATGTCAAACAGTTCTATTTGACCCATAGATAAGGCCCTGAGAAATGTTACCACTCCATACCAGAGTGGACCTGGGAGTGATGGAAATGAAGGGATATACCGCATTCCCCAAAACTCCTCACCATCAGACTGTTTAGCTTCATATCTGCAACACTCGTTCAGGGAGTCTTAACCCTTCCCTTCTGTAGCAATTCAGTCAATTCCATTAACAGCCTCGGCCGACTGGGCTCATGTGTGTGTGTGTGTGTGTGTGTGTGTGTGTGTGTGTTTGTGAAAATATAGGTGGATGATTAAAACCTGATATTATGTCCCCATTCAAATCAATATGTATACAATATATGCCAATTCGAAAGAAAATCGGGTGATATTTAGAGGTCTCGTAGTTTGAATACCTTATAAATCATTCTTGTCAAATTAAGTATAATTAAGTATTGGCGAAAAAAAAACGTGATTTCGTATTTTTCCATTTATTTTCCAATACAGTCAACAATACTCACTTAGAAGGTTCTGAGCAGAAGGTCATTTAACGATATAAGATATTATCAATTTATTTCTACCTTAGATGACACATGTGACATTGATAATCTTAACCAAAGAAAACAATTATATCTTCAATATTCACAAGACTCTACAATGGTGGAAGATTACATTAATTTAATCAAAAATTGATCATTTCAATTTCGGCGGAAATAAGATATTTAATAAAAAAAAACATTTAAAGCAATATTTTATCGTTAAATTTCTGAGAAATAATGAATTTTAGAAACTGAATTTAGTACTGGAAGTTACATGATCACAGGATCCATGATCTTACCCTTGAAAAGTGAAAAGCAAACGAAGCCCCTTATATCATTCAGTTTGACTAGAATTTGATATAAAGGTAACTTAGATGAATAAGAAAAAAAGGACAATAAAAAAGGAAAGAAAATAACTAGACCAGTTTAATTCCGCTAAAAGTCCAGTTGGCTGAGGCTGTAGAATACACTGACTGCATCTCTGCAGAAGGGTAAGACCTCCATAACGAGTGTTCTGGATATGACATTAAACCCTTTGATGGCGAGGCTTCAGTCTTGGAGATTTGGAGAATGTGTAGTACCCTTTCATTGCCATTGTTCCCAGGACCAATCTGACCCAAACTGGTCGTAACTGATAGAATCCTATCTATGAGCCAAGTAGAACAAACTCTATGCAAACAAATGACTGATGTAAAATTTTAACTGTTATATAGCAATACTTGAGACTTGGTGAAATAGTTAAAGCGATGGACTGTGATATCGTAGTAAGCGAGTTCGTACTCCAGTCACGCTATTACGTTCACATTCGGGGAAATACACTTAGGAAATGTATGAACCCCCTTATCCTCCCAGCTATGGGTTAAATAGTACCATTGCTGTTCGTCTAGGAGAATAGCTTTGGCTTTAAATAACCTACAAAGGTTGATATGCCATTAAACAAAGAAACCATACCAAACCATCAGATTATACATTTAGGGTTTTGTTTAATGGTATATCAACCTTCTCTGGTTATGAAAATAACTGTGTAGACATTTTGACATTATCAAAAATTGGAACTGACTTCGTCTACATATGTCAGCACTCGTCGTGTCAAGGTGACACGAG
Source organism: Sepioteuthis lessoniana (assembly GCA_963585895.1). NCBI lineage: Eukaryota > Metazoa > Mollusca > Cephalopoda > Myopsida > Loliginidae > Sepioteuthis > Sepioteuthis lessoniana. Next base: position 31,044,176 of record OY757942.1, read on the forward strand.
TTCAGACCTGGACGTGGCTGTTTACATTTCACATGGCGTTTATACTCTTGGGAAAGGTATGAATCCAGCTATAATCACTTCAGCTATGGGAAAATAGTTGGATAGACTGCGCTCTTTTGCCTTGGTGTAGCATCCGGTCTTAGAGAGGGAAAACATTGAATTCAAACCTGTTAAACTCAGCTTAAAAAACGGACCTCGTGTCACATCCTGGTCGTGCGAAGGGGTTGGGTAAATATGTACATGTGTCAGCGGTAATTCTCGATACATTTTGCTCTGTTGTCACTGTATGTTTTAACTGCCCTTTTTTTGTGAAACTCAGGATACTGCGAGTGCATTCTCATCCTATCGAACTCTATAGAAGCTTTCCTTGCGTCCTACATTTAAATTAAACGTAAAGACATGTCTTCTTTTAGAATAATACACTTGGAAAGGCGTAACACGTCTTATGGTTCACCAATCAGCTGGTGCTGTATAAAACACCGACTGTTTCTCTGCAGAGGGGGGAAGGCTTCCCCAACGAGTGTCGCAGATATAAAACTTAACAATCTGATGGTGAGGCTCCAGTAATGCTGGAACTTTCGGGAATACGGAGGTTAAATAATCTAAAACTTCAATTTCGATACATATCTTTTTTTACCCTATTTCGAATCTGTATACTTCCTGGCACTGATATAAGACGAAATGTTGGTTGGTTGGTTGGTTGGCTTTATGGTTTATCAATCTTTGTAGGTTATTCAATGCCAAATTCATTTTTATTCTGTTCTATTTCAAACAATTCAGTTTCAATTCCAAATTCATTTTTATTCTGTTCTATTTCAAACAATTCAGTTTTGCATGAGTACTCAGTTTACTTGCAAAAACATTTCTCTTTCAAGCTATTCAGTTTATTCAAACAGTCCTAATTTAGTTTTGTATAAGTATAGATTTTGTTTACACACCGTTAAATGTCAAAACAGTTCTATATTAATTCATTTTAGCGTAAATACAGTTTCAATGTCAAAAACTGTTCCATTTAAAACAATGCAATTTAGCGTGAGTACGGGCCAGAGTGGAACTGGGAGCAACAGCAATGACATTGTGCTCTGCATTCCCCAAAATCCTAGCATCATTGGAACCTCACCATCGGATTGTTTAGTGTCGTCTCCTTGACACTCGTTGGTGGGGTCTTACCCCTCTGCAGATGTGCAGTTGGTGCATTCACAGAGTTAATATCAAACAGTTTTATTTCAGATAATTCAGTTTAGTACACAGTTTAGATGTCAAAACAGTTCTATTTCAAATAATTCACCTTAGCATAAATACACAGTTTAAATGCAAAAAAACCCCGATAAACTCAAGAAACTACGGTTTAGTTCTATTTAACCCAAAGATAAGACATTTATCAGGTGCTACCACACCGGGCCACTCTTGAACTGGGAGCGATGGCAATAAAAGGGTACTCCGTGTTTCCCAAAGCTCCAGCATCAGAGCCTCACCATCAGATTGTTTAGTGTAGTATTCAGGACACTCGTCGGTCTTACCCTTCTTCAGAAAAGCTTTGCTGTACGCCTAAGCCCAAAGGCCAAATGTACTACATATATTGATTAAATAATAATTTGCCAATCAATCAAACAATGAAGTATTTTTAAAAAGAAATTAACTCCTAAACATCACATGATAATAACATATTTCAGACGTTTTCAAACGTTTTTTTATTCTTAACCTTTTTAGACCAAATCTTTTTCAAAATTTTCTCATTCAGTTGTCTGCTGTCTACATTTAAAAACCTGAAATTTCAGTTATCCCCTCTGAAAGTAATCATAAGTGTATATAACAGATAAGGGCGTCGGCTGCGAAATATCACAATGCAGTGGGGTGAGTCACCCTGGAGTAAAAACAATAACAAACGCCCAATATCCAAAATTCCACGCCATGATGGTCATTGAAATTGCATTGCTGCTGCTGCCGCTCAAACGCACACCTCCCAATCCTCTCCCTGTTACAAGCACCTGTGCAGTGGCAATTTCAAATTCGTGAGATCATTCTGCTGGACCTTGTATTTGATGTGTAGTCTTTATCGGGGCTGGAACACCGACTGTTCCCGCCAGAAGAAACCTTGCTAACTTCCTGGCTGCCGGGCACTCTTTTCTATAGATAAATTTATAGATAACGTTGGTAGTCCGAGAGACGAAAAGGCAAAACGGAATATCAATTGACGATAGACAGGGCTGCTTCCTTTCTCACCCTTGTCGCCCGTGCGTGCCGGTGTTTAAAATTGTTGTTTGCATGCAGGAAAAAGATAACGAGATACCCCCAAAGTCAGACCACTGGACACAGCGGCGCGAATGGCCTCTAACTGGACACGGGCAATTTGCAAATAAATTGTTTCGAATGATGGATGACTAGCAACGGAGTTACGCTTTAGACAGACCCTCCTTGTCCACTCGTGTTTCTCCAAACTGACACACTGCAACACTGGACACATTTACACACAGATACATAAAAAAAAACGCAGAATAGGAAGACACGAATTAACAAGACAACCAGAGATGAAGACACACGCAGACACACAAAACAGCTAAATATAGGGACATACATATGCAGATGAGTTCTCCCGCACGCGCACACGGAAAACATATTTTAAACTAAGTGAAGAACTCGTCTACGTCCGGTAAAATGCCAAAGCGAGGATCACGTCCGGTAAAATGCCAAAGCGAGGATCACAGCTGGTAATTGTTGGTTTGGATTCTTTGTTTATTGGCAACTTAACCTTCATGGGTTATTTAGTTCTAAACCCATCTTGGAAGAAGATCAGCTGTGATTCTATGTAACCTATAGCAGGTAGTATAAATAGGGGTTAACAACTTTCCTAAGAGAATTAGTCCGAAAGATAAGATGATAACGGAGATAGAGTTCGAACACGCTTCATAGACTTGCTATGACTCCATGGAACCATATATATTTACTAATCTTTTTTTTTTTTAGTTCTGTTTACATACCTTTGGTTGCTTAGGTTACCTACAGTAATTTACTAAGGGCTTCACCCTTCTCAGTACTGAACAGGATAATTGCAGGTTACCTTCAGAAATGCCCCTCATAGATGTTCTTTAATAAACTTTGCTTTGGCACACACGCCTTACTTTGGTTAAGGTACCTATGGTCTATAAGTCGTCACTCATCTAAGTACTGAGCAGGGTCGGGGATGCTTAACCTCGTTTCCAAATATCGCTATGTATCGCTAAGAATTCAGTTAGAAAGTCATTTGTTTACATGCAGTTAAATGGTCAGCCACTTCTTGATTTCTAACCATTCAATTTCATATAAGTCATTTGCTTGCGCACAGTTTAACTGTTAAACAGGTTTAGTTGAACCAATTATAGGAACCCATCAAGTGCTACCACTCCGGGTTAGAGTGGATTGGGGAGCACTGTCTAGGAAGAGATACTTCGCATTCCTCAAAGCTCCAAGACTGGAGCTTCACAATCAGATTGTTTAGCATCATATCAAGACACTCATTGTGGTGGGGTTACCCCTTTGCAGAGAGACAGTCTATGTATTCTATAATCCTAGCTGATTGACGGGAAGAATAGTAGTGGTACTATCTGACCTATAACTAGGTAAATACGGGGATCATTAAATAAGTTCCCAGACTTTTTTCTCATGGACACTTTTATTGATAGTACACACATAAAACTTTAGTCCCCTTCGAAGTAATCTCCTCCGGGTGCAATGCAATTTTTGTACTGTTCCAACAACTTCTGGAAGGCCCCATGGAAGTCCTCTTGTGTGAGCGTGTCAATGACCCTCATACACAGCCTCTTTCATCTCCTCAATTGTCTCATAACGACAGCCTCTGAGCTTAGGGAATAACCAAAAGTCACAGGGAGAAAGGTCTGGACTATAGGGACGGTGAGGAAGTGTCTTGATGCCCATCTTTGTCAAATAGTCTTTGACAACGATGGAGTTGTGGACTGGTGCATTGTCCAGCTGGAAATGCCACTGACCCGATTTGAAGAGTGCTGGCCTCTTCCGATGGAATCTCTTCCTGAACTCCCTTAAAACCTTAACATAGTAACCCTAACCCTAACCCTTTGGCTAATCAACTCTGGTGTATTGACATCCTTACTCCTCCCACAACTCTCATCATCCCTCACAGACGCCCTGGCTTCTCTTATGCAACTCAAAAACTGATGCTCGATTAATTCAAGATGCTCCAAAAGCAGTCTGAAGCATTCCATACGTTTCTGTGGCATTTTTCCAAGTTTAAAACGCTATTTCATTGCATATCGTTCTTCTAAAGTGTTCTCACGTCTAGATTGAATTTTTGAAATTCACCAGCTGTGACAATAATTCTTTAGTAGGGTGTATTCCAATTCCTGCTGTAGCTGTTCCTTTGAACCTGATATCATAAAAATTGGTCAGTCATCTCATAAAATGTATAGCAAATACATACTGAAATTTCAAGAGTCTACGACAATTTTCAATACCTGTACAAAAAATAAGTCTGGAAACCTATTGAAGGCACCACGTAAGAGAGTTCGTACTTTTCCCAAGAGTATTAGTCCGAAAGTAAATATAATAGCCCGCCCGATGTTCGAACTCGCTTACTACGACCCCTTTAACCACTACGACACAGAAACTCACTTGTTGCCAAATATATTTATCCTTTTATTGTTTACTCTTGCTACTCAAGAATCATATAATTTCTTAAAGAAACCTCGAAATATTTTTAAAAAGGAAAATCAATCAATAATTAAAAAAGAACATCATAATTCAATTGAACTTCAAAGCTTATTCTGGCGATTCCAAAACAAATCAACACGAAGAAGATTGGAGAAGATATGATCGAAATGATTCTTCTACACTTAAACCCATTCAAGTTCACCGGAAAAAAAAACATTTCAAGAATTGTTTATTTATTTATTTATTTATTGTGATTTGAACTAGTTTGACCCTTAAAATCATCAAATATTTTTTATCATTTTTCGAAATAAGAATAACAAAAAAAGAAAAAAAATAAGAACAACAAAAAATAATTAATTAAATTTTATAAGAGGGTTCATTTTTCCATTTTAATTCAATGTCGAATGATCACCCAATTCCGTAACAGTTAGAAAAGTTAAATAATCAGAATTGCCCAGTCGGCTTGGGCTGTAGAATACACCGACTGCAACTCTGCAGAGGGGTAAGACCCCCACCCCCCAACGAGTGTCCTGATATGACACTAAACAAACTGATGGTGAGGTTCCAGCAGTGCTGGAGCTTTTGGGGAATGCGGAGAACCCCTTCATTGCCATTGCTCCCGGGTCCACTTGCCCGGAGTGATAGCACCTGATAGGGCCCTATCTATGGGTTATATAGAACTAACAACAGACTTATGCTAAACAGAATTGTTTGAGTAAACTGAATAGCTTGAAATAGAAATGTTTTTGACAATTAAACCGTACTTACATTTAAACTGCGTGCTTATACTTAACTGAATTATTTCAAATAGAACTGTTTTTCGACATTAAAACTGTATTTACACTTAACTGAATTGTTACATATAACTGCTTGAATAGTTTGAAATAGAAATGTTTTTGAAAATTAAACTGTGTACTTATGCTAAACTGAATTGTTTTAAATAGAACAGATTATTTACATAAAAATGGTTGATATGCCATCAAACCCAACAAACCAAACCAAATAATCAGAAAGGTCGAATAATATTAGTTTTTTTTTACTTCCAGTAGGGTGGGTCCTTTTTTTCATATTTGTTCAAAAAACGAATAACCATTCGATGTATAATCAGAATCCAAAATCAAAAAGATAAAATAATTTATTTTTTGAAAATTAAAAGCAATTGCGGTGAGTTTGATGTTCTAATTAGATCAAATCCCACCCACCCCAAAAAGAAGAAAAAAAAATGATGGAAATTTTTTGGTTCATGGTGAACTTGAATGGGTGCACCTGTTAAATAATATTGGTAATGAATATAGTCTGTTTAATCCAAAATGAATATAGTCTGTTTAATCCAAAATGAATATAGTCTGTTTCATCCAAAATGAATTACTTAGTTTGGTAAGTTTACAATAAACCCTAAACTTTAAACTTTTATCTAATTTGTTACTTTTAAATTTAAAGAATACCAAACTAACTGTTATATAAAACTTTCTATCAATCAGTTTTTTTTTTCTGACCAAAATTTTTAGTCTAATTCAATCTTGGTGGGAAGATTTATCTTCACATCTCTTCATTGTTCTTTAAGAGGTTTGCTCTCTAAACATACGAGTTAAGGTTCGCTAGATATTTTTAAATAGGTTTTATCTATCTATCTATCTATCTATCTATCTATCTATCTATCTACCGACTTATTTATCTATCTTAGTATATCCGTAAACCTAGCTTATGAGTTCAATAGTAGCACTACTGGGTATCCGTCACGCGCCCCACCGAACGAGCGAGTATGGCACAAGGTCTTTTTAAGGTGGATCCGGTCGCAGGGCCGCAGGGCCGCAGCCCACACGCGTCCGGTATTGCCATTGTACCAATACTGTTTTTCTCCTAAGGTAGCCTTGCCATTAACTAACCAACGAAGGCTGATACGCCATTAAAAAAAGACAGCAAAGCAAAAAAATCAGCCTCTTTCTTTCTTTCTGTCTTTCTTTCTTTCTCATTCTGTTGCTATATATCAATCACAATTTCTGTCTATTAATCTGTCTATGTGTTAATACATAAAATTTGCTAAATTAACATCATCATTATGATCATGTCATGCCTCCAGTACGGCTATCCATGACCCTCTCGCCACTCCCCCCTATCGTTCATCACTTCTGGCAGGTCCTCAAGGCTACATCCCGTATTCTCATAGAGCTGCTGTATGTAGGTTCGAGCTGGTCGTCCTACCTTTGCACGTCTATATGAAGGGGTCCACTGGAGTACATCACTTATGAGCTCGTCCCTACTTCTCCTGCAGTGTCACACATGTCTGGTTCGCTTAATTTTGATAGTTTTCATGATGGGTGGTAGGTGACCGTACAGCTCCAGGACTTGTTCAATATTGCTCGCAGCATTCTTATGTAGTTGTCATCGAGCTTTTTCTCCATACGTTTAGTAAGCGTCCATGTAGTGCATCCATATCGCAGTATCGACACGACCGCTGCTTGGAAGAAACCGCGTTTCATTTTATCGGTCAGGTCTGACTTCCATATGACCGATAGCTTATCGATAGCTGTCCATGCCTTTGTTAGCCGCGTGTCCCTATCTTTTTCGGTTGATGAAACACTGCTTACTAGGTAGGTGAACTTGACTAGTAGTTTCAGAGAGCTACCGCCTAGTGCGGAGATGTCACAAACAATATAGTAGTATTTATTAGTTAGTCTAGTTTGGTTCGTTTAGGTTTAAATTGGCTTCTTTTTGCGGGTGAGGTCTTACTCTTCTGGTGATATTCAGTCGGTGTTTTCTACAGATCCAGCCGACGAGGCTGTTAAACATTTTTTTTTAATCCAGATTGAATAAAGGTTCGAATTCATGAAGAACTCACTTAAGCTGGAAAGTGACATTAAGATAAACCAGAAAAATGAATAACATCATTAAATGTGTATTCTCAGAGGTTCTCGGGCCTTAATGCTTGTCGTCGTAGTAAATGAACCCGTCGATACGAGTTCAAACCCTGTACGAGATTGGTTGCATTTCATATTGCACTAATAACCTGCGGAAAGGTACGAATCTAATTATTCTCTCTCCGGCTATGGGAAAACAGTTGGGCAGACTGGGTGGTTTAGCCTTGTTTAGGTAACCGGTCAAAAAAGATGAATCTGATCTCAAACCTGAAGAATTTTTTTTAAGAATTGACCTTGTGACACATTTATGCAAGTATATTCTTGGATTAGTCATTTGTTTTGCTTTTTTTTCTTTATTTTTCTTTATGTAACTAATCTATGTCATATATAGGTTCGGCGAAAACGTGCCACCGATTAATTTTTTCTTAATAACAAACACAACATGGAGATGAGTTTTAGCAGGCCACCAGGCTAGGTTTTGATGATAATGCCACAGTATGTCATAGAGTAAAAAATAAGCGCAATTAGAAAAAAAAATAGTGACCCGAAATTATCTAAAAACAACAATCACTCTTCATCATCATCATCATATCGCGCTGGTAGCACGGATATCCCTGACCCTCTCTCGCCACTCCTCCCTATCGTTCATCGCCCTAGGTAGGTCTCCAGGACAACATCCTGTATCCTCACATAGCTGCTGAATGTATGTTCGTGCTGGTCGTCCTGCTTTTGCGCGGCCATGTGTGGGGATCCATAAGAGTACATCTCTTATGAGTTCGTCCTTACTTCTCCAGCAGTGTCCTGCATGTCTGGTTCTTTTAACTTGAATAGTTTTCGTGATAGGGGGCAGGTGGCCGTACAGTTGGTGTCTTGTGGGGTGTTGCTGCCAGGACTTTTTCAGGATTGCACGCAGCATTCTTGTGTAATTGCCATCTAGCTTCTTCTCCAGCCGTTTTGTTAGCGTCCATGTAGTGCAGCCATATAGCAGTATCGATGTGACCGCTGCCTGGAAGAAAATGCGTTTCATTTTATCGGTTAGGTGTGATTTCCATATAATTGATAGCCTATTGATAGCTGTCCATGCTTTCGTTAACCGCGTTTCGATGTCCTTTTCGGTTGATTCGACGCTGCTTCCAAGGTAAGTGAATTTGTCTACTAGTTTAAGAGGAGTTCCTTCTAGAGTGGAGATGTCTCCCGTTTGATTATAGCACATATATTCCGTTTTGTGTGCATTAACATAGAGGCCTATGCTTGCTGCTGCTCGTTCCAAACTATGCAGTAGTGTTTCGGCTTGGTCAGGTGTATTTGCCAGTATCGCTATGTCATCGGCGTAGTCGGCGTCGGTAATTGTTGTTGCGGGGTACCTTAAGTTTCTAAAAAGTGTAATGTCCTCAGTAATTAATATTTTCATTAATACTTGTGATAAGAAAACCATTGGCTGCAACATCCCCAATAAATAAATTCCTACACCTCAATGAAAAGTGACTCTGAACAAGACTGTTTGTGCCACTTGATGATATAGATGGCCAAAACACTTCGGATGCGCTATCAGCCACTTTCATAGATTCCTGATTATTTTTGCATTTTCAAAAGAGATAGTCACGACACTTTCTTATCTTTGAGTGATAAGGGTCTCAGCTCTATTCACGCCGTTCGAAAACCGCGCTAAAATGGATAATTCTGCCAAAGGAAGAGGCCAGACGAGCCGTAGACAAATGTTATCTCGAAACGGACTCTTAGAGACACAACATCGGGTGAGTTTTCAAGAAATTAATACGAGTAGCAGATAACCAATTTCTCTGATATTCTTATTGGTCGAATATTCTCATAGGTCGGATATTCTCATTGGGCAGATATTCTTATTGCTCGGATATTTTTATTGGTTGGATTTTGTTATTGGTCACTGAGTTGGAAGATTCAATACTAAATACAGTTGTAGTTGTTATTATTAGAGTTTTTCACATCAGCGTTAGCTGATGGTCTTTCTCAGGAGTTTGAGTGACAGCAAGTTTCCTCAACTCTCCAGGACTCTTCTCAATATTCTGGCCGTTCTCAATAATGCTGTAGTTTGGAGGGTCTGCTCTCATCCACCAACTTCCAAGTCCTCCAGTCCCTTTAATAATCCTTTAGTTATTGTACCAAAAGCACCAATTACGATTGGCATAATTGTCACCTTCATGTTCGATAGTTTATTCTTTCAATTCCCTTGTAAGTATTGTTGTTGTTGTTGTTGTTGAAATGGTTTATCTGTAATGCCTCCTCGGGCATCTCCGATTTTTTCTATCTTCTCACATCGTACTTTGAAAAAGGAATTTTTGCGCATAATATTTTCCGTGCAAAAATTCTTTTTTTTTTTTATTAAAAGAATGTCTACATAAGGATCAAAATCTGTTTTGTAATTCATATGTTAGGAAGACATTTTAAATAACGGTAATCAAACTGTAGCATCGGAAGTCAACAACATTATTAAGGTTCAGTATTGGAACTCTCTTCTTTTCAAAAAGAAATCAAGATAAACATCTAAGTGATTAAATGTCTTTCTGTAATTAGAGATATTCGCACGATTATCTACCTGGTATACTAATCATTTCCCGTCCGATTTTTTGAGTCTTACTTTTTTACATGCTATTAATTTAATCACTTTACCACGACGGCTTTATGTCACACATTGCAGTGACAAGTCATTTTTTTCTCTTTATGTATGTATATGGTTTGTTCGTGGGAACCTCTGGTGGTGTGATAGTTAGCAAGTTAGACTAGCAAACCAACACAAGTGTTTTCGAGTCTTAATGGGCGCCCCATAAATTCGGCCTTGTGCCACATCAAAGCAAAGAGCTTTGTAAATTACCATTTGGTTTGTTTGCTGGTGTTTTATGGCATATCAACTTCTGTACGTTATTTAATACCAAACCCATTTTTTATACAAATAAACAGTACTATTTCAAACAATTCAGTTTAGGATAAGTACAGTTTCAATGTCAAAACAGTTCAATTTCAAACAATTTGGTTTAGCAGGTTAAATGTAGGTATACAGTTTGTTTTTTTTTAGTTTCTATTTCAAACTACTTAGTTTAGTCATACAGTTCTAATTTTAAAAAATAGTATGCCGTTTCGTTCTATTTGACCCATAGATAGGGCCCTATCAGGTGCTACCACTCCGGGCCAGAGTAGACCTGGGAGCGATAGCTTAGAAAAGTTTCTTAGAATTCCCCAAAGCCCCAGCATTACTGGAACCTCACCATCAGATTATTTAGTAACATATCCAAGGCACACGTTGGGGTCCAAGGTACAATCTGGCCCAGAGTAGTACTACCTGATAGGGTGCTATCTATGGGTTAAATAGAACTGCTTGACATTTAAACTGTGTGCAAACAGATGACTGATGCTAAATTGATAGTCAAAAATAGAACTGTTTGATCATTTAAAGATGTGTAAACAAATGTGTAATTGAATTTTTAGAGATACATAGCAATACTTGGAATCATTTAACTTAGTAGATTCATGCGAAATTGAATTATTAGAAATAAAAGTATTGGATCATTTAATTCTGTGTATCTACAAAATGTGTTTCAAAATCATATATCTTATATATATGCAAAAACAGGAGTTGGCCTTAAATAACCAACAATGTCTGATATGCCATGAAAAGCGAACCATGGACCTGAAATGTAATATTCTTGAAGTATGTCAACAGTTAATTAATTTATTCATTTATCTATTTATTTATTGTATTTTTCTTTACACTGAGCCTCAACTTGTTGAAGTTTAAAGATGATTGAGTAAATTAGATTTAGCAATTATAGATAATCGAATAATAACTAAACATGATCTATAAACACTTTAGAGATACTATTTGAAATATAATTTTCAGCATATTTATTTTTGGCATGCGTGCGTATGGGAAGCTATACGACCGATGAGAAAAGATCCAAAAAGAATAACTGAAAAAACAAAAAAGAAAGCAGAAATATTATATATATATATATACATTTATATATATAAATTATTTAAAGAAAAAAGCAATATTCGGTCACATTAGAATAATAAATTTATTTCCATCCAATAGAAAAATAAAATAAATTTATTATATTTTCCTATTGGATCTGATGAAGTCCTGTGAAAAATTATTTATTATTATTAATGCTCTTAACAGGATGGAAATAAATCTATTATTCTAATATAATCGAATATTTTTTTTTCTTGAAATAATATTATTTGTTCCGTGAATTTATTTACATTGAGCTCTTTACCAGGAATATCTAAATATTCGAAATTTGAATAATTTATTTGTTCTGACGGAATTGTTTCCTTCTTCGGATTTACTTGATTGAAGAATATATATATATATATATATATATATATATATATATATATATATATGTTAGTTTATTAGTTGTTGTAAGTTGACGGTGACCCGAAGGCTCCCTTTTCAATAGCTACTACACCGAAGTGTTGGTAAGGGCACTACACCTCTCCCTGGATTGGTCCACTTTACCCTTGAACCTAACCTTATAATGCTGAATCCTAGGCAAGGCGCCATCAAGTACCATTTTTTGAGTCTTTGATATGACCATTGCTGAACACTCTACTCATTAGGTCAATATATAAGTCTAACAGTGCAAAAAACGCACAGAAGGTAATCTTTATTAAGCAATACATCTAAACGGAGACGTGCAAAATAATGTTTATATCCCTAAGTATTGAACTGATGAGCAATGTTCAAATCCTGGGTGAGGCTGTTCGTTTGTCAGTTTGTATTAATGCCGCTGGGAAAAGCATGAATCAATTTGTTCTCACCTACCCTAT
>OY757942.1:31059001-31091501 GCA_963585895.1 Sepioteuthis lessoniana
AGCCTGCCCCTTTATTTACACACAGCTTAAGTGGCGAAAATTGGATGCATCTCTTTTCCAAGTGAAATGCTGACAGTATCCTCCTAGCTTTGAACTCGAGTCACCTTGTCTATTTCTCACAACGGTAACCATTGTACCACGAGCACCCCATATATATATATATATATATATATAATACCCACGCTTCGCAGCAATCTTTTTTCTTTCTTTTTTTACAAGTTTGTGTTTGTTTATGAAAGCAAAAAAAAAAATCCCCGTCCTTAGTTGATTTTGATTTCATAATTTCCCATGATCCTGAAAAGACAGCAGTTGCAGTGCATTGTTTCGGTCGTAAAACATCATTGACTCTAATTCAGGGTGCCCAAGAATTAACTTCTTTTGCCTGATTTTAGAACCTCTTAGAAAAACGACTCATTGGCCTAGTTGATAGAGTGTTCGCTAATGGTCCTCGGTTCAATCCCAGGTCGCGTCATACCAAAGACTTTAAAAATGATACTCGATACCTCTTTGCTTAACACTCAGCAATATAAGGTAGGTATCAAGAGTAAAGTGGAGCAATCCAAGGAAAGGAGTGGCACCCTCCCCTACACCTTGGTGTAGTAGCTATTTAAAAGGGAGCCTTCGGGTTGCCCTCGACTACAGTCGCCAACTTAGTTAGGAAATGACCCGTAGATGGTACTCTATCAGGTACTTTCCCTCTGAGTCAGAATAAAGGTACTCTCAATGTAACAGTTATCACTGAAAAAAATGGAATCGTCGACCCGAGCTCAAATGCTGGATGAGACTGTTTGCATTTCTCATTGTGCTAATATTATTCGATGTACGAATCTAACTATCCTCCCTCCAGCAAAGGACAAAAATTAGGAAAGATTGGGCTCTTTTGACTTTGGTATGGCAAATTGTTTAGGAGAAAAAAAACAAACAAACTCTGGATTCGAACCTGTTCGTAACAGTTCAAAAATTGACCCTGTTTTTCTCGAATGGAGAAGTTGGGTAATTTTTTTTTTCGTCGTACAACATGTGAAAGCACGTGCGATACCATGTCCTCATCAGCCGCCAACCAGGGGTGATAACACAGTTTCGGTAGCTCAAGGCGGTACTGCCACTCCTGGCGCTACCAAGCAACTTTTGCCACCGGACAGGGTATTAAAAGAATTATACATATATATATATATATACATACGCCAGATCAATTAAGAGCAGAGACTACAATGGACGTTAATCGTGTTTACTTTCGGCGGTTGATGCTTTTACGCGTTTACAGCAACCGTTTCTTACGTAATCACACGGGAAAGGTGGTTCCGCGTGTATTTCCTCCATGCTGAAAACTTCTCGCTTTCGACCAAAAGCGAGAAGTTTTCAGCATGGAGGAAATACACGCGGAACCACCTTTCCCGTGTGATTACGTAAGAAACGGTTACTGTAAATATCATTCGGAGAGGTACGAATATAACTATTCTCCCTCCAGCAAAGGACAAAAATAAGGAAAGATTGGGTTATTTGACTTTGGTATGGCAAATTGTTTAGGAGAAAAAAACTCTGGATTCGAACTTGTTTAAAAATTGATCCTGTTTTTCTCACTGAAATCACCGATTCTCATAAGACCACCAAAGATAAACTGGGATGAGTTTATTCAGTATATAGATAGGTGATCTTTTTGTTACAACAGGTACTGAGTGCCACTCAAAGGCCATGTGCCAGACGAAACAAACCCTAATAAATAACACCTCCAACCTGTGTTGATATGAGGATCACTTAGCGTAAAAATTTGCAATTAACTTTTGGTAGATTTATTTGCTGAGAGATTATTGAAGTTGAGATATATTATCGTTGCTGTTGCCTATTTACTTTTCAACATATCAGCAACGAGAACCTCCCTTCTCAGTTCCATTGCCGACATAACAAACGTTCTTCTTCTTCTTCTTCTTCTTCTTCTTCTTCTTCTTCTTCTAACACCATCTTCACTCGTTTACAGCACGCGAGGCGCCAAGCATGCGCAGTGGAATCTTTTCGCAGTCGAACTGAGAGACGCGTGTTATCACAACGATCAATTTTGCCTGTCGCGTTCAAACGAAAGAGTCAAGTCTGAGACTGACATATCTGATTTGCTGATGTTTCTTACTTCAGAGGGTATAAAAGTTCCTATCTTTTGCTTTATCATTTGGCTGTTATTATCAGCGCTTTTATGCCGAAGCAAAAACATATTGGGTTGAGTCATAAATAATTTCAGCTTTAGTAAAATATTATTTGTTCATGAATAATTTAAGAATGAATTAATTTCAATCAAGAGTATCTTCACCATTATTTTGAATCGTCTCTTGCCATTTATCAAGTAGCTTATTGATTCCGCTAGAGTAAAATTCACCTGGGTTTTATCTCAAAAAGTTTTCCATGAAAATTTTGACGTGATCTTCAGAAAATTCTTTGTTATTCTGGATATTTTTTGAGAACGCGAAAGATAGAAGTCACTTACTGCAAGATCTGCTGAATATGATAGAGTAGAACAAACCAACCGAAATCCAATCATTTTCCTACATGATTCCTGCCTTGCGTTATTGTGGGGGAAGCTCAACGTTTTTTGTTTTTTTTTCTATTGATGACTGCTGAGTGATTTCTAAGATTTTCAAACTCACTCTTCCGATCTTTTTCAAAAGTCGGCAGATTGTGGATTGGATCGTTTTCAGTTTATGTGCTAATCCTCGAATACTTTTGAGCGAACTGTATTCCACCAATTTTCTTAAACCACCTTGATTGAAGTTTGATGAGCATCTTGACTTTATTTCATCTCCCAATGACGTATCGATCAAACGAAACTTTTAAAAGCGGTTTAAGACTTGGCGGTCCGTAAGGAAACTTTGGCCATAAACAGAAGAAATTTCCGTGGCTGTTTTAGTGGGACTTCTTTAAATTTTCAAACTCTAAAAACATTACATATTTTTTTATATGTACTTTCAGTTCTTGTATTTCAGGGTCGAGAAATCATAAATTAAATTATGATACCCACTCTTTTTTAACTGAAATATCAATGATCGATGAAGACATTCTTTAATCAGATAATTTCTGGGTTCGTTTAAAATATTGGGAGTTTTAAATGTGCAGTTACAAATTACTTAAAAAAAAATTATATTTTACTTAACCCGGTGTATAAAAGAACAATATATATTATCATCATCATGTCATGCCGCTAGCACGGATATCCCTGACCCTCTCTCGCCACTCCTCCCAATCGTTCATCGCCTCTGGCAAGACTTCAGGGCTACATCCCACATCCTCACATAGCTGCCGTATGTATGTTCGAGCTGGTCGTCCTGCTATTGCTCGGCCATATGTGGGGGTCCATAGGAGTACATCACTTATGAGCTCGTCCCTGCTTCTCCAGCAGTATCCTGCATGTCTGGTTAGTCTAGCTTGGATAGTTTTCGTGATGGGAGACAGGTGGCCGTATAGTTGGTGCCTTATGGGGTGTTTCCTCCAGGACTTGTTCAATATTGCTCGCAACATTCTTGTGTAATTGCCGTCTAGCTTCATCTCCAGCCGTTTAGTTAGCGTCCAAGTAGTGCATCCATACAGCAGTATCGAAACGGCCACTGCCTGGAAAAAGATGCGTTTCATTTTATCGGTCAGGTCTGATTTCCATATGATCGATAGCTTATCGATAGCTGTAAATGGTTCGTTAGCCGTGTGTCGATGTCTTTTTCGGTTGATGAGACACTGCTTCCTTGTTAGGCGAATTTGTCTACCAGTTTCAGAGAGGTTCCGTCAAGTGTGGAACTCGACTGATACACAAGAATGCGGCGAGCAATATTGAACAAGTCCTGGAGCAGCAGTTGTACGGCATCCTACCACCCATCACGAAAACTATCAAAATTAGACGAAACAAACATGCAGGACACTGATGGAGAAGTAGGGATGAACTCATAAGTGATGTACTCCTGTGGACTCTTTCACATGAACAAGCAAAGGCATGACAACAAGCTGGAACCTATATACAATAGCTCTGTGCCGATACAGGAGCGATGGACGATAGGGGAGAGTGGCGAGAGAGGGTCAGGGATATCAGTGGTGATGGTGCGACAGGATGATGATGATGACTTCTCACCGGAATTAATTCAACGGCTTTAAGCAAGGCCAGAGAACTCAGGATTTAATGCCTACCTGACGTTGCCAAATTGTTGAGATTCTTGCGACTCAAGAAAACTTTTGAATCCATCTTGTTATGGCACTATAATGAACTTATCCTTCACTTTTCGAAAAAAATTTTTTTTGCCAAGATCGAACTGCTTCTGTTTCTGAATAGACTAGCTTGCAAGCTCATCGAATCACACACGGAGAGAAGCAATGCACAAAGTGTCAGCGCACCAACTACCACGATACAACTTACAACGTGGAGACCTATTACTGTTCCAACTGCTTCAGATACGTGATATGAACGCCGTTAACAAGTAGACACAAAATATGGCAAAACATTTGATTCATGCTATTGTATATATATATATATATATACATTTGGACAGTGCTTTTAAAAGCGTATTCATGTTTAAGATTGATGAAATATTTTTTAAATGATTAGAATTTTTAAAATTCTTAAAACGGGAAACTTTCTTTCGACCACGTCACTTTCAAGAATTGTAACCGTCCCATTTTAAGAATTTTTAAATAATCAAATCGTTTTTTAAATATTTCATCAACCTTAAACATGAAAACGCTTTTAAAAGCATTTTTTTCAATTTTGTACGTACCATAAGGTATAAGTAAGATGGAAGTTGGTCATTCATAGTCGAGGGCGACCCGAATATATATATATATATGTGTGTGTGTGTGTGTGTGTGTGTGTGTGTGTGTATGTATGTACTTTGCACCTTATTTTGCCCAGTCGACAGGGGCTGTAGAATACACCGACTGCTTCTCTGCAGAGGGGTAAGACCACTACCAACGAGTGTCCTGGATATGACACTAAACTATCTGATGGTGAAGTTCCAGCAGTGCTGGAGCTTTGGGGAATGCGGAGTACCCCTTCATTGCCATCGCTCCCAGGTCCACTCTGCCCCGGAGTGGTAGCACCTGATAGGGCCCTATCTATGGGTTAAATAGAACTAACAGCATACTTATGCTAAACTGAATTGAGTAAACTGAATAGCTTGAAATAGAAATGTTTTTGAAAATTAAACCGTACTTACACTTAAATTGCGTGCTTATGCTTAACTGAATTATTTCAAATAGAACAGTTTTTCGAGATTAAAACATCACTTAACTGAATTATTACATATAACTGCTTGAATAGTTTGAAATAGAAATGTTTTTGACAATTAAACTGTGTACTTATGCTAAACTGAACTGTTTTCAATAGAACAGATAATTTACATAAAAATGGATTTGGCGTTAAATAAGCTACAATGGTTAATATGCCATAAAACCAAACAAACAAACAAACCAACAAACAAACATTTGCACCATATTCTCGTTGAGGCATATCCTTCTATATATTACAGGCAATCGTTGTCAGCATATTTTTGTTTTATTTTAAATCGCCGTAAAGTTGTTTTGATACCCGGCCGGAATTGGTAAAAAATATCTGTATTTAACTGGTTCTCAAATACTTTCAGGCTCTTTTTGAGTCATCATCAGAAAGTGCATATTGCTAAAATACAATACAACGTTTTGCTCATACAGGTATATATATATATATATATATATATATATAAGTGGTGCCTTCAATAAATTTCCAGACTTTTTTATACAGGCATTTGAAATTGTTGTAGACTCTTGAAAATTCAGTATGTTATTGCTATATATCTTACGAGATGACTGACTAATTTTTATAATTTCAGATTCAATTGAACAGGTACAGCAGGAATTGGAATACACCCTACTAAAGCCTGATTGTCACAGCTGGTGAATTTCAAAAATGCAATCTGGACGTGAGGACACTTTAGAAGAACGATATACAAAAAAATTGTGTTTTTAACTTTGAAAAAATGCCACAGAAACGTATGGAATGCTTCAGATTGCTTTTGGGGCATCTTCCATGAATTAAGCATCAGTTTCTGAGTGTCATAAGAGATTCAAGGAAGGCAGGGAGTCTCTGAGGGGGGGATGAGAGGTGTAGGAGGAGTAAGGAAGTCCGAACACCAGACTTAATTAGCCAAAGGGTTAAGGTTAGGGTCACTATGTTGAGGCTTTAATGGGGTTCAGGAAGAGATTCCTTAGGAAGAGGCCAGCACTCTTCAAATCGGGTCAGTGGCATTTCCACCTGGACAATACACCAGTCCTCGACTCTTTCCTCGTCACAGACTATTTGAGCAAGATGGACATCAAGACAGTTCCTTAGCCTCCTTATAGTCCAGACCTTGCTCCCTGTGACTTTTGGTTATTCCCTAGGCTCAATTGAGGAGATGATAGAGGCTGTGACGAAGGTTATTGACACGCTCACACAAGAGGACTTCCCTGGGGCCTTCCAGAAGTTGTCAGAACTGTAAAACAATTGTATTGCAGCTGGAGGAGATTACTTCGAAGATAGCCCTGTAGTTTCGGCTCTGTGGTTGCTGGTACGATCTCCAGTGGTGATCACGGAATGTACTGCTGATGAGACCCTTTTTAAGTCGAAACAGCTCTCCAGTGTTCCGTATGTCGTATGAAAGAGCTGGCCAGATTTTCTAATCATGGTAACTCAATTAATATTTATATATATATATATGTATATATATATATACATATAGTATAAAATAAGATACAAAGCAGGATAAAAACTCTCGACTTCTACTTTCATGTTTTCCCTCTTCAGACGAAATAGCATTAAATACCTCCGACTTTTTGTAATTCAGAATTGAAGTCAAAAAGAATGAATACTTCTTCTCCCGATGATTGAAAACGTGAAACTATGAGTCGTGAGACTTTATCCCTTTTTAATATCTTATTTTTACTGGAAATAAATTCTTTTAATGATCTCTCTTTATTGTGCACTATAAAGATATTACTGATTTAAAACACTTTAACGGGTGTAATTGTATATATATATATATATATATATATATATATAAGGACTTTCGGGAAGTCATTGTTTTATCAGAGGAAAAAAATCAAGAATAAGTTTAATTTGTTTGAAATATAATCATCAAAATTGTAATCACATTTATTTTTAACGGCTACAACCTCAAAAACCCGAGAAATAATAAGATCGTTAAGAGGAAAATTCTTCTATATCCTCCATACAGAATGGTTTTTACACTGACAGATTTACATCCGTTTCGATCACTTGAACATTACGTCAGTGACTGAACATTCATAAAGAAAGGAAATGAAAATAGTCTTGAAATATTTCTTTTCGAGTAAAACCTCAGATTTCATTAAATGGGAAACATAAAATTTGGTATTGCATTCTTTCTTTCTTTCTTTCTTTTTTTCTTTTTTTTTTTTTTTTTTTTTTTTGCTTACGTCAGTCTTTTCTTTCTTTCTTTCTTTTTTCTTTTTTCCATTAATTATTTCCTTTTTTTCTGGTCTTGTCGAATTTCAATTTGCTTTTCCATTTTCTTTTTAATGACTCTTTTCATTCTTTTTTTAATTTTATTTCTTCTTTCATTGCAATCCTCCTTCCTTTTCATTATTTCGATTACGTAATCCTTATCCCTTCTTCTTCTTCTTCTTCTTCTTCTTCTTCTTCTTCTTCTTCTTCTTCTTCTTCACAAAATATCATTTCCTTCACTTTAGTGAAATAAAAAAAAATCTAGAAATAAGGAGAAAAAGTGTTTAAAGGAACAGCAAATCCATTTGGAAATAAAAGGGTGAAATTCTGTTTGAAATTTTGAGAATGTGATGTGAGAAATTGAATGTGATAAAAACAAAAGATAAGAAAATGGATAAAAAGCGGAAATTCGAGGAAGATTAGAGAGAGAGAGAGAGAGAGAGAGAGAGAGAGAGAGAGAGAGAGAGAGAGAGAGTAAAATGAACATTTGAATGAACAAACTCTTCGAAGGTATGAAGAAGCGTGCCAAAAATGTTTTCTAACATTTCATCAAAGACATTGCTGGTTCTCGAAATTTTGAAAGAACCATTTTCTTTCAAAAATTCGACAACCAGCAATGTTCAGAAAAATCTTAATCACATTTAAAATTTGTTTTGATTTCATGAAGGCTTTTGATTAGAAATCTATATAAAGTATTGACCATCGTTTGATTTGCTACTGTTATTAAAAAAATCAGTATTATTATGAGATTCTCAAATCCTCTCTTGGCATAATGATATTCTTCGTAAGAAACATAGTCAGCGACCCGATTTCAAATCCTAGACGAAGTTTCTAGTTCAACGTTACGTTCTAACTCTAGCAACATCAGTGTGACATAGACATCTATAACAAACTTGATTACGCCAGTGCCAAGATCCAGCAGCAGGCAGCGAACCAAAAGTAGCTTTTAGGCTAAGCATAAAATAAAACGGGAAATCTTCCAAGCAGTAGCCGTGCCAGTACTAATACATGGTTGCACCACTTGATCTCTAAAGTAACGATTTAAGAAAAGGCTATATTGGAACTGTGTAAAACTGCTACGTGCAGTATTGAAGAAATCATAGAAACGGCTAACCACAAAACTAGCTTTATGGTCACTTAATTATAATCTAGCAAACCATCCAATTAAGAGGAACTAGACATGCTGCCCCTGTTGGAAAAGCTGGAGAGAACTCAAAAGCAACGTTCTTTTGTGGAGTCCTACACATGGACATACTAGTGCTAACCAACCAGGAAAGCCTTCTGTGCAAACACTGTATATAGTGTAGTCGACTTGCCAAAAGAGTCGACCTGTCGAGACGGACGGGGTGAGAGAGCAAATCAAGGGAACTTATGCTATCAACACGAATTGATAACGCTGGCTTGCGATGTTTGCGAGTTTGAGTATACAATAGCTGACTTTAAGGCAGATTTTTTAAAACCCTGAATTCAAAAATCATACTCATCTTATATAATCTGATCAAATTTTTAAGTAACAAGTTCTTACTTGAAATGTCATCATAATCATCATCATGTCACGTCATCAGCACGGATATCCCTGACCCCCTCTTGCCACCTCTCTCTATCGACCATTGGTTCCCGCAGCTCTTCAGGGTCACATCCCTTATCGGCACAGAGCTGCTGGTCGTCCCGCCTTTGCTCGTCCATGTGATGGGGTCCACAGGAGCAAAGTGATGTACTCCAGTGAAAGTACTTGAAATGTACATAACAGTATTATAATATTTTCTTGTTGAATTAAATCAGTAATACTTATATATTTACAAAAGGCTCTCACTGTGCCGTTGTAAACGGAAAAATGCACAAAAGAAGCTATCCATAGATGAACAGTCTTTTCCTGTCCTCGGCAACCATCGCATCTCGTTTCAAGCACCAGCAGTAGTCATCCCATAGGCACTGGTAGCGCTCTTCCATTATGCAAATGTCTTAGTAAAAGCGCAAAACTTGCTCGTTACTGAAATCTCCACAGTTCTTTTGAAAATAGTTCAAGTGTAACCGCATGAATTGAAGTTTCACTGACATTTTTACCTCGAGTTGGCGAAACTCTTCCGTAGCGCTTCGGTTTTTTTCTCTTATTCTGCACTCCAGTGATTTCCCAGGAAGTTTATAACTACTGGTTTCAGTGACTGCCAGGCGGACAGTTCAGCTTCGCTCAATACTTCGTCAAACATTAGTTCCTTCATGAGATCTCTTATGAAGGCCATCAAATAAACCAGCCTTAAGTTTATCCATGCTTATATGTGGGAACTTCTCCCAGAAGAAAGCAAACCCACTGTCTTCACTGTCTATTGCTTTGATAAAGCTCTTCAATGCTCCTTACGTGATATGTAAGAGTGGAAGCAGTATTTTGCTCAGTTCAACGAGAGAGTGAGACTGAACGTTATGAGAGCGAGGTTTTAACCATTGTCTTAACGGCTACTTTGGTCTGACCTAATGTTGGTCGTCATCCCGGCTCTCCCAGATATACAGAAAACAATGATACTTTGTGTACCCACCTTGGCGCCCCAGGACCAGTCCAACCACCTTAAGATATCCACAAATCAACACTTTATGTTCCTGGTAGTTAACAGCATACAGTAAGTGATCTATACTTCTGTGAGTTTCTTTCATTTGTACGGAATGCCCAATTGGCACAGAGGAAATATTGAAGAACAGCTTTGAGACTTCTGCTGAATCAGACAATAAAATGTCTCCATTCCATAGCATCACACTCAAAGCTCATTGATTTGCTTAATATATAAATGTTATGGCTATAAACCAATGATGACTAATCCTTGAACATGAAAAAATGTCTTAATTCTCTCTCATGGTCTCGATAAAAATAGAGCGCTGTTCTTGGTGACAACAAATGTTTCTCTTTGAGACATGAACCTAGCAGCTGAGCACACTCCTTTGAAAGGTTCAGGTCGTTGAGTTCTGCTTGTTTCAAGGGTACTGGCTGGTCATCCTCTTCTGGTTTGTATGCATCATCCTCCATCTACAACAGTCAGGACACAACGTTCGAAATTACAGCAATATTCCATTTTACCATCTGTCTCAGGAACAGGAAGGTCTGGGCCATGAGGGAAAAATCTTATGGCATAACGAACATCAGGGTATTGGACATGGTGCTTTTTCTTGCGATTTATTCCTTTTAGATTTATCATGTAGCTGTCCATAAAGTGATCTTTTCTTTCCTTCCAGACCATTGCAATGGTAAATGGCATACTCTTCCTTTTGCTATTCCTCCGATCCCTCAAAATCACCACACGTGTTTTATAACAAACATGGGAGCAAATGGCTTATCCTGATGCCCTAGTTTGACTCTAAAGTAATCGCGATATGGCTTCTTCACAGTCAGTGATTTTTGCTTGACAATTTGGAAGAACCACATTACCGCGGATATAACAGAACATATCAGGTTTATTCTTATACTTACGATCCATTCTAATAAGAATACAAATGTCAAGCTGAAAAGATATCAATCCGAAAAGAGAAAAAAATAAATCAGCACTCAGATCATCGTCGACACTAGACATAGTACATCTTTTTAAGCAGAAAAATAAGACCCCTCTGAGTAAGTGGGTTTTTGATAGTAGGGTGGTACACTGTAGTTAGATACACATGCAACATAATATGCTATACTAAACATCAGGTATCCACAATCAGCTCTAACAAGAAAAGTCCACAGGGTTTTGATCATTTTGTACAACTTATAAAGTTTTCAAGCACATCTTAAAAACCAGACCTGACCAAACACACTAAATGGTATTTTTGAATTTAGCTAAAATGGGTATCACATATCTATTAATAAACCTTTGACCTTGGAAAAACTTTTTAACACAGTCCAGTCAGGGACGAGCTCATAAGTGATGTACTCCTATGGACCCCCACATATGGACGAGCTACAGCAGGACGACCAACTAGAACATACATTCAGCAGCTATGTGAAGATACGGGATGTAGCCCAGAAGACCTGCCAGAGGCGATGAATGATAGGGAAAAGTGGCGAGAGAGGGTCAGGGATATCCGTGCTAGCGGCACGACATGATGATGATGATACATATATATATATATATATATATATATATAATATAATCCTTATCCTTTCAATTCTTCTTCTTCTTCTTCTTCTTCTTCTTCTTCTTCTTCTTCTTCTTCTTCTTCTTCTTCTTCTTCAAAATTGTCATTTTCTTCATTTTGATGAAACAAAATCAAAAATCAAGAAATACGAAGAAAATGTGTTTATATATATATATATATATATAGCATGGTATGGCATGTCAAAGCGCGATTTATATTATAGCAATACACTTGACATACTCTGACTGAGGGAATACGGTAATTCCATGCTCAATTCATGGGTGAATGATACTTTCATGTGGTCTATATTCATACTCAATGGAATTTTGATAATCGTTTAAGTTTTCCATAGAAAGGTGATAACCCTTCACCCCTTCCGGAATAGAAGTATTGATATCATCATGGACTGCTGTGAACTCTGAAATGCTATTTAAAATCCTTGACAAGTTGCTAAATAGAAGCATCAATATCATCATCAAAGACTACTGTTTACTCTGAAATGCTATCTAGTATCCATCACTCAGTATCATCATGGATCGTTTTTTACAACGGAAACCCA
This sequence comes from Sepioteuthis lessoniana, assembly GCA_963585895.1. Lineage (NCBI taxonomy): Eukaryota > Metazoa > Mollusca > Cephalopoda > Myopsida > Loliginidae > Sepioteuthis > Sepioteuthis lessoniana. Next base: position 31,071,118 of record OY757942.1, read on the forward strand.
GAATGTCCGAATTTTCTTGTTTCTAATAAATGGGTTCTTGTGTTACATTCATTTTTTAATTATCATTTATTGTCCGTACCGAGATCCAGAAACAGGAAGCTACACTTGCAAGACTGAAGAATAACAACAACAAAAAACCACTTTCAGTCAGATTATATATATCCATGTGTGAAGGGATTGTATATTGTGTGATGGTATGCAGACTCTTGCGGGGACATTTCATGCCAAAGTCTGTTTTTTTTTTTTGCAATGATATAGGTTCAAGTTATTGTTTAACAATTAAAATCACTCATTTGCTCTGTTAACCAGTCGGCTAGGGCTGTAGAATACACCGACTACTTCTCTGCAGAAGAATAAAAATCCCACCAACGAGTGTTCTGGATATAACACTAAACAATATGATTGTGAGGTTCCAGTAATGCTGGAGCTTTGGGGAATGCGGAGCACCCTTTCATTGCCGTTGCCTTAAGGTCCACACTGTCCTGCATTAATAGCACCCGATAAGGTCCTATCTATCGGTCGAATAGAACTAAACTGTGTACTAATGCTAAACTGAACTGCTTGAAAAAGAACTGTTTTTAACATTGAAACTGTATACTCATGCTAAACTGAACAGTTTGAAATAAAACTGCCTGAATTTTTACTAAACTGAATCGCTTGAAATAGGACTGTTCTATCATTTAACCGTTTGTAAATAAAAACTATATTTATACTCAAATGAATCGTTTGAAATTTAATTTGGCTTTAAATGCCCCGAAAAGGGTTCATACGCCGTAAAACAAACAAACCAACCAATCAGTTGCATAGTTATATAGTTTCAGGCACTTCCATCTAATACAAATGATTTCTCAACAGAAAGTGGGCTGAAAGTTTCATAGGCATAAGAATTCATTTGATAATTTCATATCAGCTTTTGATAATTTTTTTTTTTAATCAATGGAATCCAAATGCTGAGACACCTATGGAAGAAGTGTATGGACTGCATGAGTGACTATGTTGAAAAATATACCGCATCGGTCAGCGAAAGAACTTTTCAGCCGACCTTCTTATTTCAACCATAGATGAGACCCCTACTCATAATATCACTGACAGTCAGTGCGTACCTGAATGTAATATGAAGAGAGTTGACTCCAGAATTAACCCCTCATCACTAAATGCCGTTTATTTCCATACCGAAGACATCCGTAGAAAATGAATTTGGCATATTTGAAGATCGACTGACAGGACGTTTTTCAATGTGGTCTTATGTGTGACTGTATGTGTGTGTGTCTGTGCGTGTATATGTGTGTGTATCTGTTTATGTGTTTATCTGAACACTCCACCAGAGGCAGAATGTGATACAAGTAGTACAGTGGGTTTGAATTTAAAATCTTCCTTCTCTTAAACTAGTTGTATTACCAAGGCGGAATGTACCATTCTGCTTTACTATTTTGACCCGTTGGACCAACCATTTACTGCTAGTGATAGAGAGCAGATGGATTTGTACCTCTCCCAAGAGCATTTGCATTGAGTGAAATGAAACTACCTCCGTCCAGGTTTGAACTCGAGTTCCAGATCTCATTTAGCACGACAATGTGCATACGAGTGTCTGCCTGCTTGTCTCTATCTCTCTCACTGTGGTGTGTGTGTATGTGTGAGTTGGGACTGTGAAAGCAAAGAGGCGTGTACAATTGCTGAAAGGGATCGAGAAAGAGAATATATACATATATAAACGTATGTATACACACACACACACACACACACATATATATATATATATATATATATATATATATATATATATGTGTGTGTTCATGAGTATATATATATATATATACACACATTTATAAGTAAATATATATACCAGAAGATGTGTGAAAGTATGACATATTCTGAGGCCATCTATCATTTACATTTTCACCAACGTCCATATTATACGAGCCTGTAGGAATATCACTTATTGATCATAGGCACTGCATTAATCTTGATCTCACAATAAACGAGGTACTCTCACATTTAAAGAATAGGCCCCGACTCGCTGCTTGAATTATTTGGGTTGCTCATGGGAATTCACTGCTGACAGAAAGATCACGACTCATCAGAAAATACCGATATCCTCGGGACTCGGTCTAATAATGAAAATTCATTACACATCTCGACACTCATTCTCATATGGTGGAAATACAGCTGGCCTAATGGTTAAAGGTATGAACTACAGCATCGAAGTCAGTGAGTTCGAACTCCTATTACGTTCACTTTCCGACTTTTGCCCTTAGGAAAGATATGAGTCCTTTTACGCCATCAGATAGAGATTAAATTGTATCCGTTCTTTGACGAAATTGTCTTTGGCATTAAATAAGCCTCTAAAGTAGCTATGCCATTAACCAATAACTCTCGTCTATGGGAATGTGTAAAGCACACGATAACTTAAGGTCGAAAATAGAGAATACTTAAAAAAAAAGATAATTATAAAACAATATTGTGATGTACTAGTTATCGTCGCAGGAAATGACCACGGCGTCACGAGTTCAAATCCTGGAAGAGACTGATTGCATTTCACATAGCGTTAATACCTTCGGGAATTTTATAAGTCCTTTTATTCTCCCTCCAGCTATGGGTAAATAGTAGGGCAGACTGCGTTTTTCATCCTTGCTTAGGCAGCTAGTCTAGGAGAAGGAAAACTTTGAATCCAAAAAAGTTAAACTCTCCTAAAACATTGACGATGTGTCACCTCCTGTCCAGGCGTAGAGCTTGGTAAATAGATATAAAAATTATTGTTTTTATTTTGTTTATCTTATATAGAGAATAAGGGAAAAGTAACTCGACATCTTGAAATATCTTTAATCCACTTCTTTTTAAAATCAAAATTAAGAAATGAATAATGAGAATTTTTAAATATGCAGTTACTCTGTATATGACGTGCACTTATCCTTTCCCTCAACTATGAGCAGAATGTGGCACAAGGTCAATTTTAAACAGAGTACCTCTGTTTGGGTTTCGGTCTTTCCTTTTCCGTTATTGGTTGCCTTACTAAGGTTAAAGGACGCAGTGTGTCCTATTTACCCAAAGCTTGAGGGAAATGAGATGGATTCGTGCTTTTCTTTAGAGCACAAAGCGAAACAGAAGCTGCATCGTCCATTATTTGAACTCGTGTCGCTGACTGCCTACGACAACAGCCGTCACGCCAAGCACACACACACACACACACACACACACATATATATATATATATATATATATATATATATAGATACATACATACATACATACATAGATACATAGATAGATAGATATACCAAGCGAAGATGTGGACTATTATCGACAGGTTTTCAATCATATAGAAGTCTAATCTATCCAATAAAATAAGACTGGATTTCTTCTAAGCTGTACCTGTGTAAATACTACTTTATGGATGCACCATATGAACTCTAACAAAATGCCCAGAGAAAAGGGTTGATAGGAACTATAGAAGAATGTAACGAGCTGTTTTGAACGAATCCTGGAAGCAGCATCCTACTGTAAGACCACTCACTTCCCATCCCAAAACCCATCCAAGTAAGCCAAACAAGATATGCGGGACAATGCTGGAGAAGCAAGGACGAACTCATGAGTGACGTTTTCTATGGACCCCTAAACATGGACGTGTGAGTGGTGACTGACCAGCAAGAACTGATTTACAGCAGCTCTGTGATGATATAGGATGTCGTTTGGAAGAACTGACGGGAGCGATGGATGAAAGGGACAGATGGAGAGAAAGAATCAGGAAAATCCATGTTGCTAGTGTGACTAGATGATTGCGATGATATATATATATATATATATGTAAGATAGGAAAACAAATAAGGAAATTGGCTGGAAAGGGGTGTTCGATGCTATGAGAGCAGAGTACGTATAAACATAAAAATATTAGTATTATGGAAATAGTATATCCGTTAGAGACCAGCTCATTGGCCTAGTGGGTAGAGTGTTCGCCAATTGTCCGGGAGACCTAGATTCAATCCTGGGTCACGTCATACTTTTAAAATGGTAGTTGATACCTGCTTTCTTAACACTCAGCAATATAAGGTACGTATCAAGAGTAAAGTGGAGCAATTCGGTGTTGTAGCTATTGAAAAGGGAGCCTTCTGGTCAACCTAAACTACGCTCGCCAACTTATATCCGTTACTTAAGTTTCTTCGGACATGAACGTTTGAAAATTGTTGAAAATATTTGAAATTTATCTGATGGATTTAATGAATTCATAATTCTAAAACTTTTTGGTTTATATATATATATATATATATGTAGATATATATATATATATATATATATATACTTATCTGTGACGACTTGTTTCATGCCTGTAGAATACACCGACTGTTTCTCTGCATAGGGGTAAGACCCCCCCAACGAGTGTCCTGGATATGACACTAAACAATCTGATGGTGAGGTTCCAGCAATGCTGGAGCTTTGGGAAATGCGGAGTACCCCTTCATTGCCATCACTCCCAGGTCCACTCTGATACGGGTCCTATCTATGAGTTAAATAGAACTAAACCGTGCTTCTTTCACTATACTGATTTTTGCTTTTACACTGCGTATTTATGCTAAACTGAATTGTTTAAAATAGAACTGTTTTGATATTGGAACTGCGTACTAGTGCTGAACTGAATTGGTCGAAATAGAACTGTTTTTGGCCTCTAAACTGTGTACATGCTGGACCGAATTATCTGAAATGAAACTGTCTGACATTTAACTCTGTGTACTGCCCAGTCAGCTGGGGCTATAGAATACACTGACTGCACCTCTGCAGAGGGGTAAGACCCCCAACCCCTAACGAGTGTCCGGGGTATGACACTATACAATCTGATGGTGAGGTTCCAGCAGTGCTCTGGAGCTTTGTGGAATGCGGAGTACCCCTTCATTGCCATCACTTCCTGGTCCACTCTACCCCGGAGTGGTAGCACCTGATAGGGCCCTATCTTTGGGTTAAATAGAACTAACAGCAGACTTATGCTAAAATGAATTGTTTGAGTAAACTGAATAGCTTGAAATAGAAACGTTTTTGACAATTAAACCGTCCTTACATTTGAACTGCGTGCTTATGCTTAACTAATTTATTTAAAATAGAACTGTTTTTCGACATATAAACTGTATTTACACTTAACTGAAATGGTATATATAACTGCTCTAATAGTGTGAAATGGAAATATCTTTGACAATTAAACTGTGTACTTATGCTAAACTGAATTGTTTTTAATAGAACTGATTATTTACATAAAAATGGATTTGGCATTAGATATGCCATAAAGCCCTACAAACCAAAGCAAACCAAACCTGTTTCATGCCGTCTTTACACGGCTTTTCTTGCCTGATGATTACCGTGTAAAGAAGGCATGAAACAAGTGGTCGCCGATTAGCTTCTATGCTATTAATTTTATAAAAAAACTAATATATATTTATTCGTTACAATATTATATAAAAGCTTTATCACAGATATTTAGCTTTCTCCAAATTATACCGCATTTCGTCTACTACTAAGTAACTAAGTGAGTGTTCGCCAATGGCCCGGGAGACCTGGGTTCAATCCCAGGTCGAGTCATACCAAAGACTCAAAAAATGGTACTTGATGCCTCCTTGCTTAACACTCAGCATTATAAGGTACGGATCAAGGGTAAAGTGGAGCAATCGAGGGAAGGAGTAGCGCCCTCCCCTACACCTTGGTGTAGTAGCTATCGAAAAGGGTGCCTTCGCGTCACCCTCGACAATGGTCGCCAACTTTACTTTATATATATATATATATTACAACATTTTATATATATATATATATATATATATATATATTTGAATTTTTCATGCTAATAATTTTCAGGTGTCGAGACAGAAACCATATTTTCGTTAACAATGTATGAAACTTATTTTCAAAATATTCCTCAGGCACTCGAAACACATTTCTTGTAAATATTCTTTTTTTCCTTTTCTTTTTGCCATAACTAATTCTCTTATTTCACTATGAGACGAAGATGTACCGTTATATTTTATTCAATGACTTCTATATTATCAAATCTTATCCTTTAGATTTATTGTCATGGTTATAACGAGATATCATTGCAAAATGTATTATTTCTTCATTGCTTATCTTGCAAAAGTATAAAAAATTGTTAGCAGTTCCTTTAAATATAATCCTTGTTCTTACTATTACACTATGTAGCAAAAATGTTGTTTCCAGATAGTATGTGTTTGTGCCCAGCCGGCTGGGACAGTAGAACACACTGACTGTGCCTCAGTAGAGAGTTAAGGCTTCATCAACGAGTGTCCTGTGGCCTAGATAGCTGGGGCTGTAGAATTAAAAAAAATGTTTAAAAGCAAAAAAATTTCGGAGATTTTCGACTTCAATGTAAATCACTTCCACGTCTGTCCCCAAAAGTTGTCTTCCAACATGTTATAAAGTCTTCATTACCCAGATGAGAAACACAAAGGAGGAAGCCCCCAGTAGCGTTATGCCTGTGGCATCAAACTAAATGAGTTCGAACTCTAGCCGTGCTACTGCCTTCACTTTCAGACTATGACCCTTGGGTAAGGCATGAACCCCTTATCCCTAGAGCTCTGTGTTATATAGCACAACTACTATCCTTCTACAAGAATAGTTTTGGCATTAAATACTCCACGAAGGTTAATATGCCTTTAAATAAACCAAACAAAAGTTTGAAGAGAAAAATCAATCTTTTTCATTTCATAAGAAATTGTGAAATATCACTTTTTCCCCAACAAAAGTTAAAATGTAGTATTATATCTTTTTATCTCTTTCTCTCTCACACACACACACACTCTCTCTCTCTCTCTCTCTATATATATATATATACATATATATATATATATATATATATATAGAGAGAGAGAGAGAGAGAAAGAGAACTAAAACCATCCAAAGATACCATGTGTAGACTATATATATATATAGATAGAGAGAGAGAGAGAGAAAGAAAGAGAGAGAGAGAACTAAAATCATACAAAGATACAATGTGCAGAGTATATATATATATATATATATATAATACCCTGTCCGGTGGCAAAGGCTGCTTTGTAGCGCCAGGGGTGACAGTACCGCCTTGTGCTACCGAAACTGTGTTATCACCCCTGGATGGCGGCTGATGAGGACATGGTATCGCACGTGCTCTCACACGTTGTATGATCAAAAAAAAAGAAAAAATATATATATATATATATTCTACACATGGTATCTTTGGATGATTTCAGTTCTTCTGAAAGTTTTTGAGTGTTGGTGTACTCATCTGTTTTGCTTTGTAAAGTATCCAGAAAGAGAAATGACGGCTCGACCCCTTTTCTTTTGCAGATATTGGTGTCTGCGAAATATCTCAAAATTTATAAACAGGCTCGAATACGTCGACTCGTTTATAAATGCAACGATACAAATACAAAAAAATTACAACTGCTCGTGCCTTTTTTATTATATAAAAATCAACAGCTGTTTAAAATGGAAATCAGTTGAGTTATATATATATATATATAGACAGAGAGAGAGGGAGGGAGTCCGTTAGAATCAATCTGTGTATGCCTCAGTCTATATATTTTTGTAATGGAAATAATATATATGTTTGTAATCAAAAGTACCTCACCAGGGACGTTACAATTTCCTCAGTTATTTATGTCCCATTTTCCATGCTTTTCTTTTTATTTAAATCCCGATTATTTTGAGAAATGTTTCATATCATAAATACTGTTAGTTTTATTTACATACAATCAACATGCTATTGTACTCATATATACAACCAAACAGCGGTTTTCTCTATAGAAGGGAAAGCTTAATTGTATATTAGTCATTTTAGAAGAAAGTGAGACACAAGCGTTTGAATACCGATAGCTAATAAATAAAAATAGCAAACCTCCAGATAGTAAAAACAAAAATGCCGTGCTGTTAGGACGGACATAGTCAGAGGGTCTTTTTGAGAGACGGATTTTAGCGAGAGAAAGACTTCAGTAATAGCTTGGCCGGTAAACTCTTGTTTCAAAGCAACTTTGTCATTGCTCTTGACAAGACTCTTGAGTTTTTTTATTGTCTTATTTTCTGTTTAATGTACTAATTTCATGTGGAATGAAATACTTATGCTTTCGTTGTCTGTCAATCATTTCTCCTTTTGATGTATATTTAACGTCATAGAAATATGTATCTTGAAAATTTGATTTTTATCAATATTTCCTTGTTATTATTGATTTTTATGATTGTAGTTTGAAAAATATAAGCAAAACCTGCGTCAATAAATATTGAAAGAAACCCATTAACAAAAGAAAATAACAGTAATTGAGAGTTCAGTTAAATTCCTAAATTCGGAAAATTTATAAATGAAAGCCGGGAGTGATGGGAAAAGCTAGCGTTGAAGCGGTTCAAATTTGCGATTTCCTCGTTTGTTTCAAGTCAGTTTAACGCAATTATTTAATCTTCACTAACATTAAATTCGATTTTTTTTTTCATTTATTAATTCTTTATATCCTTGCCCAACAAAATATTTTTATAATATTCGCACAAACAAAATAATAATTCGTTAGAATAAAGAAATATCAAACTGTTTTATCTGTCTTTCAAATTTACTGGGTGTGGTAGCAAAATTAGGAATATTTTCGTATAATAATTAACTACACTATTATAAAACAACATTAATTCTATTTTTAAAAGTAAGCAACAAAATAGAAAAATAGACACAAAACAGCAATTTTACTCGATATGGTCACTGTATTTTTCTAATTATAGTATCAACACGATTTCGAAACGATTTGAATACCTTCAAAATAAAATCCCCAGACATTTTATTTCATTCCTCCTCAATAACAGTCTTAAACGAAGCAATATTTATTTGGGAAGTTGCATATGTTTTGTTCAAGGGGGTTAAGGTCTGGGCTTAAATTGCTGTCCTCACAGTTTTCTCGTGGATTTTCAATTCATTAGCATACTTTCTTATCGACGTTATGGGTTCCTTCTTTCCTTGTGAAAGCAGTTAAAAAGCCTTCTTTTCATTTTTTGTCCAATCCTCCACTCCACCCTTTAACTATAAGGCTCTTTTTCTAAAAAAAAAAAATAGTTTCTCTTTGCTTTGTATTCGGTTGACAAATAAACTTTTGCTTGGTTTCAGCGTTAAGCAAACCATAGATTCTTTATCGTTTCTTTTCTTGCTCACTCATATTTGGCTGATTTTTAATGAAGAAGTAATTGAATAATAGCACTAATCATAATTTGTCACGTTTTTTTTTTAAATTTGACTAATCAGATTTTTTTTTAAGTTTGAAAAATTATTCCATATTTTGCTTCCACACTTTGTTGTAAAAGCATGAATCCAGTCCTCCCTAATCCATAGCTTCCTTCCGCACCATGTAGTATAGTATTTCATTACATAGAAAAGTAAATACTTACAACTGGTGTAATTTAACAGGTTTGAATCCAGGGTTTTTCTTCTAGTTCGATTACCTTACCAAGGGAAAAGACATAGGCTGCCCGATTATTTACCCATAGCTGAAAGGAGCCTTTCTAACTGTATAAACATTATGCGTGAGACAAACAGACTCATCCAGGTTTGAACTTGGACCGCCGAGCCTATTTTGTATCACCATACCCTTTACTCCACGAGTGCTTCCTATTATATATTTATATAAATAATTATGAATTCTGGCTGATAGCACCAATTTCTTTGACTCCCTTTCGCCATCCGTCCATATTGGCCATCGCTCTTGACTGGTCCTCTGCAGTGCACCCAACATCCACACAGAACTGATGAATGTAATTCTTTCATTATCAGCCAACACTTGTGGGTCAAGGTGTAGGAGTCAATAAAAGAACGTCACTAAGGAATTCGTTTTTACTTTCAAGCAGTACCCACTATGTCTTGCTCATATTACTTCGATGGTGTGTGAGATGAGAGGTAAGTGGCCACACAGATTTGTTTAAAACAACTCGTTGCATCCTTGTGAAGTTCCCATCTAGTTTTTTTTTTTTTTTTTTTTTTTTTTTTTTTTTTTTTACAAAGTTTCGTTCGAGTCCAATTGGGGCAGCTATTCAGTAGTATTAAAACGAATACAGCTTGGAAGAATTCTCGTTATACTTTATCAGAGAGATTAGATTTCCATATGGTTAACATATACATATATATATATATATATATGTGTGTGTGTGTGTGTGTGTGTGTGTGTGTGTGCGTTAGAATTTTAAAGTCGACTTTAATTTGAAAAAAGTATCCTTTAAAAACACAAACACACGACTGTCTGTTTCACGATAAACGTCAGGTGCTTGTCGAAGCTTTAAAAGGATTTTTTTACATTCATTTTGGATCGATTTTAATACTCGACATAAAATGTGTAACTCTGTATGAGTGATCTATGGTGCATATTGAACACTGTCAAGTATAAAAACCACAAGATGACCCTAAGTTATATATATATATATATATACCAGACACAATAAGTTTACTTCATGGTCTATTAAGTAGCTGTCAGTTTTCTTTACAATTAGTATGCATTTATGCATTTATTATCTCGATGACTTTGGTCTCTATACATAAATATATTCATGCGTCTCGGTTTTGGCCTTTGTTGCTGCATGCAAAGCTATTTGCGATTTTCACAATACAGTCACAGGGAACCTGCCAACTTTCCTGATTCTATCTAGAGCCATTCCTTCGTGATTCTACTACACATTTTTGTTTCATTTTTTTTTAAATTTCTATTCTTTCTTATGAGCCTGTTTATTCTTCAACTGGGGAAAGAGTAACTGGAAGCTTTCTTTGGACACGAGGAAGAAGATTAATATACGGGTGCATTTGTAAATAGTGCATCTCCAAACTAGAAATACTTTTCTTCCGAATAGACATAAGTATAGATACCCAGGCCTTTCATAATACAAAGTATTACATTTAACTTTTAGGGTTCCTTCCAATACAAGCAACACCTTCCCATTGTTCTAAAAGACATTGGAGCAGAATGAGTCCCTGGATATTTGTGTAGATGATTAATTAAGATAGTTACTTTGCTTAGCGTACCCTGGTGTAAAGACTAAAAAATGTTGATCAAACTCATCGCACAATTTAATTTTCTGTTGTTGATTTTCTTGTTTATTATGTGCAAAGTTTGTTAAAAAATCATGGAGAGAGGAACGATGTGTGAAACTTTCTTTTTAAATTACCTCCCTTGGTATTCAGTGGCATTTGCAATTGATCACAACACCCCTAAGAGTTATTTTTCATCAGATGAAAAGATTTATTTCTCAGTTTGTAAAATTCTATGTCAATATCCACAAATAATCCATAGTATGATACTACATTAACATAGTTGTTTTTTACTCAATAGAGAGATCGAGTAGAGTAACACGCCCCCTTCCCAAGAGTTGAGCACTCTGGCAAAGAAATTAACAGCTGCCACACACGTAATGCAAAGCTTGTTTAACGGACTGAGCACCCCGGTATCCGATAGCGCAAAATCTGAGCAAACAAATCCAAATACAAAATGCGTTATAATTTCTGCGCAGAAGTAGGTCCCCGAAATAGCTAAGCTATAAGATACCAAGTCTAGCGTAAAGTTAGGCAGGTTTCGATCCAAGTTTGAAGCATCCTGCTTGTCTAGCCACACTGAAAATTTGTGATACAACGAAAGAGTCTTTCTGTGGATGGCAATATATATGTATTTATTTATACTAATGTGTTGATATGTCAATACTTTGGGGAACAGAAATACTTATCACATTTTGAACAGTCACCTGAATGGTGCATGTATACTTACGTAAGTGGTAATGGTAAATCTATCTAGCTAATGCTATTTTTTACTTTTTTACTGATACGGTCAGTTACGAATAAGTTTCAATGCGTCTTTACAACCCTTAGCAGTATCAAGTTTTTCTTTCATTCGTGTATTCTGACGTAAATTAGATAAGCATGAAAAACTCTCTGAATTCTAATACAGATTCCTAAATCTTAAAAAAAAACCCTTTCAATTGCAAACCTACGGCGTGCACCAGTCCAAGCCATAGTCTTCCCTGACTGTATTTGAAAAAAAAAGATATTGGCTTGATGGAGCGACCATTACCACTTGCTTAAGTTCACTTGTACCACGTGTTTCTGCCGTTTACAATACATGTGTATATATATATATATATATATGGGGAAGTAAAGATATCATGCACACGCGCACACACACATATGTGTGTGTGGACGTGTGTATGTTTGTGTGACGCATATATATTACGATATTTACTATTTGATAAAATCTAAAACTGTTGTTTTCTCAGTAAAGATATGTCAGTGCTCAATATACAAAAGTTGTTGTGATGTAAGGAAATACACATATTTGTATGCATGTCTATACACGTATATAACACTTCCCTCAATATGTCCAAGGCCTAACTAATAAAACAACAACTTTGAGGCAAAATTAGACTTTATTCATTAATATAGTCTCCTTCTAGGGTGATACACTAATTCCAACACTTCTCTAACAATTTGGTGCCTTATTTGTTGAACGATTTGTCTTTGGCCTCAAAATACGCCTTAGCTTCCGATATTACTTTTTCATTGGAACCAAATCTCTTTCCCTAGAGCATTCTTTTGGGGTTTGCAAACAGCCAGGAGTCTCTTGGAGCTAGATCTGGAGATTTGGGTGGGTACAGAAGCAATTCAAAGTACAATTCTTGTAGTTTTGCCATCGTTGCGATCGACTTGTGACACGGCCTATTGTCTTGGTAAAAGAGCACGTTTTCTTCTTCATTTGTGGCTTTTTTAAAACAATTTCTTCCTTCAAACACGCCAATAATGCTATATAATATTCGCTTTTGATGGTTCTTCTTTTCTCAAGGTAATCTATGAACCAAATACCTTGCGCATCAGAAAATATTGATGGTTCTTCTTTTCTCAAGGTAATCTATGAACCAAATACCTTGCGCATCCGAAAATACAGAAGTCAAAATCTTGTCTGCTGATGTTTGCGTCTTTGGTCGCTTTGGACGGCTTTCACCTGCTACTGTCCACTCAGCTGACAGCCGATTTGACTCCAGAGTGAAGTGTTGGGACCATGTTTCGTCTATTGTCACATATTTACGCCCAAACTCTTTTTATTCCTTTAAAACAGTTGGAAACAACGCTTTGAATCGTCGACGCGTTGTTGTTTTTGATTGACAGTGAGCAAATACTGCACCCACTTTGAACATAACTTTCTCATCGACAAATGTTCATGCAAAATGGTGAATACACTTCCTTCTGTTATCTTCAACTCCACTGCTATCTCACGCAACTTCAATCTACGATCGGCCGAAACGATTTTGTTGAGTTTTTTGGTGTTTTCCGAAACAGCTGCTGCATTTGGGTTACCTAAGCGTTAAGCATCTTTTGTGTCTCTACGACTGCGTTCCAAGTTAGCATATCACCGCTTAAACGTTGTTTCCGACGAAGCAGAGTCAGAATAATATCAAGCCATTGCTTTGCTTGAACGGTGGGTTTTCCCATCAGAAAGCAATGCTTTATCAATTCACGAAATTCAGATTTTTCCATTGTTTTGAAAATTTGCAACTATAGCTTCCCTTAAATAACTGACATTTGTAAACTAATAATCCGATTGGGCTCAAATTTTGACACGTGCCATTTGAAAGTTAGTACGTCACAAAAATTATATGGATTTCTTTATAAGTGTCGCCATCTGTATGTCAGGCCTGGGACTTATTAAGCGATTTATGTTTGTGTATACCTGAATTTATCTATATATGTACATACATATATATGTGTGTATGTTGACATGCATTTAGAGATACACAAATACGTTCGTGCGTGTGTATATATATATACATGTATATATATATATATATATTAAATATCTTACTGAATAAAAGCACTTACGGTAAGGGAAAATAACCCGTCAGTAATTCGAAGATAAAAATATACAACGAATCACTGTCGAGGGGAAAAAATTATTGGAAACAAAAGAAAAGACCAACCTTGTCACACCAATTGAAAAAAAAGTCAACAGATACGCAATCGATTGGTCAAAAGAAAAAACACCGTAAATTAGGATTAGGTACCCTGATGAGCCGCTTAGGCGAAACTGTAGTAGGTTACTTCCTGACTCACGAAATAATTTTTGGAACTATATATGCATATATGTATATATATTCTATGTATATATTGTCAACCACAGACAGGTTCATTGTATCAGAAATGTGGCTAGACACGAGAAGTGCTCCTCGCTGGGATTGAAACCCGCCTAACTTAACGTCAGCAAGGATATTTAGCGCATATTTATCAACGTCTGTTCGTATACATTTTACGCCATCGGCTACTGGAGTGCTAAATTCGTTAGAAAAGCTTTGCATTACGTGAGTGGCAACCGTTAATTCCTTCACCAAAGTGTTCACTACCCGCCAGGGAGGGTTTGTTTATTGTCATAAGTATTTGAACAAATTGCTTTTGAACAAATTGCTTTTCATAACCTTGTTTTCAGAGTAAAAACCAGAATAATTTTCAAGAACTAATTATTTTTGAATTAGCAATGTGTCATTTTTCTGGGTTTTTTTTTATTATTATCATCTAGGTTTGACCTTGGGTCATATTCAGAAAAATCGTTTTCGTGATGAAAAATTGTTTCTAAGTTTAAAAATAGTTTTTACTAGATTTATTTTGCCACGAAAACATAGCGAATAATAAACCAGTAACGTTGCAAATCCCTTCGTTTAAAGGGAATGATTTTTCATCATCCAAGTATTATGAACTGACTCTGCTATCGTGAGCACCTAACTGTGAGATCTACCTGTAGAAGATATTTGCTAGGTGTGGGTGTGACATGTTTCAAATAAGCTGTAGTTGTTTGAGATCTGCATTTGTTTATATACATATGACAAATCAACAGTCTATTTCATTTCAAAGCAGTGTGTTTAGGATTGTTTTGTTGGATGTTAAAGATTTTAAGAGAGGCAATATATGAAGAAGTTTTATCCATTTATTTTCATGTTTTGGGAAGTTTTTTTTTTTTTTGTTTTCGCCTTGTTTTGTTTCGCTTGATTTATTCATTCATTTATTTTTCTTTGTTTTGTTTTCGTTTCTTTCTATAATTTAACATTTTGCATCTCTTTTTAAGTCGTTGGGGTATAGCGGAAATATTGTTATGTAGGTAATAGACTTTTTTTTTTGTTTTGCTTTTATAAATCGTATTGTTAAACAAAGATGTTCATTTTCTGTCCTTCTAAAATCTTGTAAAGAAGCTTTCAATGAGAATGAAAAAAAAAAAAGAACCTACATTCCTATTTTGAAGAATTCTAAAACTAGTAGTTTGATTTGGATTCTTCCTGTTCAAAATCCCTGATGGCGCCTAAAATCTTTAGCAATTGTCAAATATATTTCGTGGTTACGTGCAGCGTCAAAGAGAAAAAAGTTAGAATTAAAATACTACCGAGGATTCTCATTAACCAGATGATCAAAAATTCTGCATGCACAGGATAAATTTCCACTTTTATATGAAAGTGTAAATTTCTTTCGAAAAGTATTCTCTCTACGGCCGCCATTACTTTGCGAGCAAGTTCGACTGCGTCTCCGCGTCTTTATTGTGAAACTGACGTTAACAGTTCTGGCGTTTCGCGCGTAACTGCATTTTGAGTGCATTTCTTTGAATGATTAATGGCTTGTATCATTCCTTCGTACACCAATGGCTTTTAAGTGCCTACACTGTAAAAAAAAAATCCATACGCCTATCATTTTCGTCTTCAATGAAACAGCTGAACGTTGTGATTTTGCGAAGTAGCTGTTTGTGGGGATCCGCGTGTATCTTTGTGCATCTTCATGCATGTGAGAACCTTTTAATATGCATAATACTATGAGATGGAAGTGCCCGTGTTGTAATGGTTATCGTTGCAGGAATTGGACACGGCGACACGAGTTCAAATCCTAGACTGATTGCATTTCACATAGCACTAATACCCTTGGGAAAGGTATGAATCCAATTATTCTCCCTCCAGCTATGAGTAGATAGTAGGGCAGACTAGGTTTTTCAGCCTTGGTGAGGCAACTAGTCTAGGAGAAGAAAAACTCTGAATTCAAACCTGTTAAACTCCGCTTAAAAAATTGACCTTGTGTCATATCCAGCCCGTGCGAAGGAGTTGGGTAAATATGATGATACTATGAGATGTCGAACACAGTTAAAATAGAAGCAGAGTGAGCGATGCATCTTCGCCAATCAAACTGTGATGAGAAAAAAAAAAAAACAAAAAGAATTTCGATGAAAGCATCGGTGGGAATAGAACCGACAAGATGGTTTCTTTGTTTGATGGCATATAAACATTTGTAGGTTATTTAAGGCCAAAGCCGTCCTTCGAGAAGAACAGTACTATTTAACCCATAGTTGAGAGAATTAGGGATTCGTACTTTTACCCAAGAATACTTGTCCGAAAGTGAACGTAATAGGACGACTGGAGTTCGAACTCGCATCCAACGTTTCTGCCGTCCATCGTTTTAACCATTACACCACCACGACACACCCAAAGGCGACAAGTGAAGAATACAAGTCCGAACGGTCGTTCCTGTGTTAATAACTCGTCTTCAATTTTCTTACTATGGAAAATCCGGAAGAATCCATCAACTGAGATGGGAAGGAAAAAACAACAAATAATTTGGAATGTTCATTACTTATCAAGAGATTCAAACTATGTAGAAGGCCAATGAACACATCGGCTGAAATGAGAGGAAAAACAACAAAGATGAGAATTCGAGTTTGGAATGTTGGTTACTTATATAAGACTTTCAGCCAATATAGAAGGCCAAAGAACGCATCGACCGAAATGGATTTGTAAAAACCAACGAGGGCCAAAATACGAGATCGATCGACTGCTTGTATAATCTTATTTCGGACAATGTAGAAAACCGAAGAAGACATTGGTTGAAATAGGGAGAAAACAATGATGATGAGAATTCGATTCATAAATGTTGATTGATTTATTAAGCCATATCAACTTGTTAAAAGGTATTTTATGTTTAGACATAAGAGAATCGTGTTCATTGTACGTATATATTTTTTCCGTAGGTTTCTTTTCTTTATACAGAGTTGTGGGATAGCAGCAATTCCAATCAAGCAGATATATTTAATCCATGGCTGTAACCCTTACAGATAGTATCACTCCAGTTCAGAGTGGACCTGGCCTAGTGGGTTGCAGGTGTAAAATACACCGACTGCATCTCTGCAGAGGGGTAAGACTTCACCCAATGAGTGTCCTGATATAGCACAAAGCAATCTAATGCTGAGGCTCCAGATCGTCTCTGGCCTGGAATGGTAGCACCTGATAAGTTCATATTTATTTAAACTATGTTCGAACAAATGACTTATGCTAAAGTGAATTGTTAGAAACAGAACAGTTTGATCATTCAACTGTGCGTAAACAAATGACTGGTGTTGAATTGAATTGTTAATGATAGACCGCAATAATTGGAACCATTTAACTTTGACTTATGTTAAATTGAATTGTTAGAAATAGAAGTGTTTGATCATTTAACCGTCTTGAGACACTGGGAAGTGTGATGAGAGGGAGGAACCGATGACCTGAAAGAGTGTCAAGAGAATCCAAGTCAAAAGCACGGCAGGATTATGAATATATATATATATATATATATATATAAAATCATGTCATGCTTATAAACATATATGTACAGGTGTATGTGTTGCCAGAACGAAAC
Source organism: Sepioteuthis lessoniana (assembly GCA_963585895.1). Lineage (NCBI taxonomy): Eukaryota > Metazoa > Mollusca > Cephalopoda > Myopsida > Loliginidae > Sepioteuthis > Sepioteuthis lessoniana. The sequence continues at coordinate 31,088,771 of OY757942.1, forward strand.
TTTGAAAACTACTTTCCAGCATGGCAGTCTGTAATGACACTTGACATAAATGATTGATATTTTATCAAATTCTTATTGATACGTGGTGCATTCAATAAGTTTCCATACTTTTTTGTATAGGCATTTAAAATTGTCGTAGACACTTGAAAATTCGGTACGTTATTGCTATACATCTTATGAGATGACTGACCAATTATTATAATTTCAGCTTCAAATGAACAGCTGCAGCAGCAATTGGAATACACCCTACTAAAGCTTAATTCTCACGGCTGGTGAATTTCAAAAATGCAATCTGGACTTGAGGACACTTTAGAAGAACGATATGCAATAAAATTCTGTTTTAAACTTGGAAAATGCCAAAGAAACGTATGGAATGCTTCAGACTGCTTTTGGAGCATCTTGCATGGATCGAGCATCAGTTTTTGGGTGGCAAAAGAGATTCAAGGAAGGCAAGGAGTCTGTGAGGGATGATGAGAAGTGTGGGAGGAGTAAGGAAGTCAATACACCAGAGTTGATTGGCCAAAGGGTTAGGATTAGGGTTACTATGTTGAGGTTTTAAGGGAGTTCAGGAAGAGATACATAGGGAAGAGTCCAGCACTCTTCAAATCGGGTCAGTGGCATTTCCACCAGGACTATACACCAGTCCACAACTCCATCCTTGTCACAGACTATTTGAGCAAGATGGGTATCAAGACAGTTCCTCACCATCCCTATAGTCTAGACCTTGCTCCTTGTGACTTTTGGTTATTCCCTAAGCTCAGAGGCTGTCGTTATGTGACAATTGAGGAGATAAAAGAGGTTGTGACGAAGGTCATTGACACGCTCACACAAGAGGACTTCCCTGAGGCCTTCCAGAAGTTGTTGGAATGGTACATGTTCATTGCAACCGGAGGAGATTACTTCGAAGGGGACTAGAGTTTTATGTGTGTACTATCAATAAAAGTGCCAAACGAAAAAATCTTGAAACTTCATTAATGATCCTCGTACATTGTAATACTCGGAACCATTTAACTTTGTTGACTTACGTAATATTGAATTGGTAATAATAGAACTTTTTGTTCATTTAACTGTGTGTAACTACAAAATCTGTTTTGAAATCATATATCAAAAATATAAGTAAAATCAGCATTAAATAACCATATAATGATATGCTATAAAACCAAACCAAACTAATCTGAGCCAACCTGAGAATAATGGTATTAAAGAAGAACGCCACGCCCCCCGATTCTCCAGAACAGAAACTTTAGATTAGTGGCATACACAGGACACTATTTTTGTTAAGATTACACCCTTCTGCTAGGGGTACTATCTGAGTATTCAAAGCCCCGCTGACAGTGTATTGGAGTTTTGATCGCTTATATAGGAATCTCAGACAATGGAAAAGGCCGAAGAACAGAAATGGAGGAAAAAATGACAAAGATTTCGAATTAGCACACATGTTTAAAGAACGTTGCGAAACCAATCCGAATTTCAGGCAATGTGAAAGGCCAAAGAAGTGATTAACGAAAATATTCGAATAAATCCAGTATAAGGAGAACCTGCGTCCGAACTTTTGTTGAGATGATATAAATGGTCAATCTCTAACTTTCAGAAAACGAAGGTCGAAAATGGTGTCGGTCAAAATATAAATATGAGTGCAAAAGGAATGAAAATGTGTATCCAGTAAAGTGAGCGATCTATTTTACGCAGAGCAGCTACCTCATCTAATTTAAAAATAACTTATTCTTGCTTGCCCTTCTGACCGGGAGACTAGATATAGTCATCGTTGATAAAGAAGGTAAACGTTGATTGACTGGAAATTGAAACGTCTTAGTTGATAGCAACGTGAAAAGCTTTAGCCAGAGAAATAAGTTGTTGCTTTTTTTTAAGTTTTAATAACCAGTCTTATAGATACACAGCTTTGGGTAAACTGCATGCTGTCTCGAGAAACTGGCAAGTGTGATGAAAGGTAGGAACCGGTGGCCTGAAAGAGAGCCAAGGGAGTCCAAATCAAAATCACATGATTATGAATATATATATATATATATATATATATATATATATATATATATATGTAACATATTGACCTTCGAACCAGCCGTCAATCGAGAAACAGGTGCATCCGGTCGAAGATATCAAGATATAACCTTGACCGTGAACGGGTTGAATTGGGTGCAAATGCAACGCTCACAGGAAGCAGGTGGATGTCAAACAATTTTATAACCCGGTGCCGCTGTCAGTTCGAGTTAGTTGGAGTCAGCAGTTGAAGTTCGAGTTGCAATTCGAGGCAGTGAGAACCAGCCCCCAGCAGAGGCTGGAGCCCTCAGGACCCCCGGATGAGCACCATAGCAGAATGAGAAAGAAGTGCTGCTAAAGACAGAGGAACTTGGTTTGGTTTGGTTTGGTTTGGTTTCTTTGTTTAATGGCATATCAACTCTTTTTAGGTTATTTAATGGCAAAGCCATTCTCCTAGAAGAACAGTAGTGTTACTATTTAACCCATAGCTGGGAGGATAAGGGGGTCCATACCTTTTCCAAGGGTATTTGCGCGACTGGTGTACGAACTCGCGTACTACGATTCCGTAGTCCATCGCTTTAACCATTAGACCACAAGGACACCCCGTAGAGGAACTTGGGGTCAATATGTTGCAGTCTGTTTAATCTCCAACTCACCTCACACAGACAACCCTTCCGCAACCCTTTCGAAAAAGGTGTTAGAGGTATATTTTTCTAAAGAAATGTGTTCGTTCGTC
>OY757942.1:31094001-31164001 GCA_963585895.1 Sepioteuthis lessoniana
CCGATCTTATCTATCATGAATGCAGACTTTGCATATAATCTAGTGCTCCGTGCAAATACTCCTGTGCCATCCTTGTGTCTGCTGAAGAGCAAGGAACAGGCAGCAAGAGAAAATGGTCTTTTCATCAAATCAAATAAAACAGAATGTATAAGTTTTAAATTGATTTAGTGATTTCCAAGTTAAACGACAAGTCTCAAAAATTAAGAGACCAGTTCACATATCACATCTTCTGAAAGCAAAGTCAGTTTTTGCATAAGAAAGGCATGAACAGCTACCGACAGATAATCGACGATATGGAAATCTAATGTGTCTGATAAAATAAAACAGAAATTCTTTCAAACAGTAACCGTGTCCGTACTACTGCATGGTTGCACCAACTGGACTTTAGAAAAAAAGTACATGAGATCCAGTCAATGATGCTGTTTTGAACAAATCCTGGAAATAGCACCCCAAAAAGCAGCACCTAAACAGTTGCTTTCTATATAACAAAAAAGATAAGAAAGACATGCTGAGCGCCGTTCAGAAAAGAAGAATGAACACAGAAGCGAATTGCCAAGTCGGCTGGGGCGGTTGAATACAACACTGCATCTCTAACCACCCCCAACAAGTGTCCTGGATATGCCATCAAACAATCTGATGGTGAGGTTCGAATAATGCTGGAGTTTTGAGAAATGCGGTGTACGCCTTCATTGCCATCGCTCCCAGGTCGACTCTGGCCGGAAGTGCTAACACTTGTTAGGATCCTATATATGGGTCAAATAGAACTAAACTGTACTTAAGCATAAATGAATAGCTTGAAGTAGGACGGTTTTAACACTTAAACTGTTTACTTACGTTAAACTGAAAAATCTGAAATGGAATTGTTTGACGTGTTTGAAATAGAACTGTTTTTGACATTAAAACTGTTCATACGCTAATCTGAATTGTTTGAAATTGATCTGTTTGACTAAACTGAATTGCTTTAAATAGAAATGTTTTTGACAATTAAACTGGGTATTTATGCTAAACTGAATTGTTTGAAATAGAGCAGTTTATTTGTATAAAAATGGATTTGGTATTGAATAACCTACAAAGGTTGATATGCCATAAAACTTAAACAAACAAACAGAAATTAAATTCTTTTCTGAGCTCCGACACATGGACACACCAGTTTTTTCCAACCAGCAACGACATATATTTATCAAATCTGTGCGGATACTCGGTGTCATCTAGTTGACTCACCAAAGGCGATGTACGATATAGACGGATGGCGAGAGAGATACATGGCAATCCGTAGTATCAGCTCGACTTAATGATATATATATATATATATATATATATATATATATATAGAGAGAGAGAGAGAGAGAGAGAGAGAGAGAGAGAAAGAGAGAAACAGACAAACAGACAGAGATGGGAGGTTGGTTTCTTTATTTAATTGCGTATCAAACTTCGTGGGCAATTTAATGCCCAATCCGTTTTTATAGAAGAATACCGGTAATAATATTAAAGCCATAGCTGGGAAGATAAACGGGTCCCTACCTTTTATTCAGGGCATTAGTCGGAAAGTATATGTAAAACCGCGACTGGAGTTCGAACTGGCTTTCTTCGAGGGCGCAGTCCTGCACTTTTGCCATTTCGCCTCGGTTATCCCCCCAACCGCCAAACAGATAAGAAATATGACTAAAAATGGAAAATAAAGTTATTGGTATCATACGAATAAATTGTTAATTTCAATAATTCAGTTTTCTTTTCTCCGGCATATTTCTTAACCTCATTATCAGATAACATTATCTTGTTATCCAATATATATATATATATATATATATATATATATATATATATATATATATATATATATATATATATATCCCACCCCCCTCTCTCTCTCTTTCGTAATTCTCTTTCACTTCTTTTCTTACTTTTTGTTCACACACACACACACACACACACACACACATATATATATATATATATATATATATATATGCACTTTGGGGGATATGAATTTTCATTTGCATTGATTATTTCATTCTCGTCGACTAGCCGGTTTTATTCTGTGAGCCACCATCGTTTGCCTCTCGAAGGGTCAAAAATCGATCGACCGAACGTTGTTGATGAACCTGATTTCGTCAGGCCATTTTTCTTTCTTTACCTTTTTTCTTTGTCTCTTTTTTTTTTTTTTTCCTGTATGTGAATCGTGGCTGGTAGTGTGAGGAGGGTAAAAATGATTGGAAAGTCCTTTTTCTTGCATCCTGGGCGTGTAAATCGATTGTGCGCATGCTCGGCCGATCGCACGCGCAAATGCCCGGACGCAGTGATACAAGCTATTCACAGTTTCATGCGTGCGCATGCGCCGATCACCCATCCATTTTTTCTTTATCTATTTACCGCTGGTGTTTCGACCCTGAAGATGACCCTACTGATTTTTGGTGATTCATAGTCGGAAACGAATCGGGGGTTGGCGAGGAAGAATCGATAACGACACAAGCTAATCTTTTTCGCTTGTTTACAGAAAATATGTAAGCTCAAATAGAAGAAGTGAGATTCCATTAAAGAACCCAGACAAATCGACGTCCCACGTTCTCGCTTATACCAACTTTTTATTGTTGGTTTATTTTTTTCTCTTCTTGTTGTCCCATGTGTTTGTTAGTGTGTTTGTCTGTCTTTATTTGTCTTGTTTCATCTTCTTTTTGACATTTTTTAAAGTTTTCCTCTTCTTTTGTTTCGTATATTTCTTCTTCTTCTTCTTCTTCTTCTTCTTCTTCTTCTTCTTCTTCTTCTTCTTTGTTGCATTTCTTCGCTTACCTCTACCTTTTTTTCGTGTATTTCTTCTTCTTTTTGGTGGCCTTTATTCGTTTTCTTCTTCTTCTTCTTCTTCTTCTTCTTCTTCTTCTTCTTCTTCTTCTTCTTCTTCTTCTTCGTTGCATTTCTTCGCTTACCTCTACCTTTTTTTCGTGTATTTCTTCTTTTTGGTGGCCTTTATTCGTTTTCTTCTTCTTCTTGTTCTTCTTCTTCTTCTTTGTGGCATTTTTCATTTCCTTCTTATTTTTTCTTGTAATTTTTCTTCTTCTTCTTTGTGGTATCTGTCGTTTTCCTCGTCTTTTGTTTAGTTCTTCTTCTTCTTCTTCTTCTTCTTCTTCTTCTTCTTCTTCTTCTTCTTTGTAGCATTTCCTCGCTTACCTTTACTATTTTCGTGTATTCTTCTTCTTCTTCTTCTTCTTCTTCTTCTTCTTCTTCTTCTTCTTCTTCTTCTTCTTCTTCTTCTTCTTCTTCTTCGTGGCATTTTTCATTTCCTTCTTATTTTTTCTTGTAATTTTTCTTCTTCTTCTTTGTGGTATCTTTCGTTTTCTTCGTCTTTTGTTTAGTTCTTCTTCTTTTTCTTCTTCTTCTTCTTCGTGGCATTTTTCATTTCCTTCTTATTTTTTCTTGTAATTTTTCTTCTTCTTCTTTGTGGTATCTTTCGTTTTCTTCGTCTTTTGTTTAGTTCTTCTTCTTTTTCTTCTTCTTCTTCTTCGTGGCATTTTTCATTTCCTTCTTATTTTTTCTTGTAATTTTTCTTCTTCTTCTTTGTGGTATCTTTCGTTTTCTTCGTCTTTTGTTTAGTTCTTCTTCTTTTTCTTCTTCTTCTTCTTTGTGGCATTTTTCATTTCCTTCTTATTTTTTCTTGTAATTTTTCTTCTTCTTTGTGGTATCTTTCGTTTTCCTCGTCTTTGGTTTAGTTCTTCTTCTTCTTCTTCTTCTTCTTCTTCTTCTAAACCAATTGCTTCTTTTTCTTCTTTAAGCGAATTCGCTCCTCTCCTTCATTCTAATATTCTTTACTTTATTTTCTCATCCTCTTTTATTTGCTTTCATTCTTAATTCCTCTTCCTTGTTCACTTTTACCTTATTTTATTCTTTAAGTTTCGGTTACCCCTAATTTATTTTCTTTCCCGTGTTCTTCTTCTCAGTTTGCATTTGTCTTATTTACTTTTTATTTAATTGCTTTCCTATCTCTTCCTTCTTGTTTTCATTATCCCGTTTACTACTTAATATTTGTCCTTTCTCATTCTTCATTTTCTTCTTCTTCGTTTCCTTCTTCTTAATTTCAATATCTCACATTTCCTTACTTCCTGTTTGCCGCTTTCAAATTTTTTAACTTAACTCATTTTCTTATCTTTTTAATTGTCTTTTTCCTCATTTTCATCTTCTTTATTATATTCGTATAGTTTCCTTCAGCCAGCTTTCTACCCCGTAATGCATTTCACTTGTTCATTTTCGACTTCATTTTCTTTCTTCTTTCTAATTTTCTTCTTCTTTATTTTCTTAACGTTTTCTTCTTCCTTTCTCCTTCTTCGTTATTCTATGCTTCTTTTATTCCCGTATAAGTCTATCCATAGTATAGTATATTCTTAAACACATTTTCTTTCTTTGTTTCTTTGTTTCTTCTAAGGTTAGGTATTTTTATATATTTTTCAAACTCTTTATTTCTTATCTGTTTCCATCGCTTCGTCTTCCTTTTTCTTCTCTTTTGTACCACTTTCCCATTAGAAACGTCACTTCTGCCTGTTGCAATTATTATTATTATTATTATTATTATTATTATTATTATTATTGTCACTGTCCATTGATATTCCTTTGGTTTGCATCCCTTCATTATAATCATTGTTGCTCTTCAAAATAGCCATTTCTGAGTATTTAAAGGGATTAGGGCTTTTCCACTTCCTCTCACCGCACACCTTTCACCTCTTCTCTCTCATCAGTTTTTGATGAGACCAATGCTGTAAATATCAATACTACCATATCGTTTTTTTTCCATTGATCATCATCACATTATTGAATGCTGCTAAGTGCAAAACCCTTAAAATATACTTGCGGTATTTCTATTTATCATAACTAGTTATCACCCGTATGTCTTCACTATCTTACTTAGATAGTTTTAGAGATGGGAAGTAGGTAGCCGTACAGCTGTTGTTTCGTGGGTCTTGTTTCTAGGATTTGTTCGAAATTGCTTGTAGCACTGCTGGAGAAGTAAGGACGAAGTCATAATCGACCTTGTTCAATAGATCTCAACATATGGACGTGCCAGCTTTGGCTGACCATCAAGATCTTATCTGTATCAGCTCAGTGCAGACACATGATGTAGTTTGGAAAACCTGCCAGGAGCGATGAATGATAGGGCCGAATGGAGAGACAGTGTCAGAGAAATCTGTGCTAGCAGCGCAACTTGATGATGATGATGATGATGATGAGTCATCACCAACAGAACAGTAAGACGTTTTATCTTGAAAAAAAGGGGGATCCCCGTGAGAAAATTCTACCATAACTAGTTGTCTGAATTTCTGAGACGATGCTTGATGATTTTTATCCTTCTCAGTTATTGGACTATTGTGTTCATCGTTATTGTTATATTCACGGGAGGTGTCCGTGGTGTAATGGTTATTGTCGTAGGAAATGGACACGGCGACACGAGTTCAAATCCGGGACCTGACTGATTGCATTTCACATAGCACTAATACCCTTGGGAAAGGTATGAATCCAAATATTCTCCCTCCAACTATGGGTTAATAGTAGGGCAGACTAGGTTCTTCAGCCTTGGTAAAGCAACTAGTCTGGGAGAAGGAAAACTCTGAATTCAAACCAGTAAAACTCCGCTTAACAATTGACCTTGTGTCACATCCTGCCCGAGTGGAGGGGTTGGTAAATATTGTTATATTCATAACGTTTCGGTAGGTATGTCCTCCGGTCTTCTTTAGATGTTTCTTGAACATGGTAGACTACACGGAACTTCAAACCTCATTCTATATTTCTAAAGAAACAATCATTTGGAGGCTGAAGGTTCAATCCTGACAGCAGGCGAGTAACACTATAGGAAAACTTAACACTTGTACCTGGTTATGGTTAACGGAATTAGAGCAAGCGACACATGTGGATTAAATTATGGGGGTGGCTGGAAGTTCCGTCAAGAAACTCCTGAAGAAAGCCGGAAATTCCTTCATAAAATATACAAAATAATATTATAGTTATCTACTAAGGTTGGCTGAATTGTAGCACCCAGCCGAATATGCAGACATATATATTGTCATCCACAGACAGACCGTTTTGTTGTATCACAACTAATCAGTGTGGCTAGACAGGCAAGATGCTTGAAACTGGGATCGAAATCTGACTGATGTGCTAGCCGGATATTCTAGCGCACAGACACCAGAAAACTCAGCGGAAGCAAAGCGATTTTAATGCATATGTATCACTTTTGTTTTGTTTACGTATATACGCTTAACGGCTATCGATTGCTTGATTCATTAGAAGAGATTGGCATTACACAAATGTTTGGAGGTGCCCGTGGTGTAATGGTTATCGTCGCAGGACACGGCGACACAAGTTCAAATCCTGGACCTGACTGATTGCATTTCACATCGCACTAATACCCTTGGGAAAGGTATGAATCCAAATATTCTCCCTCCAGCTATGGGTAAATAGTAGGGCAGACTAGGTTCTTCAGCCTTGATGAAGCAACTAGTCTAGGAGAAGGAAAACTCAGAATTCAAACCTGTTAAACTCCGCTTAAAAATTGACCTTGTGTCATATCCTACCCGAGCGGAGGGGTTGGTAAATATGATTTACATTACACAAGTAGCAACCGGTAATTCTTTCGCGAGAGTGCTTATATATATATATATATATTTGAATATTTTACGGACATGTTAGTTTGTAATGATACCTTGGTAATGAACATTTTCACTACTGAAGTAAGAATGACTGATGAAGCAACTCTTTAATCAGGTAATTTCCGGTAGTGTTTGAAATATTGTATGCTTGACATACATTGTAACAACGGAAATTATTTATGACTCAAAGCAATATTTGTATTAGATAAGAACATATTATATAATGAAAATATATTGCCTTCCTTGAATCTCTTATGCCACTCAAAAACTGAGGCTCGATTCATGCAAGATGCTCCAAAAGCAGTCTGAAGCATTCCATACGTTTCTGTGACATTTTTTCCAAGTTTAAAACAGAATTTTATTGGATATCGTTCTTCTAAAGTGTCAGATTGCCTTTTTGAAATTCACCTGCTGTGACACTCAGGCTTTACTAGGGTGTATTCCAATTGCTGCTGTTGTTGTTCATTTAAACGTGAAATCATAAAAATTAGTCAGTCATCTCATAAGACGTATAACAATAACATACTGAATGTTCAAGAGTCTACGACAATTTTAAATAACTGTACAAAAAAGTCTGGAAACTTATTGAATGCACCACGTATGTATATCCATTTAAATGTGTATAAATAAATGACTGATGTTACATTTTTACTGTCACATAGCAATATTTAAAACCATTTCATTGTGTGCAAACAAATGTTTAATAGTAAATTGAGATATTCGCTTTATAAATATTAGAAACCATTTAACTGTATACGAAAGAATCAGCTGAAGCTCGTTTAAAAATGTATCTATAAAATGAGTTTACAAATCCTGCATATTTGAAACGTAAAAACAGTATTTGGCATTAAATAACCTTCAATGGTTGATATGCCATAGAACCCAACCTGACCAAACCATTGGTTTACCTCGCGCAACTTTTACAAACCTTCTGATTTTTTTTTCTTTTGATCATTTACTCAATAATTCAAATTTTTTTTTTCCATTTCATTCACTCAAACAATTTTGGAAGAATTTGACAGTCATAGTGACTAAAAAAAATGAAATAAAGAAAATACTTTTCAAAGATGCAGCGTTTCAGTGACATTGGTCAGTTCTTTATTCGTGTGCACCTTCGACTTTAAATGGACCAGTCGACTGCATCTCTGCAGTGGTGGAAAACACCCCTGCATCGAGTGTCCTGTGGCCCAGTCGGCTGTAACTGCGGAATACACCGAGTGCATCTCTGCAGAGGTGTAAGACCACCACCCCACATCATTGAGTGTCCTGTGGCCCAGTCGGCTGTGACTGTAGAATACATCGACAGTATTTCTGCAGAGGGGTTAGACTCTACCAACAAATGTCATGGTGGGACTTCGGTAATACTGGAGCCTTAGGGAATGCAGAGTACACTATTACTGCTGTCTCTCCTACGTCCAATCTGGCTCGGAAAGGCAGCGTCTGACGAGGTTCTAACTGTGGGTCAATTAGAACTATTTATGCTAAACTGATTTGTTTAAAATAGAACTGTTTTGACATTTAAACTTCGTACTTATGTTAAACTGAATTGTTTAAAATAGAACTGTTTATATGTATAAAAATGGATTTGGCATTAAATAACCTACAATGGTTGATATGCAACATTGAACAAAACAAAGCAAAACCAATCTAATTTTGAAAAAATAGCTCAGTTAAAGTCTTTCAGGTGGACTAATCTACTCCAACTTTTAGTATACCACATCAGTTTGATCAATCAGAAAATCATAAAACTATATATAGGATTTATATACTACGATATTTTTAAGTGATTCGCTGAAATTTATTTGATTTGGCCCAAGGCACGAAGTATAGCGTGTCCAGTGGGTATCGGACTTTCAAACAATGGTCCGTTAGACTAGCTAGTTGTTACATGAAAATGTTGATTTTTTAAATTTATTTTTAGAAGATAATTTCTTTTAATAAAGGAGCAAGTAAAAGCAGGTCTCCTTCGTATTTTAGAACTTTACCGAAGAATTATTTCCTTTTTCGAATATATATATATATATATATATATATATATATATATATATATATATGAGGGGAAGATAAATTAACTCTGTTATATAAGCAGCACACAGACTACTTTTTATTGTGTCAAAGTGTCATTTTGTCAGTGTTGTCCCATAAAGAGATATACTTAAACATCTGCAGAAATGTGAGGGTTGTACTACTTTTGTGATACACTATATATATATATATATATATATATATATATATATATATATATATACAGTGTATCAAAAAAGTGAGTACAACCCTCACATTTCTGCAGATATTTAAGTATCTATATATATATATATATATATATATATATATATATATATATATATATAATATATCTATATATATCCCTCTACACATGCAGGATGTAACACAAGGTCATTTTAAGCGGAATTAACCGTTTATTTTATATATAGTATGTTATATACACAATGTTTCGGCCAATGTGCCCTTCGAACTTCTTCACGTGTTTCTTATCAAACTCGGGAACCTTCCTGTCAGTCTCGGGAGTCTTTACGACGAATTCAGAAACCTTCACAGAACATTGCACCGAATCCTTTATAGAAGTACATTGTTCTTTTCCTTTAACCATGACCGAGTACAAAGGTTAAGCTATGTAAAGTATATATTGTAATATTCGCCTGTAGCCAGGACCTGAACCTGCAACCTACACATGATTCACTTAGAACTGTATGAAAGTTTTTGTGTCATAGTTTACATTCACTAACTTGACTCTTTTCTTTCTTTCTTTTTCAGTTTCATTTATTTTCTTATACTCTTCTCAGGCTTAGACTCTTCGCTTCTTTCTTTCTTTCTTTCTTCTTTCTTTCTTCTTTCTTTCTTTCTTGTATACTTTTTTTTTCTTTCTCACTATTTCTTTTATTCACCCCTCGCATTGCTTTCACTTCCTTTCCCTGTTTACTCTTTCTTTCTTTCTTTCTTTCTTTCTTTCTTTTCCAATATTCTCTTTCTTTTGCCTTTCGCATTTCTTTCATTTCCCTTTCTTTATTTTGCGCTTTAGTTTTTCATACTGTTTTTCCTTTCTTTCTTTCTATCTTTCTTTCTTTCTTTCTTTCTTTCTTTCTTTTTTGGTTCTTTCTTTCTTTCCTTTTTCTTCCTTTCTTTTTCCCACATTTCTCTTTCAGTTAAACAGATTTTCATTCACCTGTTGAGTCCTTCTTTTCACACTTCTTTCTTTCTTTCTTTCTTTCTTTCTTTCTTTCTTTTACCGTCATTCTCTTTCAACCCTCGATCTTTTCACTCCTCACTTTCTTTCTTTTTTCCTTTCTTTCTTTCTATGGATGACTTGATGATACGTATATATATATAATATATATATATATATATATATATATATATACATATATATATATATGCGTGTGTGTGTGTGCGTGTGTGTGTGTGTGTGTGTAATACAGTTGGATATATCAATACTGCATAGTCAGGTGGGGCTGTAAAATACGTCAACTGCATCTCTCTTCAGCGGGGTAAGACCCCTCACCTTTGAGTGCCCATGATATGGCACTAAAGTACACCTAATGATGAGGCTCCAGTCCTGGAGTTTATAGGAATGTGGAGTATCTCCTTCTTTCCATTACTCGCCTGAGGGATAAGGCCGACTGCATTAAATTGCTGTTGGCTTTGCCACCAGCCAGCTTTTTGCTGGGCCATCTGGCATTCGTATCGGACGGTACATTGTCCATCTAAGGCAGACTCTTGGCCGAAAGGCCCCTTGGCTTCGGCTGGGCCACCTTTGGGTGCGCGAGCTGCATTATTGTCACCTTTGTATAGCAATGGACCCCGTGGTCTAGTTCAAGCTATAATCTGTCATCCGTCCCGGGACATATGGTTAGTTCCAGCTCCAGCAAAGACTCATCGGCTCACATGGCACCAAATGAGCCGATGACCAGCATAGACCAGCAAGCCTCAAACCCCAGCTTGGGTCTGACCTTCCCGTTCCCTAACCTCAGCTATAATCCGACCTTCGGGTCATTTAACCGTGAACCAAGTCCTATCTAGTGAGTGGCAGAGACAAATATTACTTTATTGACATTACTCCCAAGTCCACTCGGATTCGGAGTGGTAGTACCTGATCCAGTTCCTTCAATGTGTCATAGAGAAGTGTTTATCATATTTACCAACCCCTCCGCTCGGGCAGGATATGACATAAGTTCAATTTTTAAGCGGAGTTTAACAGGATTTAATTCAGAGTTTTCCTTCTCCTAGACTAGTTGCCTTACCAATGCTAAAGAAATCAGTCTGTCCTACTATTTACCGATAGCTGGAGGGAGAATATATGGATTCATACCTTTCCCAAGAGTATTAATGCTATGTAATCAGTCTTGTCCAGGACTTGACCTCGTGTTGCCGTGTCCATTTCTTAGGACGATAACCATTACACCACGGGCACCTTCATAGAAAAGTATACATTTTCTGCTCTTAAAACTATTTAACTTTGCGCACACATATGACTTTTAAATTAAATTATTACACATCATTCATTGGGACCGCTTAAATGTGAGGGGGTGTCCTCGTGGTGTAATGGTTAAAGCGATGGACTGCGGAATCGTAGTACGCGAGTTCATACTCCAGTCGCGCTATTACGTTCACTTTCGGGCAGATACCATCGGGAAAGGTATGAACCCCCTTATCCTCCCAGCTATGGGTCAAATAGCACCACTACTGTTCTTCTCGGAGAATAGCTTTGGCATTAAATAACCTATAAAGGTTGATATGCCATTAAAACAAAGGAACCGAACCGCTTAAATGTGAGCAAACGAATAAATAATTTTGAACAGAATTATAAGTTTTGAATAGGAATATTTGAAACCATTTAACTGAGTGAAAACAACTAAGCTTTGGCTCATTTAAAGATTGTTACCGACAAACTATTCGTTTACAAATCATATATATTTAATGTATATGTATAAACAGGGTTTGGCATTAAATACCCTACAAGAGTTGAAATGCTGTAAAACACAACCAACTTAGTTGAGGTATAGATAAATATAGGGTGTTCGAGTAGTTCTTCAATAAAAACTTGTAGTGATTCTTTTTAACCCATAGCTAGAGGAATAAGGGGGTTCATGTCTTTCCAAAGGGTATTTGTCCAAAAGAGAACGTAAAAGCGCGACTAGGAGTTCGACGATTCCGCAGTTCAACGCTTTAACCATTACACCACGAGGACACCCTTTTTTTCTTGGGGTATGTAGTTCTAAGTTAGGATAGAGTAGGCACAAAATCAACGGCTTTCATGACTTAATTTCTCGACCTTGTTATCATCAGAGTTTTTATATATATATATATATATATGTGTGTGTGTGTGTGTGTATGAGTATGTGTGTATGTGTGTGTGTGTGTGTTTCAGTTTGACCGATTATCAAAAATATTATTCCTTAATCCTATCTTTTGTTATTTTTTGCTTTTGTTTTTATATATTTTGCAAAAGCACTTAAATTTTTATACATCGTTAATTTACGTAAATTTTTAATTTTCTTATTAAAATGACATTTCATTCTCGTTTATTTTATCCAGAAATAAGTACTCTAAGAAAAATATTTTATTTGATTTTTATCATTCAGGGTTTTCGGACTATTATCTTCATCTTTATTATTATATTTACAATGTTTTATTCAGCATGTCCACCAGCCTTCTTCAGGTGTTTCTTGTCGGATTCGGGAGCATGACACGGAACTTTGAACCACGTCCTTTATTTAATCCACTGGTGTCATTTGCTCTTATTCCGTTATCGATAACTAGGTACTTGTGTTAAGTATTCCTGTTTTCTTACTCGCCTGCAGTCATGATTGAACCTGCAACCTCTAGATGATTGTCTCTTTAGAAACTTAGGGAACCAACGCATGTAACAGTTATGCTATTTGTCCAGCGGTGGATTAAATAAAGGACGTAGTTCAAAGTTCTGCTTGGCTCCCGAGTTCGACAAGAAACAGCTGAATAAAGCCGAAGGACATATCGGCCGACATGTTGTGAATATAGCAATAAAGATGAAGGCAATAGTCAAAAATCCCTCAATCGTAAAAGTCCTTACTACAGTCAGGATTGAACCTGCAACCTCAATATGATCGTCTCTTTAGAAGCTTAGGAAACCAACGCATATAACCATTACACTATGTGTTCTGCTTGTACCTAGTTATGATTAACGGAATCAGAGCAAGCGAATCCAGTGGATTAACTAAAGGACATGGTTCAAAGTTCTGTGTTGGCTACCTAGTTCGACAAGAAACACCTAAAGAAGGTTGGGGGGCATATCGGCTGAAACGTCGTGAATATAACAATGGAGAAGACAACTGTCTGAAAACCCGGAATGATAAAAATCAAGTTTCGTCGCAGAAATTCAGACAACTATTTTCTTTGAGTTTCTTTTTGAAAGTGTTTTTTTTCTTTTTGGTAGTATTCGCACAATCTTCGATTATTCTTTTTACTGTATTACATATTCGTTTCAGCTTAATTTTCATTCACTTTTCTTTCTTCCATTTATTCATTTATCTATTTCTTCTGCATAATTCCTTCCTTACTTTATAAATTATTTTCTTCATCGTTTTTTTTATTAAACCAGTGACTCGTTTTTATGCCCTGTTGGCGAGGCTTTGAATATGCTGATGGATAAGACCCCGCCACCCCAAGAAAAACAAGGGGTGTCCTCGTGGTGTAATGGTTAAAGCTTTGACTGCAGAATTGTAGTAAGCGAGTTCAAACTTCAGTTCCGCATTTACGTTCACTTTCGGACAAAAACCCTCGCGAAAGGCATGAACCCCCTAATACCCCTGCCTATGGGTTAAAAAGAATCACTACAGTTCTTCTTGAAGAATAGCTCGGGCATTAAATAACATACAAAGGTTGATATGTCATTAATCGAAGAAAGCAAATCAAAACAATAGGGTGGCCAAGGGGAGACACGAAACTGTATTTGATAGTGAAGTTCGAGATTTGAGGAGTATGGAATACCTCTTCATTGCAATTACTCCCAGCTTCACGCTGACTTGAATTAATTTTCCTTGTTATGGTCCCTTCTAAAATTATTTGTATTAATTAGGAATACTTCATCATCATCATCATCATGTCGTGCTAGGAGCACGGATATCCCTGACCCTCTCTCGCCACTTCTCCCTATCGTTCATCGCCCTAGGCTGGTCCTCAGGACAACATCCCGCATCCTCACATAGTTGCTGAATGTATGTTCGTGCTGGTCGTCCTGCTTTTGCACGGCCATGGGTGGGGGTTTATAAGAGTACATCACTTATGAGTTCGTCCCTGCTTCTCCAGCAGTGTCCTGCATGTCTGCTTCGTCTAACTTGAATAGTTTTCGTGATAGGAGGCAGGTGGCCGTACAGTTGGTGTCTTGTGGTATGTTGCCGCCAGGACTTGTTCAAGATTGCTCGCAACATTCTTGTGTAATTTCTGTCTAGCTTCTTCTCCAGTCGTTTTATTAGAGTCCATGTAGTGCATCCAATACCGTATAACTGTAAATAATAATTGTTTATTATTATTTACTTACCGGACCTAATGAGTAGAGTGTTCGACAATGGTCCGGGAGACCAGGGTTCAATCCCAGGTCGAATTATACCAAAGACTTAAAAAATGGTACTTGATGCAGCTTTGCTTAGCACCCAGCTCTATTAGGTAAGCATCAAGGGTAAAGTGGAGCAATCAAGGGAATGGAGTTGCGCCCTTCCCTACACGTAGCTATTGAAAAGAGAGCCTCCAGGTCACCCTCGACTAAAGTCACTAACTTTACTTATTAGTTACTTGAAAGTATGTAACTGTCTCCAAACAAATGTTTATCATTAAGTACAAATAATTATTTGAAACATATTATTATTAAATAGGAATGAATAATTCAAAGCTTACAATTGTGTGTAAATGATTCGTGTGGTTCCTTAAGTTACTTCTTCGATTTTCTTTCTTTCATTATTCTTTTTCCTTAACATTAATTTTGCGTTTTGTTTTATTCTATTTTTCTTTCACTCAAACCTTGTTTGGTTTGGTTCGGTTGTTTGGCTTTTATGGCATATCAACCTTTGAAGGTTATTCAACGCCAAATTCTGTTAATATGTATGTACATTCAACTAAAGATTTCTAAATGAATACCAAGTGGGTAAAATTTTCTATAAGCAGGATTTCATTTGTTTGCATATAATTAAACAGTTTTAATTCGTCATATTTTTTGGTTGGTTGGTTGGTTAGATGGTTTGTTTTTATGGCATATTTTTTGGTACAAGCCTGTCTCTCTCAAGAAGGACTGAACGTCATCTATTTTGACGTTTTCGAACAGAACGGTTAAACTATTAACTTTGAAAAATCGCTTTCTGATGACAGCGAAAGCTCTGCATTCTACAAGAATGCATTTAACAGTGCAAGTTGTCTGACAGGTCAAACCATGTTCATTCATCCACGTTCTTCTTTATTCATTTACCTTATTGTTCAGTTAGTCACTCCTTTTTCCTAGCTTATTCACTTTTCTTCTTCCTTTTTTGTTCATTCATTATGTACTTCCTCATTATCATTTTCCTAATATATTTTCTTTCACTTTCTTATTTTCACTTTTCTTATTTGGCTGGGGCTGTAGATTACACCGACTGCATCTCTGCAGAGGGGTAAGAACCCCCACTAATGAGTGTCATGGATATGACTCGAAACGATCTGATGGTGAGGGTCCAATGATGCTTGAGCTTTGGACAGTGCGGAACACTCCTTTATTGACATTGCTCCCAGGTCCATTCTGGCCCGGAATGGTAGCACCTAATAGGGCCCTACCAATGGATGGAATAGAACTAACTGCATACTTATACTAAACTAAATTCTTTGAATTATAACTGTTTGACTAAACTGAATTACTTGAAATAGAATTCTTTTTGACAAATAAATTGTGTACTTACATTTAAACTGCGTGCTCATACAAAACTGAATTGTTTGAAATGGAACTGTCTTTGACATTGAAACTCTACCTACAGTAAACTGAATTGTTTAATATAGAATTGTTTTGACGTTTAATAGTGTATAAACAAAATCTGTACTTATACTAAACTGAATTAGCTGAATTAGAACTGACTAAACTGAATAGCTTGAAATAGAAACGTTTCTGACAATTAAACTGTGTACTCATGCTAAACTGACTTGTTTGAAATAGAACTGATTATTTGCATAAAAAAGGATTTAGTGTTAAATAACCTACAAAGTTGATATGCCATAAAACCCAACCCAACCAAACCAGACCAAACCAAACCTCTTTCTTATTTCTTTTTCTTTTTTTCATTCAGTATATACTCGCTCAATATCATTTTCCTAATATATTTTCTTCCCTTTTCTTATTTCTTCTTCCTTCAGTTACCCCTTCCGTTTTCATTCATTCCCCTTTTTGTGATTTTTATTGGTTTTTATTTTTGTTGCTGTTTTTTCCCTTTCAATTAGACCTTGTTCATTCAATCTTATTTATTCATTCACCTTTTAATTCGTTCAGTCACTCCTTATTTTTTATCATTTTCCTTCTTCCTTTCATCATTCATTCTTTCACTCATTCATTAACATTTTCTTTATACATTTTCTTCCTTTTTCTTATTTCTTCTTCCTTCAGTTACTGCTTCCATTTTTATTCGTTCTTCTTTCCATATTTTATTATTGTTTTTAATCTTTATTTTGATTGTTTTTTTTTTCTTTTGCTTATTCGTTATTTATTCATTCATCTTCTTATTCATACTAACACTCTTTCTGACTCATCTTTTTACTTTTCCGAATTCATAACTTTTTCCTTAGTTTTCATTCCTCGTTTCTTCAATCGTTCTTTTTGTCCACATCTCTGCCGTTGTGTATTCTCTTTCTTTTCAAATAAATTCCTTCAGTTGTTTTTCATTAATCTTTTTAATTCTGATTCATTTTTTCGTTCTTTTAAATTATCATTCATTTTAATCCTCTTACCAATCGGTCCCTTTTTTTATTTTATTTTTTTTTTATTTTTCTTTCTTCGACTTCTTATTTTTCGTGTTCTTGTATATTTTCCATCGCCATCTCTAAAGTTCCATGTAAATATTAAATATCATTTGGGTTATTGGCTCTCGATACAAATTCCGATTCTTGAATGACAGGCTTTAACTTCGTCATCGGTATCTATATGACACCGTTCTATGTCTTAATTATCCTGGCTACTTTTTACTTAACCTTTCAGCATAGAGATTAGCTCTTTCTTCAGGATGGCGCGCTACATTCTCAGTTTATATTTATGACGAATATCTCACACTGTCTCCTAAACTTATCTCTCTATCCCCTTCTTCCTCACCCCCAATTTCTCTCTCTCTCTCTCTCTCTCTCTCTCTCTCTCTCTCTCTCTCTCTGTGTATATATATATATATATATATAATCAGGCTTCCGTCACCAATACATGAATGTAAAACTTAAAGTTGTGAATTGGGTGACTTTTTTATTTATTGCTATTTTATACTTTTTTTAATATTATTTTTTAAAAAGCAATCATAATTCTATTTCTAACTATTAGCACTGCCGTTTTAGTTTTTAAACTTGTTATAACTTTTAGGCTTTTAACGAATGATAATTGCATACATAATATATATATATATATATATATATATATATATATATATATATATATATATATATATATATATATATTCATTGAGAAAAAGCTATGTGGAAACTACGTTGATTGTTACGAGATCTTTTAAACAAATACTGGCAGTAACAAGTCACAAAACAACAGCTGTACTGCCAATGACCTCCTATCTCACAAACCATCCAAATAAGACAAATTAGACATCCTGGACACGGCTAGAGAAAACACCTGCGCGTGACATACGGAAACACGGGTCTGCTGTTTCGACCTTATTAGGTATCATGAGACCTAATAAGGTTGAAACAGCTGTCCAGTGTTTCCGTAGGTCGTGTCCAGGTGTTTGCCTGATTTTCTGGTCATAATAATTCAATTTACAATATAACTCCTCTACTTTAAAAAGAAAATATGCATCTTTCCTTGCCCTTGGGTTAATAATAATCACGGAGATGCAATTTCCAATCCTTTTGGGTGGCCCGAAAGGTGACCGTGTCCTCTGTAAACAGTACAGATGTAACTAACTAGACACATTCAGGTTAATTGGCCGTGCAATGACTAGTTAATTAGGCATCGGTTGTGTGCGATGTGAACCGGTAACTCAGTGGTGGAGTTTCAGCTCTGCATTCTGTATTCGCTGGTTTGATCTCTAGTGGGAGAGACCACAGTATACTTTGCTTCTGAGACCTAATAAGGTCGAAACAGTTGTCCAGTATTTCCGAATGTCACGCGTAGGTGTTTACCGGATTTTCTGATCATGGAAATCTAATTTACAATATAACTCCTCTACTTAAAAAAAGAAAATGTACACGGCTAGGAAACTAAGGACGAATGTAAAAATGACGCTTCTAATGGATTCCGACACACGGACACCCCCAATGATGGTCGACTAGCAGGAACTTATATACATCAAATCCGTGCAAATACTAGCCATTGTCTAGAGAACCAACCTTGAGCGAGAGATAGTAAGGACTGTTCGCCAAAGAGAGTTCGGGAACTCGGTGCTTCAGACCCAACTTGATTATATATATGTGTGTGTGTGTAGTAAGATAGATATACACAGACTAAGATAGATAGATTGATAGATATATCATATTTACCCAACCCCTTCGCCCAGGCAGGATATGACACGAGGTCAATTTTTAAGCGGAGTTTAACAGGTTTTAATTCAGAGTTTTCCTTCTCCTAGACTGGTTGCCTCATCAAGGCTGAAGAACCTAGTCTGCCCTACTATTTACCCATAGCTGGAGGGAGAATATTTGGATTCATACCTTTCCCAAGTGCTATGTGGAATGTAATCAGTCTCGTCCAGGATTTGAACTCGTGTCGCCGTGTCCATTTCCTACGACGATAACCATTACACCACGGACACTATATATATATATATATGCATATATATATATATATATATATATATATATATGTATGTATATAAATATATATATATATATATATATATATATATATATTCTGACGTTATAATCTATGTAACAAGCCCGTCAAACTTGTTTCCTAGTGATGATATATTTGCTAAGAAAGAATATTGATGCTACAAAGGAATCCGGTCTCCACTGGGCAACATATGCTTGTTAACTTCGGTCTAATAATCTATCTTTTTTATTCTGTTAAATTTTATATCGATTTGTGTCTTGCATCTACTTTTATCAACCGAGAAAGAACACGCACGTTGATTCTCATAGTGAATAGTATCCATTGAAGTTAAAGGTCATCTGGATTTGCGATCATTTTTAGTTTCCGTGCAAGAATTGTAGTTTCTCTGGAAATAAATAGGAGGTATTACTTTCAGATCATTCCACATTGAAGTCAAAGACTCGTGGTAACTAGCACTGCTTACGAGTGGGTTGTAGGAAGGTCAATATTAGAATTAAAGGATGTAGTGTCGCTTTTATTAAAGTTTAATAGCAGTACTTAGCCATATTACATACAGGTTGTAAGATGGTAATTAATAAAAATAAAGAATGTAAAGTCACTTTTATAGTTTACTTACAGAACTGACCTATATTTCATTCGGATTGTAAGACAGTCATTATCAGAATTAAAGGATATAAAGTCGCTTTTATTTAAAGTTTACCAGCAGTACTGACCCAAATTATGTTGCATACTTTAATAACAATACCGATACAGATACAAATACGGGCCGACTCTGTTTTTTCGGATACGGACGGGTTCATTAACTTCTGGCTTGTGGAGGTTCCTGTCGTGTAATGGTTATCGTCGTAGGAAATGGATACGGCAACACGAGTTCAAATTCTGGACGAGACTGTTAGCATTTCACATAGCACTAATACCCTTGGGAAAGGTATGAAGCCAATTATTATCCCTCCAGCTATGGGTAAATAGTAGGGCAGACTAGGTTCTTCAGCCTTGGTGAGGCTACTAGTCTAGCAGAGGGAAAACTCCGAATTCAAACCTGTTAAACTCCGCTTAAAAACTGACCTTGTGTCATATCCTGCCCGAACGGAGGGGTTGGTAAATACGATTAACTTCTGACTTCGGTCCATGGCGACACGAGGAGAGAGACACAATTCTAAAAAGTCTTTGCTAACTATACTATGCTGACTCCATCCCAGCGTGCGGCGCATCTTGTGATGTTTATGATCTCAGTTCATCTCTGCTGATCGAGACGTGAAAAACTTAACTCTTTCTTTCAACTTTCGAATACCCAACTACATCTTTCAAAAGTCAAAATCCAACTCTCTCCTCAATGGTCCAATCTCAATTCACTTTTCAAAATCCTTAAATTCTCAGGACCCTCTCTTCCGGGCATGACGTCATCCACATTTCCGCCTCATTTCCTTTCTGGGGGTTTATTATGACAAATGGTCCTATTTACCAACCCCTCCGCTCGGGCAGGATATGACACAAGGTCAAATTTTAAGCGGAGTTTAACAGGTTTTAATTCAGAGTTTTCCTTCTCCTAGACTAGTTGCCTAACCAAGGCTGAAGAACCTAGTCTGCCCTACTATTTACCCATAGCTGGAGGGAGATAAGGGGGTTCATACCTTTCCCAAGGGTATTTGCCCGAAAGTGAACGTAATAACGCGACTGGAGTACGAACTCGCGTACTACGATTCCGCAGTCCATCGCTTTAACCAGTACACCACGAGGACACCCCTCAATCACAAATGGTGATTGTCATATCCTTTGCGCGCGAGCATAACTGCACCGAATAGTTCAAAGCCTTACCAAGCTGAATGATAAAATATAATTAACAAAAAATGATTAATATAAAATATCATTCTTTGATTATATAACAATTACATACGGTTTTTATGATGGTTCTTATATAACAATTACATACTGTTTTTATGATGGTTTTTATATAACAATTACATACGGTTTTTATGATGGTTCTTATATAACAATTACATACGGTTTGTATGATGGTTCTTTTATAAAATAAAGGACATACAGTCGGTCTTATCATAGTTTATAAGCAGTAATTACAGTATTTCATTTGAAGAATGTGATACAATACCAATGACAGTGTCAAACTCCTAATTCTACATGCGAGCAAAACAATTACAACAAATTTAGTTCCGACTTATCCTATCCGAGACAGGAATATTAAATGGATTTATAGGTATATCATCACTACCCTCGCAGTGATTTGTAAAGAAGCCAGACTTTTTCTCTACAATCATCATTTAAAGACGGTCAATCTAAGTTCGGAAACAACATTACAACATTAAAGCAGACGTGATGTGATGTCTATTACAAATGAGCACTTTAAAGATCTTTGGATTTCCCGTCCTTCTCTTTCTCCTTCTTACATCTTTCTACGCTTTCTTCTTTGTTCATCTCTTTTTATTTCTAATGGTTTAACTTCTTTTTCTTTTCCACCAAATCTGTTTTTGTTCGGCGTCTTTTGCTTTCTTCTATATTTTCTTTCTCCTCCTCCTCCTCCTCCTCCTCCTCCTCTTCTTCTTCTTCTTCCGTCCTCTCTTCTTCTTCTTGTCTTTTTTCTATGGGCTATTATCTCCAGCCTTATCTTCACTCATTTTTGGATTATCTTCTTACTTCTCTTCCAACATCTCTTTCCATTATGGGCACCTCTTGTGGTGTAATGGTAAGCAAGTTAGACTAACAAACCTTCACGAGTGAGTTCGATTCTCCTTGGGTGCCCCATTCATGCGGCTTTGGGCTACATCTAAGCAAAAAGCTTAGTAAATTACAACATGTCTTTTCATTCTTATTCTTCTCTGGAGACATCTGCGCCTTTGTTTTCGCTCATCACGCTTTCCAACTTTGTAAACTTGCCTCATATTCTCAAATCCCAGTGAGGCCTATCAGTCCTTAAAAAGTGGACACGCCTGATTTCTTTCTTCTTCTTTAACTTTTTCCAGCTGATTGCGAGTCCGAATACAAAGTCGATCTGGTCAGCCTGTTGTCCCAACCGGGTAGTAAGCCCCCGCACGCGCAGGCATGTGTGTGTGTGTGTGTGTGTGTGTGCAAAAATAATTATATCTCCCAACTTACACTGCTTAACCCTCATTACGGATGGACGTTTAACTCAGAGAAGCCAAAACGTTTCTCTGACTCGGCCCGACCAACCCCGTCTACTTTCACTAATACATACAATTCAAAATCGAGCAGCGACCCCGCACGACTACCCCTGCTATCCAGTCCAACCCCGACACCATATTCAACAAGCAACGCAGACTTGACTCAGTTTACACTTCATGATTGATAAAATTTGACACTTTCATAATAACAACGGGGCGAGGCGGGTTTTCAAAATGATTGTCAGTAGGTGTATAGGAATTCCAGGCGTGTTGATTCGCGTGGCGGGGGTGCGAGGGCCACAGGCATGAGTCAGATCTAACAGAAGAAGAAGAAGAAGAAGAAGAAGAAGAAGAAGAAGAAGAAGAAGAAGAAGAAAAGAGAGGGTAAAGAAAAGTCTAGAAAGGAAAAGGATGAATAAAAAGATAATTATGAGTAATGAAATAGAAAATGGTCAAGAAGAAGAAGAAAAAAAAGTAGAGTCCTGAAGGAAAATGAAGAATGAAAAGGATGATGATGATTAATGTCATAGAAAATGATCAAAAAGAAGGAGAAGAAGAAGAGGAATAGGAAATGCAGAAGGGAAAGAATAAATGAATGAAAAATTTAATGGTTAGTAAAGCGATTGAAGAATTATTGAAAAGGAAAGAAACAAAACAAGTTCAATAAAAAGAAAATAAAGAAGGTAATTAATAAATGAAAAAGCCAATGAATGAAACTGAAAAAAATGCCAAGAAGAAGAAAATGATTTTGAGTTTTAAGGGATGATTGAAAAAAAAACTTAATGAGTCCATTGAAAATGAGCGAGTATAAGACGAAAAGAAAGCAAATTATGGAGAGGAAGAGTAGGAGTTATAAGACGAAAGAAGTAGGAGTATAAAAGACGAAAAGAGTAGGAGTATAAGACGGGAAAAAAAAAGCAAATTATGGAGAGGAAGAGTAGGAGGTAGAAGAAATATAGATGGAACATTATTGTGTAATTATATGATTTTTACGGTTTTCGCTAGGAATAAAAGACTTCAGTTCAGTAGGAGAAAATGAGGAATGAATCGAAAGGGGAATATAAGCTTTAAGTAATGATAAATATAGTTTCTGTTTATTTATTTGTTTGACTGCTTATTTTTTGCCTGAATGCACATCGGTAAATAAAATTATGAAGTAAATGCAGAATTTGCCTTTCTTCCTCAAATTGAATACAGAGTATCGAACCCTTTTGACTCAGAGGCACAGTGATATCCCATCAAAAATGTAGATCTGGCAGTGGGGAACACATTTGTGCGAAGTTTCCTCCCAACATTTTTATTCCCTCCAATTACGGTCTCTTAACTGGACATTGGCATGATAGTATGTTCACCATTGGCCCGCCTTTCTTAACAGCCAGCATTACAAGATGCGGAGCAAGGAGAAAGGAGTAGCGCCCTCCCCAACACCTTGGTGTAGAGCTATCGAAAAGTACGGTCGCCAACTTTACTTACATTTCTATTGTAAAGTAGGCGACCGTTGTCGTGGGCGACTCGAAGGCTCTTTTCATTAGCTACAACACAGAGGTGTAGGGGAGAGCCGTGCCTATGTCCCTGAAATGCACCACTTTACCCTTGTTCCGTATCTTATAATGCTGACTGTTAAGAAAAGCGGCATCAAGTACCATTTTTTTGACTCTTTGGTAAGATTCGACCTGTGATTGAACCGCTTCTACCGAACCGTTAGCGAATACTCTAAACATTATAGCAATGGGCCAGGTGACAAAAAATTGTTATGGATGTATCTTTGCTCAATACTCAGAATTATAAGGTACAGATCAAGGCTAAGTGGAATAAGTCTGGAAAAGGAGTAGCACCCTCCCTTCTATCTTGATGTTGTAGTGATTGAGAAGGGATTTCGGGTCGCCTTTGACTACGGCCAGCCAACTTACAAAATCAAAAACTTACTTTTCTATTACACCCTATCGTCGAGACATTGACTTACCCTGCTGGCAACCCCTGTAGATCTGCCAATAAAAAAATTGTATCCTGAGTATGAAATTAAATAGCATCTTATGATAAGCCACCAGTTCTGATTGCTCAGTCGGCTGGAGCGGTAGAACACACCGACTACACCTCTGCAGAGAAGTACGACCCCAACAATGAGTGTCATAGTTATGACACAAAACAATCTGCTGGTAAAGTTGCAGTAATGATGGAGCTTTGGGGAATGCGAAGCACCCTTTCATTGCCATCGCTCCCAGGTCCAGTCTGGGCCAAAGTGGCAACCCCTGATAGGGTCCTATTTATGGGTCAAATCGTGGTTTTGAATGTTGACTGATTTTGCATTTAAACTGTGAATTTATGCTAAACTGAATTATTTAAAATAGAATTATTTTGACATTTAAACTACGTACTTATGCTAAGCTGAATTGTTTGAAATAGAACTGTTTCTGACATTAAAACCGTACTGCGCTAATGTGAATTGTTCGAAATACAACTGTTTTGACATTTAACCGTGGGTAAACAAAAACTACACTCATACTAAACTAAATTGATTGAATCAGAACTGTTTTGCTAAACTGAATAGCTTGAAAGAGAAATGTTTTTGACTAGTAAACTGTACTTTTGCTCCACTGAATTTTTAAAAAAAATAGAACTGTTTATTTGTATAAAAATGGATTTGGTATTATTTAACATACAAAGGTTGATATGCCGTAAAACCCAAACTAACAAACAAACAAACAGTTCTGAAGATTCTGAAAGTGTGCTGTCACTTATTTGTTTCGACTACTCCCATGATAAAAAGTGTTAGGGTCCAGTCAGTCCGTACTTCCCTACTCTTCTGCTAAAAATGGTATATAACAAAAGGTCACTCTTGAAACGGAGTACAGCTGCTTTGAATTCAATATTTTCCTTCTCTTTCCTTTTTTGCTGTGACAGTGAAGAAAAGATCGAATCTTTTTTTCTTCCGACAAAGGGATACGCAAGCAGCCGTGTCCAGATTTTGAACTTCACTCGTGGAGTTTATTTACAACGACGATAACCAGTGTTCCACGTGTGTTTGGTTTCGTTTGGTTTTATGGCATACCAACGACTATAGGTTATTTAATGCCAAATCCTCTTTGTACATATATATTAAATATATGTGATTTGGTTAGGTGGGGTTTTATGGCATATCAACCATGATAGATTATTTAATGCCAAATCCACTTTATACATATATGTTAGATGTATATGATTTGGTTTGGTTGGTTATAATTACATATTGTAGGTTATTTAATGCCAAATCCGATCAGACATATAAATCAATCTCTAGTTTTTGAGCTCAAAATTTTGAGCTTGACTATCATCTGCAATAGAGGTCGGCCCCTAAACAAACAGCAGCTTACTGGTTAACCAAAACTTACTCAGTTGGCCTAAATGAAGATAGGCTATTTTAAACTTTTTTTTTAAATGTCGTGCAACTCAAGTATTTTACTAATACCAATGTCTATATATTCAATAAACTACTATTATATCTCATTAAATTGTCATTGCTCCTGTAGTATATGATGTAATTTATCTCCGTAATAATAATTACATAAGTCTTATACATTTATATGAATTCACAATTTATCTAACTAACTGAAACTGTGCACAACAAGGTGCATACGATAAGTTTCCAGACTTTTTTCGTATGGGCACTTTTATTGATAGTACACACTTGAGACTCTAGTAACGTTCGAAGTAATCTCCTCCAGCTGCAATGCACTTATTGTACTGTTCCAACAACTTCTGGAAGGCCCCATGGAAGTCCTCTTATATGAGCGTGTCAGTGATCTTCGTCACAGCCTCTTTTATCTCCTCAATTGTCTCATAACGACAGTCTCTGAGCTTAGGAAATAACCAAAAGTCACAAGGAGCAATGTCTGGACTATAGGAAGGGTGAGAAACTGTCTTGATGCCCATCTTTGTCAAATACTCTGTGACAAGGATGGAGTTGTGCACTGGTGCATTGTCCTGATGGAAATGCCACTGACCCGATTTGAAGAGTGCTTGCCTCTTCCCTAGGAATCTCTCCCTGAACTCCCTTAAAACCTCAACATAGTAACCCTAACCCTAACCCTAATCCTTTGGCCAATCATCTCAGGTGTATTGACTTCCTTGCTCCTCTCACACCTCTCATCATCCCTCACAGACTCCTTGCCTTCCTTGAATCTCTTATGCCACTCAAAAACTGAAGTTCGAGTCATGCAAGATGCTCCAAAAGCAGTCTGAAGCATTCCATACGTTTCTCTGGCATCATTTTTTCCAAGTTTAAAACAGAATTTTATTGCATATCGTTCTTCTAATGTGTCCTCACGTCCGGATTGCATTTTTGAAATTCACCAGCTGTGACAATTAGGCTTTAGTAGGGTGTATTCCAATTGCTGCTGTAGTTGTTCATTTAAAGCTGAAATCATGAAAATTGGTTAGTCATCCCATAAGATGTATAGCAATAACATAGTGAATTTTCAAGAGTCTACGACAATTTTCAATGACTACAAAATAAGCCTGGAAACTTATTGAAGGCACCACGTAAATAACATACCATAGTTGTCTGACTGACTGCCTGTGTTCTGTAACGTTCGAGTCTTTGTTTATGATCAGGACATCACTAGCTGGAAACGGCGTGAGATATAACGTTAATATAATACTTAATTACCCTAAGAGTTTTAGTATTATATTGTAATTTCTGTGTTAATTTGGTAAATGTGTTCGGCTAACATAGTTTGGAAATGTTTGTTTTAGTCCGATGGAGTCACAATAAACGTGGTTTATAACGTCTTTTTATGGAGGTATCCGTGGTGTAATGGTTATCGTCGTAGGAAATGGACACGGCGACACGAGTTCAAATCCTGGACGAGACTGATTGCATTTCACATTGCACCAATACCCTTGGGAAAGTTATGAATCCAATTATTCTCCCTCCAGCTATGGGTAAATAGCAGCACAGACTAGGTTCTTCAGCCTTGGTAAGGCAACTAGTCTAGAAGAAGGAAAACTCTGAATTAAAACCTATTAAACTCCGCTTAAAAACTGACCTTGTGTCATATCCAGCCCGGGCGGAGGGGTTGGTAAATATGATATAACGTCTGTTAGGAGTAATGATCCACTGGTTGACCACTCTGCGAAAAAGGTCTGGATTTTAGCTCTGACGAATATGTCAATCCATATATCTATAGAGACTTTTTCTGGCTTAAAACATTTTACAAAACAAAAGTTGCGGTGAGGGTTAATTTTAATCAACTGGATCCAGTAGATGGGTCACACTGTAGTATCAACGGTACGCATCTGGTCGGGTGTGTCTCGTTACTGGACGTAACTCGAACCTCAGGGGACCGTTCCCACCAGGATTTAACCCTCCTTGGAGGGGTTAGGTTTATCGCCAGGCGTCTAAGGTGCCCCATTTTGGGGGGAATGCCGACGTAAACAATTCTATTTCAAACAATTCAGTTTAGTATACGTATAGTTCTTTTTTTAGTTTACACACAATTAAATGTAAAAACTGTTCTATTTCAAACAATTCAGTTTAGCATAAGTACACAGCTTGAATGTCAAAAACATTTCTATTTCAAACAACTCAGTTTAGCATGAGTATACTGTTTCAATGTCAAAAAACTGTTCTCTTTCAAACAATTCAGTTGAGCATAAGTACACAGTTTATTTCTATTTAATCAGTATATAGGACCCTAACAGAGTGGACCTGGGAGCGATGGCAATGAAGGGATACACCGTATTCCCCAAAGCTCCAGCATCAAATTGTTTGGTAGCATATCCAGGATACTTGTTGAGGGAGTCTTACCCTTCAGCTGATATGCAGTCGGTGTATTCTGCAGCCCCAGCCGACTGGGACACTGGTTTGGAATGTCTTACCTCTCTGCAGAGAAGCAGTCGGTGTATTCTACAGCCCCAGCTTACAGGGCGATTCTCATTTGAAGTAACAATTATTTTTTACACTGTTATATAGTGTCAGGTAATCCTATCTAATACAACTAATTTGCTCAAAGTCGTATGGTTTCAGATATTCTCATTAGATATGAATAATCATCAAACAGATATATTCAAATCAGAGATGGGACCCTAATAGGCACTATTACGTAGGGTCAGAGTAAAACTAACTGCAGTAACTGCAGTGAAGGCTTATTCCAGTTTCCAGAGTTCTTAGACTAGAGACTCTGCATACATATATTGCATATTGACCTTTCACAGAGCCGTAAATCAGGTATTTCTAAAACAAGAATTTCAGCTGTGTAAACTAGAGAACGGCTGATGTGGGTTGAAAGCCGGAAACAAGTCACGTGGGTTGACAACTGGATAGTATATGCAATATAAATTATATATACACAGGTACCCACGGTCATTCAGTCAGAAAGTCGAGCAGTCAAGGGTTCGGATAGCAAGTAGCGAATGGCCAGAGGGGGTAGGGGACAGTTGGTGACAGTTGAGAAAAAATCCTGTCAAAGACGCGAGGACGAATATGGAATCACAATGTGGGTTAAGAAAATGCCAATAGAGCTGTCCTCCACCAGTCTGTGTCTGCGTCCATGGTCTGTCTGTCTGTCTCTCTCTCTCTCTCTCTCACACACACATTTTCAGCCAATGTTGGACCTTTCAAGAAATAAAGAAGAGAGAGATATATTTACGGTCTTATCATTTTTTTTATTATACAACTATATAATACATACACTGGAATAGCCTTTTATGGTTGAGGGGTTTAACTTCTCTGCAGGGTATTTACTTGGTGTATTCTATGCCCTATCAACAAGGCAGGAATAGAGGCAGGATTTTATTATTTCTCACGAAACATGATATAATCGAAACGGATGTTTTTAGGTATTATTTATTTCCAGTCTCTATATCATTGAAACAATATGCCTAAAAATATAACTGCAATACGTTTACAAAGGAAGATGAAAAATATATACTGTACTTTTCTTGGACATATTTTTGGTGAGCGAGTTTCACTGTGTTTGGTTATAATCAGTGCATGATTATATTTATTTTGATTATATCATGTTTTGACTAAGAGAACCATGCATTATTTGATTTGGAAGAAAATCAACTTTTTCTTAAAAAACATTTCTGTTTGTTTTGAATTTATTTATGGGTTATAGTGTATCTGTGTGTGTGTGTGTGTGTGTGTGTGTGTGTGTGTGTGTGTGTGTGTGTGTGTTTAGAACTCTTGTATTTTTGTTTTTTGTTTGTTTATATTTTTTACTTTTTATGCTGTTCATTTTCTTTTTCCTTTTTTTTTTCTTCTTTTTTAACTTGGTGCCTTGTTAATGCACGCGTTCCCCGAGATACTTTCCGTGAAATTTTGTTCCGAAACCTGAAGATTTGATCTTTCTTCTGCAAAAGGAGTGCTCGTTCCAGGAACACCTTCGAGCAACAAGGAAATTTTATTTTGGTGCTGGTGTCCATGATAAACGAAAGATTCCAAAATCAGCTGAGGTCACGAGGTATGGACTTTTCCAAAGAAACCTTATCTTTTTTCCTTTTTATTTTTCTTTCTAATCTATGAAGTGAATATATAAATACCGCACGCAAGAAGGGAAGATAGAAGACAAAAGATAATTGCATCCCTTCGCAAACACATGCATTCATACTTACCTGCATACATACAGACTTAATCAGGCAGCCACAAGGGATATACATATGTAAACATGCACATATATATATGTGAGTGTAAAAGAATATATATATATATATATATATATATATATATATATTTGTGTGCAGAGGTCATTTACCCTGCTCATAAATACAGGTAAATAACTATCGGTCTATGTATAGGTTGTGGTCTCTTCATCTCTTTATTGATGTATCTTTAAATCTATCTATCTGTTTTAGTGTATTTGATATATATATATATATATATATATATATATATATATGACAGATTAAATATATACATATATGGCTGTTGAAATATATATGTTGTTAATGTATACGCATGTTTATATGTGTGTATGTTTGTTTATAGGACTTTACACTCCTATAAATTATTTTGGGCGGTATGCCACTTGTTCCCACAAAGATGGCGGACGCTCAATATTCAGTCTTGGGAATCCATTGGCCAGGAGAACCACGTGACATGTCTAAAACTACGTCCACGCGTAAATTCAAGTCCTGCGTTCGGAGCCACCTACAAGACGCGTATTTTCTATAAATACGTCGTCTTCAAACACTCTTGCTCTCTTTTGCCATTTTTCTTCGCAGAAGCAACACACTCCTTCCTGTGTGAATCAACAGGAGTGAAAGGCAACATGGATGGGCCTCGCAGACATTCATATACAATGACTATGAGACGCTTTCCAGTCTCAGAGAAACTGCCCGTTCCTAATAATAAAAAAAGGACATTTTAACATGTAATTCTTTTGTAGCTTTGTTGTGTTAGACACACACACACACACACACACACACACACACACACTCACACATATACACACACTACTATTTTGTATGTAGAATTAGTAATTTCTTTTATGTATCAATGTAAGTTTTATTGTTGTAGAATATAAATTTGTTTTTGTTCGTCGCCTTGTTTTAAATGTTCATTTTGTCCGTGCCATTTTACAACCTTTACTCGTTTTATTTGTTTCGTATCTTTTACTCATTTTGTAGCATATCTTCCTTCCTTTACAACTTTTTTCCATGTGTCTATACTATGCCTATTCAACCGTATTCAATATACATAAACTCAACATCAAAATAGTAGGGGAACTTAAATACTAAATACAGGTCCGTTCCCCTACACACTTTTCTTATATATATATATATATAATTATCTGTCAGCATCTTGATGATTTTAGATCTACCTATCTATCTATCAATCAATCTATCTATCCGTTTCAATCTATTATCTATATATATATATATATACTCCTCCATGGGGGTTGATCTCTCTGGAATTTACGGCTGCTGCTCGCATAATGCAAAGCTATTCGAACGAATTGAACACTCTGGTATCCGATGAGGTATAAAATGTAAACAAATGAACGCTACTATTTAATGCCTTATAATTGCCTAGCTGACGTAGTACGCTTGTCAGCTGAGCGGCCTGATACTAAGTCTAACGTAAAGTTGGGTGGGTTTCAAGCTTCAAGCGTCCTACGTGTCTTCACACTGAAGAGTTGTGATACAACGAAAAGGTCTGTAATGGATGATAATATAAGACAGTGGGTGTGGATTATATTTTTAAAGAATATATGAGGAATATCATATAAATCTATGTGAGTGCTCAGTCATCTGAGGAGACGGAGAGTATAACAATATTCTCCGCCGAAATAAATTTATAATCACAACTTAACCAGGTTTGAGTATTCATCCAATTACACTATATATATATATATATATATATATAAATGAATCCTGGTATATATATATATATATATATATATATATATATATATATATATGCGAGGATCATTAAATAGGTTTCCAGACTTTTTTCGTATGGACACTTTTATTGATAGTACACACATGAAACTCTAATAACGTTCGAAGTAATCTCCTCTGGCAGCAATCCACTTGTTGTACCGTTCCAACAACCTCTGGAAAGCCCCATGGAAGTCCTCTTGTATGACAGCCTCTTTCATCTCCTCAATTTTCTCAGAACGACAGCCTATGAGCTTAGGGAATAACCAAAAGTCACAGGGAGGAAGGTCTGGACTATAGGAAGTGTGGGGAACTGTCTTGATACCTATCTTGATCAAAGATTCTGAGACAAGGACGGAGTTGTGGACTGGTGTATTGTCCTAGAGGAAATCCACGGACCCGATTTGAAGAGTGCTTGCCTCTTCCGACGGAATCTCTTCCTGAACTCCCTTAAAAACTCAACATAATAACCCTAACCCTAACCCTTTGGTCAATCAACTTTGGTGTATTGACTTCCGTACTCCTCACACACGTCTCATCATCACTCACAGACTCCCTGCCTACATTGAATCTTTTATGCTACTCAAAAACTGATGCTCGATTCATGCAAGATGCTCCAAAAGCAGTCTAAAGCATTCCATGCGTTTCTCTGGCATTTTTTTCAAGTTTAAAACACAATTTTATTGTATATCGTTCTTCTAAAGTGTGCTCATGACCCGATTGCCTTTTTGAAATTCACCAGCTGTAACAATGCAGCTTTCGTAGGGTGTTTTCTAATTCCTGCTGTAGCGGTTCAGTTGAACCTGAAATCATAAAAATTGTCAGTCATCTCACTAGATGATTAGTAATAATATTCTGAATTTTCAAAGTTTACGACAATTTTAAATGCCTATACAAAAACAATCTGTAAATTTATTGAATGCACCAAATATATATATATATATATATATATATATATATATATATATAGGGGGCGTGTATGTGTGTGTGGCGCAGTCATCGTCTTAGACCTGTTCATAGGTTTAGGTCTATCTATCGATCTTTCTGTTTTATTGTATTTGATATGTATATATATATATATATATATATATATATATATATATATATATATAAGATTGTTTTATACATGTTTGGGAGTGTTGATTCTACATATATATATATATATATATATATATATATATATATATAAGACGGCGTGTCTTGGGTATCAATCAATCTATACCTGTGTGAACTATCAGTTGCCTGATTTTGATTCTATGTCTGCATATCAACACACATGTGACTCTTGTCTGTGTCGGTAAAGTACTATCTGTCTATCTATTACTTGAGATCTGTTTATATATCAGTCTGTTTTCTATCTAATATATATATATATATATATATATATGTTAAAAAGACAGATTTGTAGTGAATATGCCAATATGATAGAAATATGTGGAAAGTTGCATAAATCAAACACTTAACTCAGATTTAGAATGTGTGATATTTCGTTTGAACTTTATTTCATTTTCACGAACTTCTTCAAGACAGACTGTTTTCTGAGTTTTTCCATTTAAAAGCATGTGAGGAGAGTGGAGGGATATAGTTGTAACAGGAAAAGGTGGGAGGGATTTAAAGTCAAATGTATCAATTTTCATTAAGGATTTTTTGTTATGAAATCACCAAAAATCTTTTTCCGCTTTAAAAAATAGAAAAACTCAGAAAACTGTCTCGGTTTTAAAGAAGTTTGTGAAAATGAAAAAAACCTGAACGAAATATCGCAAATCTAAATTTGAGTTATGTGTTTGATTTATCCAATTATCCACATATTTCTATCGTATATCATCATCATCATATCGTGCTGGCAGCACGGATATCCCTGACCCTCTTTCGCCACTCCTCCCTATCGTTCATCGCCCTAGATAGGTCTTCAGGACAATAACCTGTATCCTCACATAGCTGCTGAATGTACGTTCGTGCTGGTCGTCCTGCTTTTGCGCGGCCGTGTGTGGGGATCCATAAGAGTACATCTCTTATGAGTTCATCTCTGCTTCTCCAGCAATGTCCTGCATGTCTGGTTCGCCTAACTTGAATAGTTTTCGTGATAGGGGGCAGGTGGCCGTACAGTTGGTGTCTTGTTGGGTGTTGCCGCCAGGACTTGTTGAGGATTGCACGCAGCATTCTTGTGTAATTGCCATCTAGTTTCTTCTCCAGCCGTTTTGTTAGCGTCCATGTGGTGCATCCATATAGCAGTATCGATGTGACCGCTGCCTGGAAGAAACTGCGTTTCATTTTATCGGTTAGGTCTGATTTCCATATAGTCGATAGCCTATTGGTATATATATATATATATATAACTGTTTATATACACGCACACGCGCACGTGCGTGCATGTGTGAGTGTGTGTGTGTTCGCACCAGCGCCTGTCGGATTAGATCTACCTTTCTATCGGTTTTATTCTGAATTTATTTCTATTAGTGTATCGGACTGCCGTTTTATGTTTTTTCATCTATAAATATTATTGCCTATTCTTATATATATATATGTGTGTGTGTGTGTGTGCGCGCGCGCGGGCGTATGTGTGTGTTTGTGTGTGCTTGTGTGTGTGTTTGAGTGTGTGTTTGTGTGTATGTTTGTGCATATGTGTGTGTTTTTGTGAGTGTGTTTGTGTGTGTGTATGTGTGTGTGTGTGTTTGAGTGTCAGTGTGTTTGAGTGTGTGTCTGTGTATATGTGTTTGTGTGTGTTTGTTTGCTTGTTTGTCTGTCTGAGTTTCATGGAATATCAACCTTTGTACGTTATTTAATGTCAAATTCTTTTTTATACAAATAAACTGTTCTATTTCAAACAATTCAGTTTGGCATAAGTACACATTTTAATTGTCTAAAACATGTCTATTTCAAGCTATTCAATCAAACACTTTTAATTCAAACAACTAAGCCTCTAATAAGTATAGCTTTTGTTTACATAGTTAAATGTCAAAACAGTTCTGTTTCAAACTACTCAGTTTAGCGTAAGTACTGTTTCAGTGTTAAAACAGTTCTATTTCAAAGAATTCAGTTTAGCATACACAAACAGTTCCATTTCAAATAATTCACTTTGGCATATATAAGCAGTTTAAATGTCAAAACATTTCTATTTCAAACAATTACCCCTCTGCAGAGAAACAGTCGTTGTATTCTACAACCCCAGTGACTCAGCAATGTGCGTGTGAGTCTGTGTTTGTTTTGGCTTGGTTTCTTTGTTTAATGGCATATCAACCTTTGTATGTTATTTCATGCCAAAGCCATTCTCCTAGAAGAGCAGTAGTGGTATTATTTAACCCATAGCTGGGAGAATAAGGGGGCTTATACCTTTCCCGAGGGTATTTGCCCGAAAGTAAACGTAATAGCGCGACTAGTGTACGAACTCGCTTACTACGATTCCGCAGTCCATCGCTTTAAGCATTAAACCACGAGGACACTCCCCCCGTGTGTCTGTGTGTATGAGTGTGTGCGTGCAAGATCCTGTCAAACTGATATGTGACATAAGATCGTTTTATAGTGGGGAACAACGCACAAATCGAGTCTCATGATCTGTTAGACCAAAAAATCCTAGGACCCTTCTGTATTTCCCTATTAGTGCACCTCAGGCTCCGAGTACGAAACTCAGCCTAGTAAAACATATATAACCTGGTGCCCGTGGTGTAATGGTTATCGTCGTAGGAAATGGACACGGCAACACGAGTTCAATTCCTGGACGAGACTGATTGCATTTCACATAGCACTAATACCCTTGGAGAAGGTATGAATCCAATTATTCTCCCTCCAGCTATGGGTAAATTGTAGGACAGACTGGGTTCTTCAGCCTTGGTTAGGCAACTAGAAATTATTTTTATATATGCATGTGTTGTGAGAGAGAAATATATATGTATATGCGCAGACATATAGATATATGTGTGTATATATAAATTCATTTGGAAGTGCCCGTGGTGTAGTCGTTATCGTCGTAGGAAATTGACACGGCGACACGAGTTCAATTCCTGGACGAGACTGATTGCATTTCACATAGCACTAATACCCTTGGAGAAGGTATGAATCCAATTATTCTCCCTCCAGCTATGGGTAAATAGTAGGACAGACTGGGTTCTTCAGCCTTGGTTAGGCAACTAGTCTAGGAGAAGGAAAAACTCTGAATTCAAACCTGTTAAACTCCGCTTAAAAACTGACCTTGTGTCATATCCTGCTCGAGCGGAGGGGTTAGGTATATATATATATAACCTGGGAAGAATGCCCCCTGAGAATAGGTGATTCAGACTAATAACCACCATCTGGCGAGAACTTGATGTACACC
This sequence comes from Sepioteuthis lessoniana, assembly GCA_963585895.1. Taxonomy (NCBI): domain Eukaryota; kingdom Metazoa; phylum Mollusca; class Cephalopoda; order Myopsida; family Loliginidae; genus Sepioteuthis; species Sepioteuthis lessoniana. The sequence continues at coordinate 31,129,417 of OY757942.1, forward strand.
CCCCCACCAGCAAAGCAGGAGCAGAGGTGTGTGTCGCTTTAACTCTAATCATCTTCCCCACTCAGTTTAATCAGCTCAGTGTTATTTTTCTGAAATGCATGTATCCAAGCTTCAATATAGTTAGATCTTATGACCTTGCTCTGAGCTGCAATGAACAGAGGTGAGGTTTTCTTCTTCAGTTTTCCTCTGCGTACCCATATCTTCGTTATATTATGCATAATATTTTTAGTTATTTTTCTAAAGTGGTTATAACCCTTAAGAGTTTTTTGTATGACTAGTATGCCAGTCAATCTCCTCAGGTCACCCGGAAGTCTTTAAATATTTTACTGGATCTTAATAGTGTTGTCTGGATGGTTTCGATTCCTTCAGATGTCTTGTTCCCGCAGTCTCCCTTTCAAAGTTATTTAATTTCACTCACATCTTCATCTTCCATAATTTCTTTAGCTCTCAGGCAAGGTTGTGATATTTGGCCAGATATCTTCACTTATATCTATTTTCATACTGGTATCAGCTAAACTAGTTGCTATTTGATTTTCGTCTTTTTAATTAAAACTTGATCTGGTTCTCTGGCAATGTTTGTCTCAATTATTTGTATCTCAAACCTCCACTGAATTATAATACGTCTACTTTTTTTAGACAGATTCTGGTTTGTTTATGTATCATGTATCAGGACGATCAAACTTCAGATTTGGAAAAATCTTTAGTGGATCACTTTCCCAATCCATTCATGCCTGTCCCTGTATTCCTTTTGTGCCAGTTAGCTGAATTTGCCTATGTGTTTTACTGTTTTATTGTTTATACGCATAGCAAACACATTCTGTTCTCTTGATTATTATCAATTTTCATCTTTGAGATAATTAGTCTTTCCAATGTTATTTTTGTTGTCAATAGAGATTTGATTTTTCTTTTCAATTTTCCTTTCTATGACCATGTTCACTCTATCAAGTGTGTGATTTCCTAGGATTGTCGCTTACAAAACTAACATTATTTTATTTCTTGTGGGTTTTTATTACCTTATAGAATAGTACTTTGCAACATATTAAAATGTATCTATCCATTATATATATATATATATATATATATATATCATCATGTCGTGCCGCCAGCACGGATATCCCTGACTTTCTCTCGCCACTTCTCCCTATCGTTCATCGCCTCTGACAGGTCTTCAGGGCTACATCCCGTATTCTCACATAGCTGATGTATGTATGTTTAGGCTGGTCGTCCTGCTTTTGCTCGACTATAAGTGGGGGCCCATAAGAGTACATCACTTATGAGCTCGTCCCTGCTTCTCCAGCTGTGTCCTGCGTGTCTGGTTCGCCTAACTTTGATAGTATTCGTGATGGGAGGTAGGTGGCCGTATAGTTGGTGTTTTGTGGGGTGTGTAATTATAGTTCGTTGTCGCATGATTCTCTCTCTCTCTCTGTCGCTTCATCTGTCCCTGTGATTCATGGCTCCTAGCAGCTCCTACAGACTATTCAGTGCGGACTCAAAGCTAACAAAAGTAAATCTTTGATGGTTGACCAGCATGGGTGTGGCTATTTGAAATGGTCACTTAGGAGTCTGTTCTTGCTTTACCAAGGGTCTAGAATATTTTATTTATCTCATGTGAATGGTTGGCGAGGTGGAAGGGAGGTAGCCGTATAGCGACTGTTTTGTGGGATGTTTATTCTAGGATTTATTTAAAACAACATGTAACATTCTTGTGTAATGACCATCTAGCTTTTATTTTCCTTTAAACGTTTCTTTAGAGTTCTAGAAGTGCAAACATACAGTAGTGTTGACACGACCATAGCTAGAAAGAAATCCCGTTTTTTTTTCATGAAAGAGATCAGATTTCCATTAGATCAGTAACCTGGCAACAGCATTCTTTCCTATAAGTATGTTAATATTATATTCAGTAGATGAAATATTGCTGCTGAGGTATATGAACAAGTGTACTAATCTCAGAGGCTTGCTATTTAATTGCGAGATAGCTTTTTTTCTTTTTTAAAACACATAAAATTTCTTTTGACTGCGTTTACGTAGAGGCCAATGACACTGGCTGCTAGTTCCAGGCTATGCAGTAGGGATTCGACTTTGGCGGGTTTATTTATGAGAATCATTAGATCATCTGCGTAGTTTGCATCTGTGGGATATCGTCTGCTTCTTGTCTTTTTTCATGTGAAACCATTTTTTTTTATCATATCTTCTGATGTTCGCTGTACGTAATCTAGGCAGATTATTAACAAATATGGTGCTAATATTTCTTTTTTGTCATATGGCACAGTCAGCTGGGGCTGGAAAATACACCAATTGCATCTCTGCACAGGGGTAAGACCCCACCCCCACCAATGAGTGTACTGGATATGACACTAAACAATCCGATTGTGAGGCTTTTGTTATGCTTGAAATTTGGGGAATGCAGAATACCCCTTCATTGCCATCACTCCCAAGTCTACTTTGGTCCGGAAAGGTAGCACCTGATAGGGTCCTATCTATGGGTCAAAATAGAACTAAACTGCGTAATTAGGCTAGGCTGAATTGTTTGAAATTAACTGTTTGTACATTTAACTGCGGTTAAACAAAAATTTATTCTTATACTAAACCGAATTGTTTGAAATAAGACTGCTTTTGGCATTTAAACTGTGTACTTATGCTAAACTGAATGGTTAAAAACTTTTATCAAAATGACTTAATTTGGCATTAAATGACCCGCAAAGGGTTGATACACCGTAAAACAAACAAAAAAAATCCTTGTCAGACTCAAGCCACAATGACGAAGAAGTCGGTTTTAAATAGCCATTTTTGAAACCATTTAACTCTATTAAAATAAATGGTTAATATGAATAGAATTATTAGTGTTATAAAGCAATTCTAGAAATGATTTAGTGCCCTGAATGAACTATTTTGCTAGTGAAGCTCTAGACTTTATGTTTCATTTGGTTTGGTTTGGTTGGGTTCTATGACATATATTGTAGGTTATTTTATGCCTCATACTGTTAATAAATATATATAATTTGTAAACATCTTCTTGATAACATTTTTAATCAAGCCTGAGCACTTTTTTTTTTGTACCCAGATGGTTTCAAGTATTGCTATGAAACAGTAATAATTAAACATCAATCATTTGTTTACACAGTTAAATGTAAAAACAGTCCTATTTATAAAATTTAATTTAAAATAAGTCATTTGTTTGCTTAGTTTAAATGTCAAACATTTCTATTTGACCCATTGATAGAAACCTATCCGGAGTTACTACTCCGGGACAGAGTGGACTTGGGAACGATGGCAATGAAGAACTCTGGATTCCCCAAAGCTCCAGCATTACTTGAGCCTCTCCATCAGATAGTTTAGTGCCATACCCAGGTCTCTCATTGGGGGAGTCTTACCCCTCTGCAGAGATGCAGTTGGTGTATTTTACAGCCCCAGCCGACTGGGCTCTTGGAGTTTGGGGAATTTGGAGTATCCCTTCATTACCAATATGATCTATCCAGTCTGACCCGGAGTGGCAGTACCTGTTAGGATGCCATCTATGAGTCACTGTAAGTGTTCAACATTTTGTTAGGGAATATTATTTGTTAATTGAAACCATGCATCTATGTTGAGGTTGTTTGTATGAGAGATGAATAATTATGCACTACATGGACGCTAACTAAACGGCTGGAGAAGAAACTAGACGGCAATTACACAAGAATGCTGCGAGCAATATTGAACAAGTCCTGGCGACAACACCCCACGAGACACCAACTATACGGCCACTTGCCTCTCATCACGAAAACTATACAAGTTAGACGAACCAGACACGCAGGACACTGCTGGAGAAGCAAGGACGAGATCATAAGTGATGTACTCCTATGGACCCCCACATATGGCCAAGCAAAAGCAGGACGACCAGCTCGAACTTACATACAGCAGCTATGTGAGGACACAGGATGTAACCCTGAAGACCTGCCAGAGGCGATGAATAATAGGGAGAAGTGGCGAGAGAGGGTCAGGGATATCCACGCTAGCGGCACAACATGATGATGATGATGATGATGTTAAATAATAATACATTAAGTTATTTATTTGTAAGTGAACAAATGATAAATATCAATTAGAATTGTTATTTAGTAAAGCATCTTTATAGCATTTACATTTTTTTTTCTGAGGAGACCATAAGAAAAAAAGTCACGATGTGTTTTATATATAAGAAGAACTGATGTCAAAATAGACATATAGTGTAGTATTTTTTCATTCTTTTTAAAGCTTAATATTTAAAGCAATATCATAGTAAGTATTGTTTCTAAACACAGATTACTTAGAGTCAAGCTTGGGCTTTTTATTAGAATAAAGTGTTTGTTGTTTATTTTTATTATTGTAAACGTCTTGTTTGAACGTTTATTATTATTGTTTCGGCATAGCAAAGATATAAACATGAAGATACAGTCATCTGTGAATCTAAGTAAAAAAAAATGACTAAACAGTCATCTTGATCCAATCAGAGATTGTTTTCCCTATTTTTTCAAAGTCATTTGCCTTCAGCGTAACTTGACAGTCCACTCCATCATAGTACATATACAATGATTTAGGACAGGCGAGATAAGTTCTCTGTCTTGCGTGGTTCACGTCAAGTCACGAACGTTCGCATCTTGGAAACGAGATCTCATACTCATGAAAAAATTTAAAAAAAAGTCAAAAACACGTGCACACACATACAAAATAAAAAGCAATGACCGGTCAGTCTTTGCCCCTGTTCATCCGTTTTCAGACAGGCTGACTCCTGAGTAGTTCAATTTCCTGCAAAGACCGGCTGAATATTTGTAGAAGGAACAGACCATATGTCTCTAAGGATTTCGCTGGGTAAGGAAAAATGGGGTGCTGTCCAAGAAGGAATTTGCTTTTGTCCCTGAAAAGAGGGCAGTGCTCTTTTCTAGTAATTGATGCTTTGGTAAAGAATCAGTTTGTCCACTGTCCACGCCATGAGACACCCGGTTCTTTTATCTAATATATATATATATATATATATATATATATATATATATATTGCCTATATGTCGATGGATTAATATCTTGCTATGTATATATAATGACAAGAAATAATTTGTATAAATGCATGTGTCGTGAGAGGGAAATATATATGTATGCGCGCAAACACACATAAATATATGTTTGCATATACAAATTCATTTCATATAAATATGAATGTGGATGTATGCAGATACAAATATATTTCTCTCGCATAACATATGCAAATATAAAATAATTTCTTTTCATTATATATATTCCTATCTTGAACACAACAAATGTCTCTCTCTCACTATATATATATATATATATATATTTGAAGAGAGAAATCGATGTTATATTAATTGAATTATCATGTCTAGGAAATTCGCCAAACACCTGCATGCAGAACACCTGTTTCAACCTTATTGGGACTCATCAGCTGTGCATACCGTGATTTCCACCACTGGAGATCGAACCGACAACCACAGAATGCAGAAGCCGAAACTCTACCACTGGGACACCGATCCACATCACAAATAAAAGTCACCAAATAAACTAGTCATGTTAAAATGCGCGACCACATAACCTCATGTGTCTTGAAGTTACGTTATCCCAACAGAGGACAGGGTCACCTCCGGGGCTACGTCTTCCCAAGTCGGTGTTATGCGTCCACATAAACTTAACCTCATGGGCAGGAAATAGATAATATTAGGTTAAGGAGATTGATTATTATCTTGCTGTGTATATATAATGACAAGAAATAATTTTTATATATGCATGTGTTGTGAGAGAGAAATATATATGTATATGCGCAGACACACATAGATATATGTGTGTATATATAAATTCATTTCATATAAATATGTGTATGTATGCATATACGAATATATTTCTCTCACATAACATATGCATATATATAAATAATTTCTTTTCATTATATATATATATTCCTACCTTTCACACAACAGATCTCTCCCTCTCTCTCTCTCTCTCTATATATATATATATGTATTTGAATAAGCATATTTGTTCTAACAACACATGGATTTATACACTTATTTCTTATCACTTATAGTTTTCGGACTATTGTTTTCAACTTCTCAACGTTTCGGCCGATTCATTCTTCGGCCTTCTTCAAGTATTTCACGTTCAACTCAGGAGCCCACACAGAATTTCGAAAAAAAACTCTATTTAATCCTGTGAGTGGTATAATTTTTTCTATGCGGGATTAAACTAGAAAATATATATTTTCGAAAAGTCAAAACTCTAAAAGAATACAACATGACCAGGTATTGTGTGTACTCCATCCTATACAGTTATGGTAAAGTAGACTAAGGCGAGACATGGTACGCACTAAAAGTAAGGCTAGAAGAACATCGAAAAGCAGTATATCTACGTGTAATCCAAAATCGGTTATATATGGAAAGAAAAGAGAAACCCTCTGCTCTAATTGATGAAGTTAAATTTATAGAAAAATAAGATGTTTTGAAGAAGCAGTTCATTATAGGGCTACCTTTTGAGCGGACCAATTTTAGAGAAACCAATAATCAAAAAGGTTACATGAAAAATTACTATATGAGCTGAGGTAAAAAAAAAAATCGTATATAATAGTAGTGATTAGTATCTCATGGCTGATGATGCAATGAGGTAATCCAATGCAAAGGAAAATTCACTAGATATTGAATTTTTCTTTAGTTTATATATTGATCTAACAAGGATTTATGATGCGTTCCTTAACTTTTAACCTGGGCAAAATGTATAGTTTTTTTTTCAGTCGACTATTAATTTAATGTAAAAGAAAATTTAGAAAACTTTATATGTAATAAATGCATATGTTCCAAGCATATTTTATGAAAATTACATAAACGTACATGCAATTTTTTTCAAGTAAAAATCATTTAAATAATTGTGACGGTTCCGTTCCTTAACTTATAGCCGCAAATGTATGTGTGTATATATTCGTGTAAGGTGCCTTAATATACAAGGGAACCACACGACTGCTGATAAGTCTGCTAAAAATAAGGTTAATTTCTTTTTTGTTTCAGATTAATCCTCGCTGACAATGCCTTGATAATAGAGGAAAAATATTTTGCTTCACTACTTATTTGGAGACAAAATAATTCAAAACAGAGCATGCGAAATTTCTCAGGATGTTTAACTTTAACAATTATCCACAGAAAATCCAAAGTTATCGTTGGATACACAAATTTCAAGCCACAGAGTCAGTATAAAACTTTAATATGAACGCAGAAATTTCCAGATTTGGCAGGAAGTTGACTGCAGGATGTGCAGATAAAGTGCATGCGGTGAGAGACTTTGTCGGAAAGAGTCCGAAAAAGACCCTCCGAAAACGTTCCCACGAACTTGGTCAAAAATGAATGTAATTCCGTAACTGAAAATCGAACTCACAATCTAGCACGTTATCCACTACGCTACTGATATTTCGTCCTGCGTTCTTTATTCTATCAATTGATCTATCTATCTTTCTATCTATTACCACAAACTGGTTGTCTATCGATCTATTTATCTGTTAACCTTACTGAAATAATAATAATTCGAGAGAAAACTCTCCTGCAGAAACCTCATCAAAGTCATAAATACTTGGGCTGTACCCCTCGTTAGATATTCCGGACCCTTTCTCCAGCGGACCAGAGATGAACTTAAATAAATGGATCAAAGAGCAAGAAAATTATTGACCATACATCCCAGAGACGACGTTGACAGACTATATGTATCTAGAAAAGGACTTGCCGGCATTGAAGACAGCGCTGACGCATCGATACAATGGCTCGAAGACTACATAGAAAAACACGAACGAAGACTGATTAAAGCTACCAGAAACAATACAGACAGCACAATAGGCGATACAATGACAACAACTAGGAAACAAAAATAGGAGAAAAAAACAACTCTATGGTTGCTTTAAACGAGTAATAAACAACATCTCACACCAGAAAACCTGAACCTGGCTAAGAAAAGGAACCCTTAAGAGAGAAACGGAATATATCCTAATAGCAGCACAGGACAACGCCATAGGGACCAATCATATCAAAGCGAGAATAGATAAGACACAACAAAACAGTAAATGTAGGCTATGTGGTAACAGAGACAAAACGATCAATCACATAATAAGCGAATGCAGCAAATTAGCACAGAAGGAGTATAAGTGTAGACACGACTGGGTCGGCAAGGTGATCCACTGGGAAATGTGCAAGAAATTTAAATTTGACCATACAAACAGATGATATATGCACAACCCAGCACCTGTCCTAGAAAATGACACGCATAAACTCCTATGAGACTTTAACATAGGAACGGATCACCTAATCCTGGCCAGAAGATCAGACCTTATAATAATCAACAAAAAAAGAGAATTTGCAAAATTGTTGACTTTTCTGTCCCGGCGGACTACAGAATAAATCTGAAGTAAAGTGAAAAGAAGGATAAGTACCTCGACCTTGCTAGGGAATTGAAAAAGCTGTGGAACATGAAAGTGACGATTGTGCCAATTGTGATTGGTGCTTTTGGCACAATAACTAAAGGATTATTAAAAGGCCTGGAGGACTTGGAAATCGGCGGATGGGTAGAGACTATCCAAATGACAGCATTGCTAAGAACGGCCAGAATCCTGAGATGAGTCCTGGAGACTTGAGGAGACTTGCTGTCACTCAAACTCCAGTGAAAAACCATCAGCTAACACTGATGTGAAAAACCCTAAAGGAGAAAATAATAAAAATAAAGAGAATTTGCAAAATTGTCAACTTTGCTGTCCGAGCTGACCAAAGAATAAAACTGAAAGAATGTGAAAAGAAGAATAAGTACCTCAACCTTGCTAGAGAATTGAAAAAGCTGTGGACACTTGAGGAAACGGATTTGTGACGTTTTATTGCTTTGAATGTTCAGAGAAACGTCACAAATCTGTTTCTCAAACCATAAAATGTCATTTACGAGAGGCCTTCAATAAGTTTCCAGTCTTTTTTCGTATGGGCACTTTTATTGAGTGTACACACATGAAACTCTAGTCCCCTTCGAAGTAATCTCCTTTGGCTGCAATACACTTGTTGTACCGTTCAAGCAACTTCTGGAAGCCCCCATGGAAGTCCTCTTGTGTGAGAGAGTCAATGATCTTCGTCACAGCATCTTTCATCTCCTCAATTGTCTCATAACGACAGCCTCTAAGTTTTTCCTTGGGCTTAGCGAATAACCAAAAGTCACAGAGAGAAAGGTCTGGACTATAGGGAGGCTGGGGAACTCTGTCGATTCCCATCTTAGTCAAATAGTCTGTGACTAGGATGGAGTTGTGGACTGGTGCATTGCACTAGTGGAAATGCCACTCACCCGATTTGAAGATTGCTACCCTCTTCCGACGGAATCTCTTCCTGAACTCCCTTAAAACCTCAACATAGTATTCCTTGTTGACAGTCTGTCCAGTGGGAACCCAGTGCATTTAGATCATGTCAGTGCTGTCAAAAAAAGAGATAATCAACAGTTTGTGAGTGGATTTGCTCTGTCTGGCCTTCTAGGGTCTGAGAGAGTCAGTATGCTTCCACTGGGAAGTTTGTCTCTTGGTCACTGGGTCATAGCAGTAGATGCAGCTTTCATCGCAGATCACCTAGAACTGCGGGATCTGAATTGATCAGCTCGACCATCTCCCTGCTGTCATGACAACGTCTTTCTTTCTGATCTTCTCTGAGCACCCTTGGGACAAACTTCGCGCAAATCTTCCGCATCTTCAGTTCTTCGCGAATAATTGTGTGTACGGTTCCTACACTGACATCAAACTGTGCACTTATTGCCTCTATAGACACACGATGGTCCTTTTTCCATGAAATCTTTATTTGGCCAATCAACTCTGATGTTCTGACTTCCTTACTCCTCCCACACTTCTCATCATCCCTCACAGACTTCCTGCCTTCCTGGAATCTCATATGCCATTCAAAAACTGAAGCATAATTCATGGAAGATGGTCGAAAAGCAGTCTGAAGCATTCCATACGTTTATCTGGCAATTCTATTGCACATCGTTCTTCTAAAGTGTCCTCATGTCCAGATTGCATTTTTGAAATTCACCAGCTGTGACAATCAGGCTTTAGTAGGGTGTATTCCAATTCCTGCAGTAGCTGTTCATTTGAACCTGAAATCATAAAAATCGGTCAGTCATCTTATAAAAGGTATAGCAATAACATAGTGAATTTTCAAGAGTCTACGACAAATTTAAATGCCTGTAGAAAAAAGTCTGGAAACTTATTTAATGGCTCTTGTACTTTTCAAGAAAATTCCATCACAAGACATAACGCAATTTGAACATATCAACCACTATTACTCCGTTTTTTTATATAGCAAGATCTACAAAACATGATGAAAACTTCTAATTGAATCTAAATTTATCTATCATAATTATTCCTCATACTAAAATAATTTCGATAAAACACTTTTGCATTCAAAACAGATTGAAGTCGAAACGCGTTGACAAATGAAAAAAACCATCAAACATATCTTTCTTCCGTTTCACCTTTTTTACGTACATTCTATCGGATTCAACTCATTTCATACTACACACGCACACATATGGTTGTTTGGTTGTTTGATTTTTATGGCATATCAACCTATGTAGTATATTTAAAACCAAATTCTGTCGATACATATATACGTTCAACCAAGGATTTATGGACGAATACTTAGTAGATAAAATTTTCTGTTAGCAGGATTTCATTTGTTTGCACATGATTAACCAGTTTTTAGACACGCCTGATATTTCAACCTGGGGTCGAAAGCCAGCTGACTTCACGTCAATAGGAAATCTTACTCCAGGGCTATCGTCAATCTCAGTGTAAGCGAAGGGATTTTTTAGTAATATATTCACATGTACGCTATCGGCTACCGGAGGGCTCAATTCATCTACGCATATGTATCAACCGGCAATCCCTCCCTCGAGTGTTGAACCCTCTGCAGGGAGTGTATATATTGTCCTCCAAAGATGAACTGTTTTTTGTATCACAACTCTTTAGTGTAGCGAGACACGTTAGAAGCTTCAAGCTGGGATCGAAACGGCGCCACGCCCAACTCCGACACAGTATGCTACAAAAGATTAACTTTTAAACAGAGCTTAACAGGTTTGAAGTTAGAGTTTTCCTTTTCGTAGACTGGTTGCCATATCACGGTTAAATAATCTAATCTGCCCTATAAATATGTGGGATGCTAGCAACTTCGTCCAGTATTTGAACTCGAGCCACCATATTCATTTTCTATAATATTAACCCTGGCAGCACTACCGTTTCAAATATATATATATATATATATACGTGTGAGTGTGAATATACAAATCGTTGTTTGTTTTTTGTTTTTTTGTTTTTCTTAAATCAACAAAGTGCTCAAATACTGGCTCGCGGAGCAGTATAAAACCTCAAAGTAATTGTTCTTTTCGTTTCTTAATGTCAGCTTCATTACTTTAAGTTTTATGCATTAAAAACAGGATCATCAGATAAATATCTGAATAAAATAACATTTGAATAGAATAAAATCGTTCAATATATTTTCTTGTGACTGCTACTTTATTGTGTTTAGATGTTGAAGAAAATGTCCATGCGGAATAGGCCTCCAAAACAGAATACATGTGATTTAATCAAAATCAAACAAGAGACATTTCCACCGAAACAGGTAGCTCCTTGAAACTCATGGACAAATTCATTTACCTCGGAAGCAGCATCTCATCTACTGATAATAACATTAATAAGCCACTCGCAAAGGCATGTTCCGCTATCGATAGACTATCGGTCAGATGGAAGTCGGATCCATCCGATAAAATAAAACGCAATTTTTTCCAAGCAGCAGTCGTGTCGATAATATTATATGGATGCACCAGATGAAAGCTGAGTAAGCGCATGGAGAAAAAAACTTGACTGAAATTGCACAAGAATGCTACGAGCCATACTGAACAAATCTTGGAAGCAACATTCCTCCCATATCTAAAACTATTCATATCAGACGAACATGACGAACAGAACACTGCTGGAGACATAAGGGCGAACTCATAAGTGATGCTCTGTGGACACCTTCACACGGACGTGAAGGTGTAGGACGTCCCCACAGAACCTATCTAGAACAGCTCTGTACAGACACATGATGTTGTCGAGAGGACCTGCCTAATGCGATGGACGATAGAGACCAAAGGAGAGAGAGAGAGAGAGAGAGAGAGAGAGAGAGTCAGGAAACCTGTGCTAGAGGCACGACATGATCATGATGATGAATGTCTTCACCAAACTGATGGATATAAGTTTTACCACCAGTTTGTCCATGTGTGCGAGCCCATTACTGAATTCGGCTTGTAAGTTCATTTTGTTGTTTCGTGGGGTGCTGCTTCCGGGATGTATTAAAAACCGCATGAAACATCCTTTTATAGTTCTTATCTAGTTTTTTTTCCAAATGTTTCTTCAGGATCCAAGTGGTGCCACCATATCAAAGTACAAACACAATTACAGGTTATAAGAATTCTCGTTTTATTTTATTTCGAAAATAAGAAACGTTTTGATTATATAAGGCTTAACTAGGATAGCCCTCTAGCCAAAATCTTCAATAAAAACAACATCAAGATTACCTATAGTTGCACAAACAACATGGCACAGAAAATAAAAAAACACAACAAAAATCGCATCCACCAACAGTAACCCACAACCCTCCAACCAATGCAATTGTAGGGTCAAAAGCACATGCCCCCTACCAAATAAATGCATATATAGAAACATCATATATAAAGCCACAGTAAAAACAAACAACTCCGTCAAACATTTGATCGGTGCAACGGAGGGCACCATAAAACAAAGAATCCACAACCAATAATCTTTCTTTCAAATATAGGAACTATGCATCCAATACCTCCTTATCCTCGTACATATGGCAACTAAAAGACAAAAACACCTCCCCCACAATTACCTGGGAGATACTAAAACAAGCACCTGCCTACAACAAAACATTAAAAAAATGCCTTCTTGGTCTCCATGAAAAATTAGCCATTATCACATATCCATCACAAAACACCCAACTAAACAAAAAATCTGAAATCCTTTCAAAATGTAGGCACAAGAACAAACACCTTTCACTCTTCAACCCACACACACACTACCTACCTAACACCTCGTGCATATATATATATATATATATATATATATAAATCTGAAGCACCGTAAGTACCATTTTCCTCCTCCAACCATCACATCCACCACACATTATATCCACATGCCTTCACCATTTTAACTTTTTACGAGCATTAAAAATAGGCCCCAACACTCTACATTCACCCTACCTACCAAATCCACTCTAAACCTTTCCACAATAGTGTATTTACTACCCATCAACAAAAAATATAAAAAGTATACAACTATTAAATAACAACCCCAGCCTTCAAACCTGCCATCTAGTTCCTTAATCAATTTCTTTAATTATTCAATGACGACACCCTACCTCTCAGTTATAATCATCTTCGTAAACAAACACATTAACTATTATTTAACCCCTTTATTATTTTATTACGCACATACCACCTATGAGACCCACAATATATAATATTTATGCAATATTTCATTCATTTATTTATTTTAATAATATTCGTAGTATTACAACAATACAATTTATTACGCCAATAACTATTATTTAACACACTAACTATTATTTAACCCCTTTATTATTTAATTACATACATACCACCTAAACGAAATATCTCATTTATTTATCATTATAATTTTTATTATTATTATTATTATTATTATTATAATTATACAATCCCCTCCCCTAAATATCACACCAACATATTACAACACAATATAACTTTACATATACACACTGTAATTCTTGCCTACCATACACGTTTACAAATCAAATTCTTATTCATTCTCTCCGACATGCAATGATGATATTCTGTTCCATAACTACTGTCCACTAAAGAAATAATGTAACAAATAAATATACACCTGAATTCATTTCTGCTAAACCCAACGCTTTACGTTCCTGGCCTGACTTAACCTAAAATCACACATCCACACGTAACTATAACACATGCAAACATACGCACAGACCCATATATACACTCACAACCACACATAAACAAAATCCTAACGGTTTTTTTCTGTATTTTGTCGTATTTGCGAGTTTCATTTCATTCAATCTTCTTAACTGCCTGATGAATGTTATTTTATGAATTTTAAAAACTTTTATAAACTTCATTAAACCTAAGGTCGCCGAATATTTTCCATGGATTAGATATATACATATATCTTTTATATATTTATTTATTATCATTATTATGATAGCTCTATCGTTGATATTGAGCGCTCACCATATTATATTGTGCTTGGTTCGACACAACCATAAAGTGATTTACCGACGGCCAACACTCTTATAATATATATATATATATATATATATATATATATATATATATATGCAAATTTCATTAAACATAATAGACATTTTATGCCTACATATTTTCCTCTGGATCCGTTCGAATTCCCGTATTACTTTTATCGTATTCGGGGGGAATTGATTTAGGTATTGTCCATAGTTGTATGTATCCCTAGTACTTTCTGCCCGACTTTGGGCCATCATCAGGGGAGAATCTATTACAAAAGTGATGTAACTTTTGTTTTAGCAAATTACTACTGCGTAAGGACGTCTTTGCTGTTGGATATTATGGCGTTTGCTTTTAAATGTAATTCTGTAAATAGTGCCAGTAGCTAAAGATATTTAAGTACCTTAGCACTGGTTTGAAAATTAATTCTATTAAGTGCTGGTTGCAGGTTTATAAGAGAATCTGAAGTTTTTGTTTATTATTTTGATGTTCGAGTATTGTTGTGCTGTCGGTGAGAATTTTTCGTAGTTGTGTTGTTGGGCATGAATGCTTAAATATATATATATATATATATTAATTCTTCATAAAAAGAAACGTCTATATCCTCATAGATAGATTTTAGCAAGGCAGAACACAATTGGTTGCTTGACTGGTTGATTGTATAATGTTCAGAATCATTTTATCCAGAGAAAATATTCATACTTAGTTAAAATATCAATGTATTAAGAATATATCTATATCACAAAATCATTTCGAACATTAACTCAAATAGATATAATTGAGCCAAAGTTCGAACCCAAACAGTCACTATTACATTAGATCCGAAAGTACGTAAGAATAATCACAACGTAAGAGTGACCTCACAATGCCTCGAGTTTCAGAAATAGACTTATCATCGAATGTTATTCAATGTCATTCGGCGTAAATAAAACTTAACGGGATTCTGTGTATTCTAATATATATTGATATATGTTCTTCTACACAGATGAGATAATTCATAAATATCCAAGAATATCTTCTAAGTTCCAATAGGTCTGGACGTCGAAACGAAAAAATATCGATTTCTTTTTTTTCAATTTAAAAATGTTTATTTCTATGAAAGATCTCTGGATAGATATTTTCGCAAGCGTCATTTACAAGTTAGCATATTTTTCTCTCTCTCTTTTCACAAAGGATGTTCTAATGTGTATCTGTTTTCAAAACTCATATCTGGGTCAAATTCGGCTGAAAAATGCACTGAAATCAAAGTTTAAGCTAAAAAGGAGGGAAAAAAATAAATGGACATGAAAATAATTTAGACTTATGCAATTTTTACCTTAAAAATAATTTTCCTTGAAATATGTGCTATCCATACTTCTATTGTCAGAAGTTTACAATCGATAGACGCCAATTTGACAGACCTGCATTTTTTGTGAATTTTTTCCACTTTTGTAGAAATATTTAGATTTCTTTATTGAATATAAAGAATATACTATCTCGATAAAAAGGCTATCATCGATCAGTATTGATTTGAATAATAGCCTTTTTACATAAATCTTTGTAGGTACATATTTCTATTTAAGCTTAACCTAGTCTGGTACAAGGCCTAACTCATGAGTGTGTTGTTTATGGGAGCCAAGGTCAGAACCATAGATTACTAATTATTATAAGGTAGTAAAGGTTTTCCTGTCATCTCGTTCACAAACTATCTCTCACATACACACTCTCCCTCTCCCTCTCTCTCCCCGCCTCTCTCTCTCCCCGCCTCTCTCTCTCTTCATCTATCTTTCACATACACGCTCTCCCTCTCCCTCTCCCTCTCCCCGCCTCTCTCTCTCTCTCTTTCTCTATCTTTCACATACACACTCTCCCTCTCCCTCTTCCTGCCCCCCCTCTCTCTTTCTCTATCTCCCACATACACACTCCCCCTCTCCCTCTCCCTCACTCCCCGCCTCTCTCTTTCTATATCTCTCACATGCACACTCTCCCACTCCATCTCCCCCTCTTTGTAATATTAAATAGAGGAAAAACCACGATATGAGAGGAAATAGAGATATATTCTCAGGAAAAGTATGTACAGTAGTGAGACTATTAGTAGACAAGAACAAAGGATTAGTGAATGCAGAATAAAGATATAGTCCAACGATAGCATTGGCTTCCGTTATTACGGTAGCAAGTAAGGTGATCTAGTGCGATCTCCAGTCTCCAACGCTCTAATTCTATTCCAATAAGAAGCAGCTCATCACCTTCTAATCTGCCCTGGTATTAGTTGCTACTGCTATATATGGCAGATGGTCTAGTTCACTGCGTGGAAAAAGGTGGGTGATACCCAACTATCTTCAATTTAGCATCAAAATATACACTAACAGTCTATATTCTGAAAGCAAAACAGGTATGAAATCGTCCCAACCAGCTGAACCGAGTTTTAGATTATATATATATATATATATATATATTTGTGTTTCTTTGTCTAATGATATATAAACCTTTGTGGTTAATTAAATGTAAAAGCTATCCTTGTCGAAGAAAAGCAGTGATACTATTTAACCCATACCTCGAAGGAGAAATGGTTTTCATACCTTTCCTAAGAGTTTAAGATCGAGGAGGAACATAAAAGTTCAACCGAATAGCTTACTTGAATGCCGTAGTCCAGCATTTGGGCCATTACTTTACGGGGGCTTCCTTCTTTGTGCCTCTTTGTGGAATCATTGGCTCACTAAAGGTTCCGCAAAGTGAAATTCACTGTCATATTTTTTTCATCTTGTTTTCATGATTGTCCTATTTTATACTTACGAATATCAAGATGAAAATGGTAATTATTTAATTTCGGTATTGATTTTTAAGCATATATATCTTGGAAACCCTCTAAAAATCACAGATAAAGCTACTGAAGAAAATATCAAGAGCCTACTACACTTCAAAATACGGAGGTAGAATTTTATTCAGTTCCGAAAAAAAAAAATTTAAGCAGAAAAACTGCTGGCGTCGATGAAATACCCCATGAATTATGGCAGAGAAAAAATGGCGACATACTTCTTCGATTCATAATAATACTCGCGGAAAATTTTTTTAGACCTCTTTTCTAATCCAACTTACCTTAAATTGTATTACTGCTATTCTTCTACCGGGATAGCTTTGGCATTGAATACCCACAAAGGTGGATATGCCATTAAAAAAGGAAAACAAACCAACAAATCAACCATGGTGGAATTCATCATGTGCCTCAGATTCACCCGAATAACATTCAGTTTTTGGATTCAGATTGTTTCCTCCTTCAAGACAGGTTGCTGTACTGAAGCAGAACACTCTCTGTCTTTATAACTTTATTCAACATCGGTAAGGAGAGATGTATTCAAATCTTTTTTTAGCTTTTGGCTATTTGAAATTTATGTTAGTTCCATTACAACGACAATTATCCGTATATATATATATATATATATATATATATATATATATATATATATATATTCTGTTTATTTTGCGTAATTACACGAGAATGGTGGTTACACGTGTATAACATTCGTGTTGAAATCCTTTCTATATCCGTTATCAAATCGAATAGATAACGGATATAGAAAGGATTTTAACATGAATGTTATACACGTGTAACCACCATTCTCGTGTAATTACGCAAAATCAAGAAACGGTTGCTATGACATCTAACGGCCGTAAATAAACGCTTTTTTAAATCACAAACTGCACCAAAATGAAGATGAACGAACGTCTAATGTAATGTCCGCTTTTAGTTTATCTTGTGTATACATAGATTCTTTTTAATACCCTATCCGGTGGCAAAAGCTGCTCGGTAGCGCCAGGAGTGGCAGTACCGCCTTGAGCTACCGAAACTGTGTTATCACCCTGGTTGGCGGCTGATGAGGCTAGGGTATCGCACGTGCTTTCACACGTTGTATGACGAAAAAAAAAAAAATTCTGTTTATATCTAATTTTAATTTACGCTGAATATTTAAAAATGCAGCTGTATTGGCGATATATTCCTGAAAGAAAGAAAGAAGGGTAATAAGCGATTTAAAGAAAGAAAGAAAGAAAGAAAGAAAAAGAAGATTAAAGAAAAGAAGAAAAAAAGAAGAAAGGGGGAGGGAATTATGGAAAGAAAAAGAATGATAATAGTGAGGTTATTACGGAAAGAATGATAATACCGAGGTTATTACAAAAGTAAAAAGAAAAAAAAAAAAGAAGTGCCAGTTAAAAAAATAAATCAGTAATAAAGAAAATCAAAATCTTTTGGATATCAGAAAATGATTTGAAAAAGAAATAGGAAGCAAATTGTAGAACCATAAACCTTTTTATGCAATTGTTTGGTAATGCAATTAGGATCGTCGATAGTTACGAATATGTCAATAGAGAGAAACGAACAATTTGAAAGTGCCCTTATGTACGTAAATTAAGCTACGGATAATTTAAACTATTTCTTCAGCCATGAAAATATAAGATTTTAAGATATTAGATTTGAGCTCGAAGTGAAATATAGTTAGTAATAAATTTTAATTAAATGGTGAATTTAGGAAGCAGCGTCTCATCAACCGAGAAAGACATCGACACACGACTGACGAAGGCATGGACAGCTATCGATAGGCTCTCGATCATATGGAAGCCGGACCTAACTGATAAAATGAAACGCAATTTCTTCCAGGCAGCGGTTGTGTCGATACTGCTATATGGATGCACCACATGGACGCTTTCGAAGCGGCTGGAAAGGAGGCTGGACGGAAATTATACAAGAATGTTGAGAGCAGTATTAAACAAGTCCTAGCGACAACACCCCACGAGACTCCAACTATACGGACACTTGCCCCCCATCACAAAAACTATACAAGTTCGACGAACCAGACACGCAGGACACTGCTGGAGAAGCAAGGACGAGCTCATAAGCGATGTACTCCTGTGGACCCCCGCACATGGATGTGCAAGAGTGGGACGACCAGCACGAACCTACATACAGCAGCTGTGTGAGGACACGGGATGTAACCCTGAAGACCTGCCGGAGGCGATGAATGATAGGGAGAAATGGCGAGAGACGGTCAGGGATATCCGCGCAGGCGGCGCGACATGATGATGATGATGATGAAATGGTGAATTAAGATTAGTTGATATTGAAGATTATTGTTTTTATCTTATTATTCTAACCATATAAACCGAGGCTGAATTAATTGGAATATTGTTTTATTTTAATAATAATGGTGTCAGAATACGTAAGAAAATCAGGTTGCTGTTTGAAAAGGATATGACTCTATAAACACTCGAATAAATTCGTTTTCACGTCTTATCTCTCTTCCATTCTGTCGGATATTTGATTTGTATATTTATTCACACCGATATCAATAAATCATTTCATCGTGTTGAATTGTAACCATTGTTATCGGTTCAGTGAAGAGGCCCTAGCAATGTTTGCTTCATAACGAGTCGATTTATGCTATATAAGCTTGTTCAAACCTATTTGTCATGCTTTGGTTTTCTATGCAAACGCGTGTACATTAGCCTAAAAGCATGAGACCATCAACGCAGAAACAAAAAGATTTCCCCCCGATCGATTTCTTGCTTGCTAGGAACGATTCTTATAAAAGGGACTTGATATTTTTTAGTCAACCTATTTTAGCTAATATATTTTGTTTATTTCTTTGTAGTATTGCTAATTTTGTCAGCAGCCGTTGTCTTTTTGTTTCATTCCATTATCCCTATAGAGTTTTTTTATGCCTGTTTTAACAAGTGGTTTTGCAGTGAAAAAATAAGGCCGAGTTGGCTGTGACTGGGGCTGTAGAATACACCGACTGCATCTCTGTAGAGGTGTAAAACTCCCCTCAACGAGTGTTTGGGCTATGATTCGAAATTATCTGATGACGAGGCTTCAGTAATCCTGGAGCTTTTGAAAATTCGGTGTATTCTTTCATTGCCATTGCTCCCAGGTCTACTCTGGCCTGGAGTAGTTGAATCTGATAGGGTCCAATCTACGGCTTAGATAGAACTGTTTGACATTTAAATTTACTCGTCAAAAATAGAACTGTTTTATCATTTAACAGTGTGTAAACAAATTACTAATTGAATTTTTAGTGCTAAATGACAATATCTGGAACCATTTCACGCTGTTCAAATGAAGGAGTAATGTTGAATAGAATAATTAGTGTTAAATACCAATACTTGTAACCACTTCTATAACAATACACAGCCGGCCGACCACCTATATCTCAACCAACCAAACTACTCATGGCCATCAGAATCGTCTAGTGGTTTTTCTCATCTCTGGCCAGGGGTATTTCACACTCCTTTACCAACACACAAAATACACAACCGAGAGTGTGGAAGAAAAAAGAACAAACAATCACGGGCTTGGGTTAGCTCCAAGCGCAAGAAGGGAGAAGTCTGTGACACTTTCCTGGCATTCTGTGCTTTTGTGAGCTAACGCAAGCGTGTACTGGAGCGAAATTCCCCCAAAGCCACAAGGAATGCTAACTCATTTTCTTGCGTTGGTCAACCCGACTTGAGTCCACGGGTTCTAGCAGCCGCCTTTTTGACTTCTGTTGACTAGTCTCCGCTTTGCCCTGCTCTCATCTCTTGACTGACCTTCTCTTGACTGCTCAATCCTGTCGACTGTCTCTGGAAGCTTCCTTACCTCGTCATCTTCCAATCCCATGGGAGATCTCGCGCTCAAGCCCTTTGTGTGTATTTTGCGCCAAAACAGACAAAGGGATCATCTGACTGGCACCCACATACACAAACAGAACGAATGCAAAACATCGTGTCCTACTTCTCAGGGTGCAAAGAAATGATAGATATTGAATAGAACCATTAGTGTTAGATCGCCTTTTAACAGAATAGAAACAATAGTAATTCAACTGTGCAAACACATTGTGCACCATTGCAGTGCCAAAGAGAATTTCAGACCTCTGGACCTCGTTGCGATCCAACCATGGTAAAAATTGACGAACGCAAGAAACTCTGTTTAACTACCCAAAGGTTTATTTACTACTAGGTCGTAGTTAGTTGCCTGGAGAAAGAAAGAGAGCATGGAAACTGATACGACCGCGTCAGCTAGACAAAGAGAAACAACATATCCCGCTGAGAAAAAGAATAACTCCCTGGTTCACTCTGGTCCGGAGTGGTAACACCTGAGAGGATCCTATCTAGGAATCCAGTTGAACTAAACTGCGTGCTTATGCTAAACTGAATAGCTCGAAATAGGACTGTTTTGGCATTTAAGCTGCGTACTTATGCTAAACTGAAATGTTTGAAATGGAACTGTTTTAGAATTCCAAAAGTAACTGCTTGAAATTGAACTGTTTTTACATCGAAACTGTACTTACGCTTAAGTGAATTATTTGAAATAAAATAGTTGGACTAAACCTAATAGCTTGAAATAGAAATGTTTTTGACAATTAAAATGTGTACTGAGGCTAAACTGAATTGTTTGAAATAGAACTGTTTATTTGTATAAAAATAGATTTGGCATTAAAAAACGACAAAGGTTGATATGCCATAAACCCAAACAAACAAACAAGCCAAGAGATGAGCAGACACGTGTTATGTTTTGACCTTCGACCCGGCTCCCCCCCCCAAAAAAAAATGCTATTCCAAGGTGATGCACCGGAAGGAAGTGACACATTCCAATGGCCAGTAATCGAAAGAAATCGCGTGGTCGGATTAAGGCTTATAATATGGGACAAGGTGAAGGTCCCACTGTGCCAATACAGACTGATGCACCGGAAGAGAGTGACCTCTGAACTGCATGACAGTTATTTCCGCTTGATGACGATTAAACATTCGATTTCAAAGATCCAGAGGGCGATCGTGTGGGCGTAGAATTATTATTTAACTCAGTTGAGTTCGAATCCAAGAAGCAGTTGCCAGTAGAATTCCAGACAGCTAGAGAGCAGATGTGGTAGGGAAAGCCACACCCGACCGAGGGGGCCCTCGGAAACCCCTATAGAGTTTGGGGTCCAGAGAAGATGCTGATAAGATGCAATGAAGAAAGCCAGCATCCGGCAGAGTGAGCTCCTAGGCCCCCGGTTGGGCAGCCCTAAAGAACAAGAAAGACACAACGTGACGGTCATAACAGTGGGGTCAAGAAATTACAGTTTATGTTCGGTCTCCAGCACCCTCTCACATGCAACCCTTGAACAACCCTTTCGAACCCTTACAAATAAAGTGAGAGGTAAAATATTGTTAAAGAAGTCTTCTTGCGTCTTCCTTCATGCGTCCTTAATTGTTGCGTCAGTATGTATCCAGCATATATATGTATATATCTACATGAATCAGCAGATGACAATACAACACACAGAGCTTGATTTTTTTCCCCTTGTTCTAACAAGCTTGTCCGTGAGTCACGTATAGGTTAAGGATTCCTTTTCGAATGCGCTCTCGAAGTTGTGACTCGAAAACTTTCGTCCCCTTACATCTCGTGGCCAGTGTTCAACTGTTCGCGTTTACCTTATCACGTCCCGCCGTCACCTGGTAAAAAGGCACGAGTCGTCCTCTTCCTTTCGCCTGTCGTGTCGAGGTCAGAAACACCGGCTTCCGCCGATTCCACATATCCTTACAAGAATTTTTCTAACCATTTTTTTAATTACCACGATTGATTTGGGATGCTTGCTTGATTTATTTACTTATTTATCTATTCATTCACTTTTACTTACGTTTCAATTACGTTATAATCATTTCTAACTCATTTTAAAAAGGAAATTACCAACAAACTCATCTTTGACTTATCGTGTGTTTATATTTCAATGTGTGCAAACAAATGACTGATGTTACATTGTTACCGTTACATACTTGAAACCATCTGTGCGCAACAAATAATTAATATTGAATGGAATTATTCGTATTTGATAGAAATACTTGAAACCATTTAACTGTGTGTAAAAATAGGAGCTCAGACTCGTTCAAAAATGTTATTAACAAAATACGTTTACAAATGATATGTATTTGATATATATGTAAATAGTGATATTAAGCAATCAAGTGCCGTCTTTTGGAGACAAGACGATATAAATTTGCTGGCGTATCGAAGTTGTCAGTCCGACACCAGCCCTGCTTATCAACAGGTGCTGAGCTACGACACGACAATGTACAAAAAAGATTTGGTTTTAAATAAACAACAATGGTTGATACGCCATAAATCCAAACAATCAACCGACCAACCAACCAGCCAACTGAGGAATGAGTAAAAGTAAGTGTCCTCAAGACTTTAGCCCTGTTTTGGGTTAAATAGTACCACTGCTGTTCTTCTACAAAGATGGATTTGCCATTAATAACCAGCAATTGTTTATACGACATAAATCCAACCAACCAACCAGCCAACTGAGGAATGAGTGAAAGCGAGTGTCCTCAAGACTTCACCCCTTTTTAGGTTAAATAGTACCACTACTTTTCTTCTGCAAAGATGGATTTGCCATTAAATAACCCATGGGAGCTGAAACGCAATTTAACAAATAAACTAATCTAAAACATGGTGACACCTTTTAGTTTTCTAGCTCTTGTCTGGATGGTCTAAAATCTTCCTCTGATCTCCGGTTCCCCCAGTCCCTTTTCCAGGCCTCTGGGGAATTGTTACAAAGGGAACAATAAGAATTAATGTCCCCATTTCCTGCTTACTTCATAGGATCTTCAGCTCTTATTAGCATTTTGAGTTTTTTCTTTTTTTTCATTTTAAACTTTTGGTCCATTGAAACGGCTTAATCCAAGGGATTAAAAGTGCTTTTTTCTTATTAGATAACAATAGGTCAGGCCTTTTGAATCAAGGTGGGGTAATGAGTTTATATTTGATATTATGATTATTTATTGTTATTTCTATTTAATTGTATTAATTTATTTAGGAAGCAGTATCTCATCACCCGAGACAGACATCAACACGCGACTAGCAAAGGCATTGGACAATTATCGATAGGCTATCGGTCATATAGAAGTCAGACCTGACCGATAAAAGGAAACCCTGTTTTTTTCCAAGCAGTCGTGTCGATACAGCAGTATGATTGCACTACATGGACGCTGAGTAAACACATGGAGAAAAAGCTTGACGGCAACTACACAAGAATCCTGAGAGCAATATTGAACAAGTCCTGGAGGCAGCACCCAACAAAGCAGCAACTGTTTGGTCACTTGCCACTCATCACGAAAACTATCCAAGTTAGACCACCCTAACATGCGGGACACTGCTGGAGAAGTAGGAACGGGCTCATGAGTGATGTACTCTTATGGACCCCTTTACATGGACGAGCAAATGCTAGAACCTACATACAACAGCTCTGTGCCGATACAGGATGTGACCCAGAGGAAGCAATGGACGATAGAGAAGGGTGGCAGGAAAGGGTCAGGGATATCCGTGATAATGACGCGACATGATGATAATGATGATTTTATCTTATTCTATTATTATTTTATTATTTTATTTCATTTTATTAATATTTTATTATGTTTTTAATTATTTTTTATTATTTTATTCCATTTTATTATCATTTATTTGATCATTTATTTTATCATTTTATTTATTTTATTTTTAATATCATATTATAATTACTTTGCCACTTGTAATATTTTTACGCAAGCGCTACCTAGTGGGCTTTTGTTGAAGTGCGTTCATCACGTTACAGGAAAGAACAACAATACGTCAAAGTAAGTCACAGTTTACTCTTAACTGCTCAACTCTGAGCTATTCTAAGCTGGTTCTTGGAATTTATTTAGAACCTCATTAGTACCAAAATACGGTATAAGGCCATTTTAACGAGGGAGCTGGACGCAGGGCCGTAGTCCAGATACACCCGGTAGCTCCAAAAATACCTTGGTCCCTGTCGGGATTCCCTTAAAAAGGGATACTTCAGGTGCCAGGTGAAGCAGGTAAGAGCATAGGGTTGGCCACCTGATGCCCAAAGAGAGTCGGTCAAAGTCCCATGACATGAATACCGGGAATCTTCTCCGCCCATATCAGGTGGCCTCAACTGACTGCCAAGCTGACTCTTGATATTTGTCAAGCGTCTATTCAGACGCGCAAGTGTGGCACAAGGCCTATTTTAAGGTGGGTCCGGGTACAGGGCCGGAACCCTGACACCGCCGGCAGTTCCAAAAATGTCTCGGGCCCCGTTGAAATTCCCCTAAAAAGAGGCGCCTCATGCGCCAGGTGATAAACCTAACTACTGCAAGGAGGGTGTAAGGCTCGGGGGACGGCCCCATTAACATTGAAGTGTGTCGGTTTCAATTCGTGAAATGGATGCCGGCTTTCCGTTAACTGTGTCAGACGGCCTTGTTCCACAGATTTCAACTCTCTGTTAAATATCTAATTCTTTGTTTTTTTTTCTCATTTATGACCATTAGACTTGTTCTTCTGACCATAATTAGGTTTTTTTTTTTTACCATAGTTCATACTGCAATTAAAAAAACAACAAAAAATCGTGATTGAAACTACGTTTATAAGTTCCTAAAATTTACTTTGAATTGTATGGCGCGGATATATATAAGAGATTTGATTGGAAGTTGCTTCTGAGCGAAATCAACAGGAGGATACAGGTTCAATCCCAACAACTGGTAAGACTAAGAAGGAACGCTTACCATAGCTTAACACTTGTACCCGGTCATGGTTAACAGAATTGGAACAGTCTACCCCTGTGGTTAAAAAAAAGGGGTTCAGTTTGAAATTCTGTATGAACACTCGAGTTCGGCATGAAACACCTGAAGAAGGCTGAAAGACTTATCGACTGAAAGAATGTGATTATAACTATAAAGGGGATGTCAATAGTCTGAATGTTTAAAAAAATGAAATTATCAAACTTCATCTCAGAAACTGAGACAAACAGTGATTGATTTTATTACAAAATTCCAAAGAGTTAATGCGTTGCGTTTTCCTTGACAGATTCTGGTTTGTGCATATATGATCTGTTAGTATGATCAAATTTGTATCTCTTGTACAGTTCCTAATATAAAACCTTTTCCACCCTGTTGTACTTAATATTCTACTCCCTTTGTTCTCTGTCTCCACATAATCTACAACTGCTATTCTGTTGCGTTTCATCAATTATCTCTTTTATATAAATAATCCTTATGGCATTATTTCGTGCAGATCTTAAAAAGTTTCAGTTTTTCTCTTGAGGTTTCTCTTTTTTAGCCATAGCATGGTCTTCTTGTCGCTTGAAGTATCCAGACAGTTGTTTTTATTCTCGTTTCTGTTTTCTAGCTTTTATTGTTTTTGTTTGACCTTGTGTTATCATTGTTGTTACTGGCTACTGGAATTAATTATTCGTTGTTGTTTTTCGTGAATTCCTCGAGCCCTTAAATTGTTACCCTAAATTCTGGCGAATCCTCATGCTTCTTTTCTTGACACATGCAGTCTATGTCATCTCATGGGAGTAAGACCTTGTACATAATCATCAATTTTCTTATCCTTTGATTTATTTGTCTGGGTTACTCTCATGTCCATGTTAAGAATGATCCAGATAATCTTACTACAGGGACTGCCCAGGTGTTTATTCTTTTGATACAATTTCTGTGGCAGATATTAGTTTCGCGATATTTTCTTGTTCTTCTTAGGTGACCGTATTTTTACTCTTAACAGAAGGGAGGAAAAAAGATAGATTCTTGGCTTCTTGAAAGGCATGAACGCTAAATGAAAAGCAAACTGCCAAGTCCAGGATTTGAAAGCGGCTCGTCGAGTCTATTTTTGTGCGATGACAACCGTTAAAGAAAAAGAGAGTAGAAAGAAAGAGAGATGCAAAACTTTTAAGAAAAGACCCCTATCTCAATTTCTCTCTCTCTCTCTCTCTCTCTCACACACACACAGACATATATATATATAAATATATATATATGTAAGTATATACATATAAAACTTTGTAAAATTGTACTTATCTATTAGAACTCGAGAGAGAGAGAGAGAATTTCAATAAGGCGACAGGTCTTCCTTCTTCCCATTAAAGACCTATTAAATGAGAGAATGAGCGGTAAAACGTTCGATGTCGTAATTGATTTCGGGGATCCAACCTGTCAGGATTCAATCGATATCCCATAAAAATGAGAATTTTGCATGAAGAATCTACAAGAAAATAACTGATAGCTGAAGATGTCACCATTCTGTCGCCTTGATGCAAAAGCCTTTTACACGCCAAGACAAGCACGTGTTAAAGGAACATTTGAACTGCTAAAAGAATCTACTGATAAGATTTTAGTATGTAAGATCATGTAAATTCGATCACTGGGATATTATCGCTATAATTCTTCTAATATATTTTTCATTTTCTATGAGTCGAATGGAATGGTTAACGCAGGGAGTCTGCTACAGCAATTCTACACGTGGAATTTACATGTCGAAGATTACCATAGGGAGTATTTGATTAGGGCGAGCTCCCGTGGCTAACGTGCTGGACTGCGATATCGTAATAAGCGAGTTCGAACCCTAGTCCTACTACTGTGTCCTTTTTATAACTTAGGAGATGTTGGCACCCCCTTTTTTCACCCTCCTTATAGATTAAAGAGTATCACTACTATTCTACAAGGAAGGTTTTGGCAGAAAATAACACTCAAAGATTGATATAAAATTTGAAATAAAGAAACCCAACCGAAGTATCTGCTGAGCCAACACTAAACATTATGATTGATTTGGATAACTTCATTGATTTGTTCATTCATTCGTGATTGTTGTTTCTTCTTCTTCTTCTTCTTCTTCTTCTTCTTCTTCTTCTTCTTCTTCGTTTCCTTTAGACTTATTTTCCAATCATCAATATCTCTTAGAGTAACTTTCTCTCCGTCTTCCCCCTTATTATTTTCTTTTTTGATTATCTCTTCTTTTGTTCCCCTCTGGTTGAAATTTTTTTTTCTCCTTCGACTCCTTATCCATCTGATTCTTTGTCATTCTTAGTCTTCTCTTTCTTCTCTCTATTTTTCTTTTTCGCCACTTCTCCTTCCTTCCGAACTTCTTGTCAATTTTCTATAGACTATCATTTTCTTTCTTCGTCTTCATATTTAGAATCTTTTTAGATTAACTTTTTCCTCGTCTTCCATCCTTTCTTCTTCTTCTTCTTCTTCTTCTTCTTCTTCTTCTTCTTCTTCTTCTTCTTCTTCTTCTTCTTCATTATCCCCCTTTTTATTCTTTCTTTTTTTCTTTCTTTCTTTCTTTCTTTCTTTTTATTTATTCATCTATCTATTTATTCTTTTTATGCTTTATTTTTATTCTTTATTTCTTCTTTTTTACCCGTCTTTCTCAATCTCTCAATTTCTAAGTTTCCCTCTTTTTTATTTAATTTTTTTCTCGTCTTCTTTTTTTTTTTTCTTTCGGCATTATACGAATTTCTGATTTCTTCGTATTGTGTCATTCTTACACCCTTTTCCTTCCACTACTTCCGCTCCCCACTTTCTTCTTCTTCTTCTTCTTCTTCTTCTTCTTCTTCTTCTTCTTCTTCTTCTTCTTCTATTTTGCCCTCTTTCTTTTTATTTTCTATCTTCTTTTCGTCTCCTCTTTCTTTTCCTTCATCTTTCACCACGATCTCTCCCGTCTCCTTTATATATTCCTCACCTCTTTTTCTCATTATTTTTTTAGTCTGAGTTGTAGTGGTATTTGTGATACTGATAATGATGGTGATGACTGCAGCCGATACCGTATTGAAGTTTATATATATATATATACATTTGTATATATATATATATATATATATATATATTGTCCAATAAACTTCCTTGTCTAAGAATCTCTCAACAAACACTTTTTCTGATTCAAGAGATTTGGCATTTTCAGCGGCGTCCGATACACAAATTCTGCCATCTGTCGGTGCCTGTCGACACTCTGAAGGCGAATAAGTTGTACCTCTCAGCGCTTTCTTTCGTTTCCTTTTTGTCAGATCGAGACCAACTGGAATTGTTTAGTTTCTTTCTCAAATTTTAGAGGAAATCCCAGTAAAAATCTGGAACTGAAAAGGTAATAGAAATAACTTTAATCAATATATCTATTATCTAACACAATTAGAATGTATGTCTGGCCTTATTTAGAGGTCTTTGATTATTCTCCTCATCTTAGTTGCTATGCTCACAACATTTCAGCCGCTTCACCTTTCGGCCTTCTCCATATGTCTTTAGTTACAAACTGATTCCAACTGGTTTACGTAAATCTACATTTTGGAAGGGGGTATTTTTGTTTTTTTGGAACATGTCTGGTTACGGGTATTAAAAGAGTTCGCATGTGTCTGTTTCTTTTTCTTTAATCAGAAAAATATAACGAACTATTGTTTTTAAAAACATTCATGTTACTTCTACACGCACACACACACATACATACACACGCACTTTCTCTCTCTCTCTCTTTCTCTCTCTCTCTCTCTCTCTCACACACACACGCACACACACACACACACACATGATCGTTTACAAATTATGCGAGTTAGTAAAATTTTATCATAGATACCCCCGGGGAGCTATGGCAACCACGAATGCTGAGTTTATGTAACACCCGTGATTTATAAATTAATTATGTGAGTGTTAGTGTGTGTCACCGACTCATTGGCCTAGTGGATAGAGTGTTCTCCAGTGGCCCAAGAAATCAGAGTTCAGACCCAGGTCAAGTCATAACCAAAGACTTAAAAAATGGTACTTGATACTTCCTTTCTTAACCCTCAGCATTATAAAGTACGTATCATGGGTAAAGTAAAGCAATCCGGGGAAAGAAGTAACGCCCTCCCCAACATCTCGGTGCTGTAGCTATTGAAAAGGGAGCTTTCTGTTCACCTTCGCCTACGTTCGCCAACTTTACTTTTACTTAGTGTGTGTCTCTGTGCGTGTGTTTCTGAGTGTCCCCACGTATATCTACCCACATCTGTGAGCGTGTGTGTGTGTGTGTATGTGTGCCTGTATGTCTATGTGTTTCTCTTTGCGTGTATGTGTGTGTGTCTATGTATACCTGCCTGTGTCTGTGAACGTGTGTGAGCATAAACAGGATTTGGCATTAAATAATCAACTAGGGTTTATATGTTATTAAACCAAATAACAAAAAAACCCAACCAATATCAATGTTCAGAAACTAAAGAAGACACAAAATGAATTAATTGACATATACCTAAAAGAACAAATATAATACATACATAATCAGATCAATAGGATTAGAGACTCGGTTAAAAATAGTCAATCTAGGATATCATGGCAGACGGTAAACGAAGCGATCAGAAGGAATATCACTGCGAAAGCTAAATTAAAAGCTATCAGCCAAGTAGAACGAATACACCTGTGGAAACAACATTTCGAGAATTTATTCGGAAAACGTCCGAAAGTTACACATGAACCAACTGCGAAAATTAGTAGTGATCAACTAGACATCAAAGTAGGACAGTTTACGCAAGAACTCGACTCAGTACTAAGAAAAAGTAAAAATAGGAAAGCAGCAGGGCTTGATGAAATACCCACAGAAGTATGGAAGACCAGGGAATTCGATGACATACTGCACCGACACTATAATGCTGTATATAACCAAAACACAATAGACAGATGCACAAAGGGACGCATCCCCCATTTCCTCAAGAAGGGCGACCTCGGAATAGCCAAGAACTACCGAGGTATAACCCTTACATCCATAGGGACCTAGATCTAAAATGCTCAACTACGCAGCCGCATAAAACCGAAAATTAAGTAGATACTTAGGAAGAACCAAAATGACTTTCGGAGAAATCGATCCTTGACATCAAAAATTTTGACTATCCGTCGAATTCTAGAAGGTGTATGTGCAAAAACCTTGAGGCAACAATATTATTAATCGACTTCTCCAAGACTTTGACTCCATACACTGAGGGGAGATAGATCAAATACTTATATAAATCATTATATCTGCCCACATCTGTGAGTGCGTGTGTGTGTGTATGTGTACCTGTATGTATGTGTGTTTCTCTTTGCATGTATGTGTGTGTGTCTATGTATACCTGTTTTATATAATCTATTTTTATGTCCTTAAGTCATGCCGATAGTACTGATTTCACTGACACACACACACACACACTCGCTCTCTCTCTTTCTCTCTCTCTCTCTCTCTCTCTCTCTCTCTCTACCTAAATCAATTCCCCCCGAATACGATAAAAGTAATATGGGAATTCGAACGGATCCAGAGGAAAATATGTAGGCATAAAATGTCTATTATGTTTAATGAAATTTGCATATATATATATATATATATATATATATTGTCATCCACAGACAGGCAGATCCGTTGTATCACAACTCTTCAGTGTGGCTAGATATGCGAGACGCTCCAAGCTTATGACATAACCCCTGAGCAAGCATACGGCTTATCGTTAGCTTTGGAATTTTGCACATACGTATCATGTATTAACTTTCGTTTGTTTATATTATACGCTATCGGCTAACGAATAGTTCAATTCGTTCGATATATATATATATATATATATATATATATATATATATATATATATATATATTCAGTTCATATCAATATTAAGACTATTTGATTGTTCCGAATCTTGGCTCTTACGTACACAGTAAAATGAATGCAATTTTTTCCTACCCTAGGATGTAGATATGTTAAATTGAAGTATGGAATGGTTTGTATTTATTTGGAGTGTTTCTTTTTTTAATTATAAATTATTATAAATTATATTATTAACTATAAACCTCGCTAAATAGATATATATAAAACTCACAGCAACAAATGATCAAACACAACCACCCCGAAGAGGACCAGCGAAATGGTCGAAAGCGCTTGGGCTAATATAGGGTTCTTTCTTTACCAACATGACCCAGATATAAGAAGACTCATGAAAAGACTTGAACATCTTTATGTGAAGATTTTAAAAAAGAAAGATTCCGCGGAATTCAACCAAACCTTTTATGATAATGATTCGCTGCCTAATTATACAATATATATATATTGTCATTTGGTCCGTTAAAGCAAAAATAGTTTTCGTTATTAAGCTAACGGTCACTTTTGAAGAAAATTTCGATTGGACGCATCAGCGTAAGTTGGAAAAATCTGAGGATCAGCGAGAACAATGTGCCAGAAATGGCTGGATAACAAATGTATTTCCTATCGAAGTCAGATCCAGAGATTTCATTGCCAACTCAACCTCTGTTTCCTTGTCTAATCTTGGACTTCCATCATCAGACAAGAGGAAATGCATGGAAAAGATCCAAGATAATGCTCTAACTGCATCAGCCTGGATATGGCAATCCCATAGAGTTACAAAAATCTGACAAAGTCTGGTGGTGTTGTGAGATATTGCTCAGGCACTCTGGGCTAGTGGTAATGATGCTTCGGCCCCGAAACCATGTCTGAACCCAAAGCCATCATCTGATGAAGGCTTTGTTGGAAGCAATGCTGTTATACAAACATCAGTTATTGTATGATACCTATATATATATATATATATATATATATATATATATATGAAGCTGTTTCAAAAAGCTCTAAGCCCGACCGTGATTTTCGATTTGTACGAACCTATCCTGCACAGAAATCAAGACCGAAATTAGATGTATTTTTCTAGTTTCATAAGATGTCGTTGTGTATTGCCACAATGAAAATTTTCTGCTATAGCTTTTCTTTCTGGGTGAGTCTTAAAACATTCTGAACGAAAAATGTATATATATATATATATGTATATATATTGGATATTAGTATATATCTGATAATCAATAATAATCGCTCTCTCTCTCTCTCTATATATATATATATATATACTGGAATTGATTTTCAAATATTCACTTATTGAAAAAGCGTTAATCCCATCAGAAAATGTGAATGATTTTTTAAAATGGTGATTAAATCAGTGATGGAATGATCGAATTATTGCAAAGTTATTGATTAGTCGCAATAATAATCATTAATAAATATAATCCAAATGGATGAAGTCAAATAATCGGTATAAGCTGGAAACACCTACACATTAAGGAAGAAAACAGCTTCAGTGTTTGTTCAAATATTTATGACCAATATCATAATATGAGCTTTACTAACAAGTAGAGGTCATAAGGAATTCCACAAGGTGAGAGTCGCTTTTAAAAATCATTTTAAGAAAATTGAGTCTAAATTAATTTAAGATCTTGGCAACTTTCCCAAATAGCAATCCCATTGATTGATTTAAAAGGTTTTAAAAGTATGCAAAAAAGATTTCTTGCTTTTCTTTCAAAAATTTAGCTCTATTCAAGTTTTACTCCCGAAAGGTAGAACCGCAGTTTAGGGGCTACTGTCGTAAAAAATGGACTCGAGTTCAAATCCTGGCCGAAGCTGTTTGTATTTGATGAATCGAATCTATTTTTATAGTAATTCTCTCTATCAGTTTTGTCACAAAATTATAGGGAAAACGAGTTGTTTTTTTTTAAGTATTCCAAATATCACTACTATTATCACCCTTGTTTTTCATTATTTAAAATCAAACCCGAAACGAGTAAGTAGTAAATCAAAATTGTCAAGTTAAAAAGATTACAAACCAGGCGAAAGAAAAGAAAAATTTATTAACGTTCTCGTATCTTTTTAGAAACGAATATTAATTTGGAAAAAATGGAGAAAGAAATAACATTTTTATATCATTATTAGTAGCAGTAATTAATATTCCTGTCTTAACTCATTAATATTTGAAGTTTTCATATTTTATCTCCTATGAAAAAACAAAAAGAAATTGATATCAAAAGAATCTTTTTAAATCTTGAGTTTTAGAAATTGCCAAAGATTTTTATTCGTAGCATTAATACACACAGAGATACACACACACACACACATATATATATATATATATATATATGTATGTATATATTGGCAGCATTTCTTCATTAATAAAGATTTCGTTGAATATAATAGACATTTTCTGGCTACATATTTTCTTGTTGATCATTTCATATTGCCGTATTGATTTTATAGTATTCGGCGGGAATTGATTGATATATTTTCCATAATTGTTTATTTCCCAAGTACTTTTTGCCCGACTTTGGGCCATCATCAGGGGAGGATGTATTACAAAAGAGATGTAACTTTTGTATGTAAATTACTACTTTGTAATAAGAAGAGCATCTGGGCTGTTGCCGTGTGTAGCGTTTACTTTAAAGATTGTTCGATAAATAGTGTCAGGAGCAAAAGATATTTAAGTACATATGCACTGGTTTGAAAGTTAATTCTGTTGGGTTTGGGTTTAGCAACAGACACTATTTAAAGGATAGAATATTATATATATATATATATATATATATATATATATATATATATATATATTTGCCTAGTCGGCTGCGTCTGTAGAATACACCGACTGCATCTTTGTCGAGTGGTAATACGCCCCCACCCAACGAGTGTCCTAGATGTGACACTAAACAATCTGATGGTAAGATT
>OY757942.1:31169001-31279001 GCA_963585895.1 Sepioteuthis lessoniana
AGTACCGTTTAGAAACCATGATTTTGATCTATTTAACCCATATATATATTCTTAGGTGCTACCATTCGGGGCCAGTGTGCTCCTCGGAGCGATGGCAATACTCCGCATTCCTCAAAGCTCCAGCATTACTGGAATATCACCATCAGATTGTTTAGTGTCATATCCAGAGCAATCGTTGTGGGGGTCTTACCCTCTGCTGAGAAGCAGTCGGTGTATTCTACAGCCCCAGCCGTTTGGGCTATTTTTTTGTTTTTGTTTTTTGTTTAAATTATTTGTCAACGTTAAACATTTAATCTTTATAAAACATTTATTGTTGGCACATTATTCAAACTCTGAATTTACTCATCCTCTTAAAACTTTGAATTTTTGTCTTCGACAATGACCCAGAAGACATGGAGTCACTCCCAAGTTGATACATATCAAACACTCCAAAAACTGTACTTGATGCCTACTTGCTTAAATCAACATTATATAGTACGTATCAAGGGTAAATTTGAGCAATCCAGAGAAAGGAGTAGCACCCTCTTCTACACTTCGTTGAGGTAGATAATGAAAAGTGAGCCCTCAGGTCGCCCTCCACTACAGTTGCCAACTTATATATATATATATATATTTTTTTTCACGTACACTTGGGAAGCAACATCGTGTACGTGAAGGTATTCGAATTCGCAATGCCTAATATTTCCTGAACGTGTGAGTCTTGCGGCTTAACGCGCAGGATTGTCAGTTCGATCGGGGAACTACTGCTGCTCATCTATAAGAGTGGCTTCTATAGATTAGAATAAAAACAGCGATCGAAAGATAACCATGACTCATACTCGAACCGCATTCACAAACCACATCGCTCTTCGCGCGGGTAAAAAAGGGGCGCGTTCTGCTGAGGTTGGAGCCCTGGCCTCAGTGTTCGAAAAATCAGGTACAGAACTCAAACAAACACTACTAAAATGCAAACAAGCAACACAGATAGCGACATTTAACGTTAGAACCCTAAATAGAATAGGTCAACTACCAGAGCTAACTGCATCAGCCGTAGAACATGATAGACATAATCTGTAAACAAGAACATCGATACACTCACACCGAAGATATCAAATATCACGAAACTGGCAATGGATGGATGCTGGTGACTGTATCGGCATGGAAAAACTCTGTCAATGCATCGGTAGGAGGGGTGGGAATGCTTATAGGACCAAGAGCGCTAAAAACACTTAATATCATTGAGATAATGCAACCTAAGATGATGGCCGCAACGTTTAATGGCAACCCCAAAGCAACGATCATCTCCTGCTACAGCCCTACCAATATTAGCGAAGAAACCGAACTACTCACCTTCTACGAGGAGCAATCCTCCGTAGTACGTAGCATTCCGAAACACAACCTGCTAGTCATTGGCGGAGATATGAATGCACAAATCGGGAAAAACAGAAACAACACATACAGCCTACACAACACGTCAAACAGGAATGGACAACATCTAATTGATTTCATGATAGAAAATAGATTAACATGCCTCAATACAAGCTTTCAAAAAAGGGAGGGAAAATTATGGACCCACACATACGCGAACAAGAGTAAAGCACAGATAGACTACCTCTTTATAAACAGAAAATGGAAAAATAGTGCGATGAATTGCGAGGCATACTCCACTTTCGAGGGTGTGTCCTCCGATCATCGAATAGTCACGGCCAAAATACGTCTAAGCCTACGAAAAATCGCCACACGAACAGTGACAACTAGGCGCTCTGACTGGGCCCTACTTAACAACAGAGACATTAGAGACAAATATGCATTAGAATTAAGAAACAGATTCGAAACACTACAAGAGAAGACAGAAAAAGTTACTCCAAATGACGAATATGAAAACTTTGTTGAAGCACACCTAGAGGCGGCATCAAAGTGTATCCCAACAAAACCTAGAACTAAATATAGAGTCCCTTGGGAAACGTCAAAGGTTAGAGAAAAACGTGCACTCGTGAAAACTGCCTCCAAAAGCTGTCGGAAGAACCCAACAAACACAAATGCCCGAAAACTAGAAAAAGCACAATATCAATTAGCAGGAATATATCTAAAAGAACAGGCAGAATAAATACAAAATCAGATAGATAAGATTAGAGACTCGGTGGAAGATACACAATCCAGGATAGCCTGGCAAACAATAAACGAAGTAAGTAGAAGGAAGAGCACAGCCAAAGCAAAATTGAAAGCTGCAAGCCAGCAAGAGAGAGTAAAACTGTGGGAACAGCATCTCAAAAATCTACTAGGAAGCCCACCGAAAATAACTGATGAACCGATCACCAGAATTATCAGTAAGCAATTAGACATTAAACTATGGCCTTTCACCAAAGAAGAACTCGACTCGGTTCTTAAAAAAATTAAAAATAGGAAAGCTGCAGGGCTAGACGAGATCCCCCCAGAAGTGTGGAAGACTAGACAATTCGACGATATACTGCTCCGGAAATGCAACGCTGTCTATAGTCAAAATAGGATAGAAAGATGGATGAAAGGATGCATCCTTCCTTTCCCTAAAAAAGGCGACCTCGGATTAGCCAAGAACTACCGAGGGATAACACTTACATCCATAGCAGCCAAAATCTACAATGCCCTACTACGAAACCGCATAGAACCAAAAATAGACAACATCCTTAGGAAAAACCAAAATGGCTTCCAGAGAAATAGATCCACAACCTCACAAATATTGACCATCCGTAGAATCCTTGAAGGTGTCCGGGCAAAAAACCTTCAGGCGACATTACTATTTGTCGACTTTACCAAGGCCTTCGATTCCATCAACAGAGGGAAAATGGAACTAATCCTACTAGCATACGGCCTACCTAAAGAAACCGTAGCAGCAATAATGATCCTCTACAAAAACACAAAAGTGAAAGTACGTTCACCAGATGGACACACGGAATACTTCGACATTGTTGCAGGAGTACTACAAGGAGACACGCTAGCCCCATACCTCTTTATCAGTTGTCTAGACTACGTGCTTAGAGCTTCGATCGACAAAATCAGAGAAAATGGCTTCGAGCTGACTAAGAAAAGAAGCAAAAGGTACCCCGCAAAAACAATCACAGACGCCGACTACGCTGATGACTTAGCGTTACAGGCGAATACGCCTAATCAAGCAGAGACGCTACTGCATAGTTTGGAACGAGCTGCAGCAGGCATTGGCCTCCATGTCAATGCGCACAAAACTGAATATATGTGTTACAACCAAACGGGCAACATTACCACTCTAGACGGAGCCTCTCTGAGGCTAGCGGACAAATTCACCTACCTAGGAAGTAGCGTCTCATCAACAGAAAACGACATCGACATACGGCTGACGAAAGCATGGACGGCTATAGATAGGCTCTCAATAATATGGAAATCAGACCTGACAGATGAAATGAAGCGCAGTTTCTTCCAAGCAGCGGTTGTATCGATACTGCTATATGGATGCACTACATGGACGCTAACCAAACGGCCGGAGAAGAAACTTGACGACAACTACACAAGAATGTTGAGAGCAATATTGAACAAGTCCTGGCGACAACACCCCACGAGACGCCATCTGTACGGCTACCTGCCTCCCATCACGAAAACTATACAGGTCAGACGAGCCAGACACGCCGGACACTGCTGGAGAAGCAAAGACGAGCTCGTAAGTGACGTACTACTATGGACCACCACATATGGCCAAGCAAAAGCAGGAAGACCAGCCCGAACTTACATACAGACGCTATGTGAGGACACAGGATGTAACCCAGAAGACCTGCCGGAGGCGATGAACGATAGGGAAAAGTGGCGAGAGAGGGTCAAGGATATCCGTGCTGGCGGCACGACATGATGATGATGATGATGATGATGATGATATATTTAAGTTGGATTCTTTTGTTCCAAGATCTAGGATGCTAAATTTAATTAGATATCTTTCCTAAAGAGCTTTGAATATCTATTGTCATAGCAAGATTGAAGACGAACTCAGGGTAATCAAAGAAATATTTATTAACAACGGGTATCCTGAGGAAGTCATT
The DNA here is from genome assembly GCA_963585895.1 of Sepioteuthis lessoniana. Classification (NCBI taxonomy): domain Eukaryota; kingdom Metazoa; phylum Mollusca; class Cephalopoda; order Myopsida; family Loliginidae; genus Sepioteuthis; species Sepioteuthis lessoniana. The sequence goes on from OY757942.1 coordinate 31,173,021, forward strand.
GACGATAATATCAAGTTAACAGTGACCAGGTTCAAAAATAGGAATAAAACCTTCGGTCCTCCGAAATGTCCTGTTTACTTTAGACTTCCTTGGGTTTGTCCTTCTAGCCAGTCCTTTGGCAAGAAGGTTGCCTCCTCTGTGTACCATTGTTATCATGCTGTTAATGTACGACCAATTTTCACAACTAGGACGGCCTTTACTTCTATATATATATATGGGTGGTGGTGGAAGTAAACAATGGATCATAATCCGGCAATATGTAGAGAAAATTTGATATTCACTAATTGAACGGCCAACTTTTTCTTGTTATACAAATTTTCCCCTAAGGTTTTGTATTTTACATTTTTAAACGTGCATCGTTGACTTAACATCGCTAATATCACCCCTCATGATCCTAATGATTTTTTAGTAGAACTCAAATGCTATATCTGAGAATTATTTTTTATTTATTGCGGACATTTTGTCCTCATCTTGGTATTTTTTTGTGTTGTTTCTTCTTTCACAACATTTCGGCCAAATTTCACCTCTGGCCTTCTTCAGGTGATTTTTACCGCGACCTCGGATAGGAATGATGAGTATTGTAACCGTATTTCCAGAAATTACTGCCTTCCATAGTTGTTGTCTATCGCACCACGTTTTTGACCAAGTAAACCTCTGGCCGGCTTGGGTAGGATTTGAAACCGCTATCTTCTGACAAGGCTCACCTGGAACCGTAGAGACTCAATGCCTCTATCCGCAGCACCACTTTCTCTCTCTCTCTCTCTCTCTCTATCTATCTATATATATATGTGTGTGTGTGTGTGTGTGTGAATGTAATTAATTGAAGTACTTATTGTTAGATAAATGTGTAGAACAAATATTACAATACTGAAATTGAAATAAAACCAACTACGCACTTAGAGTTTCACGTCCTCGGTCACCGAGTGGCCTATATTTAATCACCTTAAAAGTGACTTTTTCTATCCTACATGTATATTACTGGTTGAGTATACGTCTGAGGAGAAGCAACTTGGTAGAAATAGTAACATTTTTTTTCAAATCTCTGTTGGCACGCGCTAATTAGACAAGAAACAACCGTTGATATGCAAAGAATTAGGTTTTATCTTTCGGCTATAAATCACAAATCTCAGGTCTTTTCGTGAAAACCAAGATATAAATGTGATTGTATATCTAACAATACGAAATGAGTAAATGCAGGGAAAAGAAAAAAAAGGGAGAAAATATTAAGAAAGGGCAAGAATTCTGCACTCAGGACACAGAAGTACTTTGAATAAGCAGCTCCCTGCAGAAGCCAATAGGATCCCAATTGAGGCAATATACATTCTTTGTAAACCTTTCATTTGTGTCTATTGTATGAGCCATTCTAGGCGCCTGTCTACAGATTACTTAAGTGTCCTTAAAGAAAAGAAAAAAAAACAAAGATCCAACTCTCTTTTAACCCTACACCTGACAAAATTATTAGAGAGGGAATTTTGAAAGTTTTTCTTCAAGGATTTAGCATGGTAGCTTTTGCAAAGTAATCTTAACTCAGTTTGAAATTGGTTGGTTGATTGTTTGGTTGGTTGGTTGGTTTCTCGAAGTAATCTTTACTCAGTTTGAAATTGGATAGTTGATTGATTGGTTGGTTGGTTTTACGGCATGTTGGGTATTTAAATGCCGAATTCAGACCTCTGAGCAATGATTTAGTTTCAATAATTAATCAATTATAGTTTCAAGTAACCGTTCCTAATAAAAACACTTTGGACAATCGGCTTCAAGTATTTCAAGCAAACATATTGTTTGAAATAATTAATTATAAAAAACGTTTGTAAATAATTATAGCTTCAAGTACCTATCCTTTATACAAGTAACTTGAATGAAGCGATTGCACAATTGTTATGTTTGTAAATATGCAAATGCATTTTGAATAGGAGTGAATTAAAGGGGCGTGTGCATTGATAATTACTGTGAAAGTGCATGAACAACTTGCATTTACCCATTCCCTCTGCAGCACAAGGTTAGTCTTTAAACGGAGTACAGCTGGTTTGGATTAAACGTTTTCCTTCTAGACCGGTTGCCAAACCAAGGATAAACAACTCAGCCATCTCTACTTTTTACCACAGAGCTGATTAGAAGGAAGATGGATTCACATCTTTCTCAAGAATATTAGCGCAAAGTTAAATACAAAAAGCTTCGACCAGAATTTGAACTCGCGTCTCTGATTCAATTTCCAATAACGATAACAGCTTCACTATATATATATATATAAAGACAGACAGACAGACAGAGGGGGAGGTGTTGTAATCTAACAAAAGGTTACTGAATGAGAAATAACCAAAACAGAGCTTGGAAAAGGAAATGGAATTCTTTATAACTTTAACAAAATACAATACTCGCCAGTGGCGTGAAAAAGGCAAATCACTGCTTGTTAACAGCATATTAACCCCCACCTTACAATAGTGTCCAATGTACTTATGATGGTTGGTTGGATGGAATTCATGGCATATCAACCTTTGTAGGTTATTTCATGCCAAATCCATTTTTATGAAAATAGTCAGCTCTATTTCAAACAATCCAGTTTAGCATGAGTACAGAGTTGAATTTTCAGAACAATTCTAATTCAGCTAATTCAGTTTTGTATGAGTACAGATTTTGTTTACACGCAGTTAAATGTCAAAACAGTTCTTTATTAAGCAATTCAACTTAGTGTCCGTACAGTTTCAATGTCAAAAACAGTTCCATTTCAAACAGTTCACTTTAGCATATGCACGCTGTTTGAATGTAAGTTCAGTTTAATTGTCAGAACATTTAAGCTATTCAGTTTAGTCAAACAGTTCTTATTCAAACAATCCAGTTAAGCATAAGTATGCAGTTAGTTCTGTTTGGTTCATAGATAGGGCCCTATCAGGTGCTACCATTCTGAACCAGAGTGTTGTATAGCAATGAGCAACTATACATACAGATATGCATGCAGAAACATAACGACGCAATAAAGATGAGCGGGCACAGTTCTTTAGAAAAATATACCTCTCAATTTAATGAAAGGGTTGTGTGTGAGAGGGAGTTGGAGACCGAACAAAGACTGCAACATACTGACCCCCCACTCTTCTGGCTATAACAGTATTTCTTTCCCGTTCTCCTGGGCTGCTCAACCGGGGGCCTGGTGGGGCAGCTCTCTTCTGAGAACTGGTTCCTCTAGCTTGAAGTGGAACACTAAGTTCAAAACTCTGATCTCCAACTGATTTGAACTTCCTGTCGCCGGGGTTATATCATTGTTTTACGCCCACTCAATTTAACCCGACGACAGCCAAGGCCATCTCCTGATCTCCTGATATCTTCGACCGGATGCACCTGTTATTTACACAGGTGCATTTCTTATTTTGACAGCTTGGCTGGGTCGGAGGTCAATACGCCATAAGAGTGGACCTGGGAGCTATGGCAATGAAGGGGTGCTTTGTATTCTCCAAAGCTCCAGAATCAATGGAACCTCAGTATTAGATTGTTTAGTGTCATACACAGGACACTCGTTGGTGGGGAGGTACCCTTCTGCAGAGAAGCAGTCGGTGTATTCTTCAGCCCCAACTGACTGAGCAACGTACTTATGAGGAATGGGACATAATCATTTATGTTCATAGGTATACACACACACACACACACACATATACTCAAATTTGGGGGGAAATTAAAGATGTGACTTAGATTATATTCCAAGTTACTGCCCTTTCTTACGCCTATAACTATTATACAAGACGCTTCTTAATTACTAGTGTTGTCATTGTGTGAGTGAAGTGATAGTAGAATTTCAGTGGATTTAGTAATTATGCTAAACTGCATCTGATGGAGAGGTTCTACTCCTGGAGATCTTGATAGTATGGAATATCTCATTACCATTATTCCTAGGTTGACTTTAAACCAAAGTGGATAGTACGTGTTAGGATCTCATCTATAAGATAGGCATTGCGTTTTTTTCAAATAGACTTTGATAATTTTTCACTAGTAATTTATCATTAAAATGATACCAAAAATCCACCATATTCACTTTCGGATGATAGTGTAAATAGACACCGAAATATAACTGAGTTCCGATACACAGCGTGTTTCCAATTTATACACATCACTTATGATTTTACAGTATCAAATCATCAAATGTGATAATTAGGAAAGTTTTTTGCTCTTTTTTTCTTCTTTCACTGATTTTTTCGGATGACAAAACAATTTCAGTCACATATTAAATCTAGTAATAAAACAATATATGCAATCACCAGTTCCTTCGGCGTCAACAATTTTAATTTCATCACGACATCTCTGCTAATTAATAAGACACGTCGCTTTTTTTTTTAATAATGCTACTCAGCAATACATTTTTCAGATACTAATTTTAAAATCGTCTAAATTTGTTACACCGATCCAGTGTTGTCCGAGGTTAGGCAAAGTGCCTTACAACTTATTTATAAGTGTCGACAAAGTGGAACACAACGTCATGATTAACCTACCAAAGACCAGGTATTTATCTATCTATTCAATTTCTTTCCCTTTCACTCTGTGACAGGTTCTTTTTTTTTATAATCATAATTAAAACAGGATTTTGTGAATTGAATGTTTGTTTCAATTTTATTAGGTTTCATCAATTTTATTAGGTTTCATCCACCACTGGAGATCGAACCAGCGAGCACAGAACACAGAGCTGAAACTCTACAACTCATGCCAAATTAACTAGTCGTGGTAATTATGTGATTAGTTAAGCTGAATGTGTCTTGCAAGTTACATCCGTTTTCTTTACAGAGGACACGGTCATTTCCATGGCCTCGTCTTCTCAAGAGGATTGGAAATACGCATCTGCGTAATTATTATAACCTCAAGGGCAAGGATATAGATGTATATTTTTTTAAGTAGTGGAATTACATTGTGAATTGAATTGTTTCCGTATGTCACGTGCAAGTGTTCGCCGGATCTTCTGGTCATGGTAATTCAATTTAAAATATAATTCCTTTACTTATAAAAAGAAAATGTGCAAACAGGATTTCATCTTTATTATCTTTTTGCTTAATCATTAATTTTATCATTGAAAGTATTCGGATTATTGTCTTCATCTTTAGAGTTATATTCACATAATTTCGGTCGATGCGTCCTACGGCCTTCTTCGAGTACTCTTCTTCCGGTCGAAAAACGCATCGACCGAAATTTTGTGAATATAGCAATAAAAATGAAGATACTAGTTCGATTACTCCAAATGATAAAAATTATCAAGGTTCATATCTGAAATTTAGACAAATAAATAATTTTTCTAATTTATTTTTTATTATAAGTTTATAGGGTCGTTATTTTTCAGCTTGCTTTGCCGGAATTTGGTCTAAAAATTATGTATATACGAATTTATGAACACAAAAGGAACTTGAAAAAAGGCGAAAAAAACACAATGGTCAGACATAATTTGGAAACTAATTACAGCTTTACATTTATAGATTCCGAGTTGTAAGTATAAATAGCAAAAATACGGAAGAATTATTGAATTTAGCATCATTTCTAATTAAAATAATATCAATCAAGAACTTTTTAAAAATTTATCTCCTTGTTTAGTCAAATTAATTTTAAAAAGTTATTAGTCACAGATTTGAAATAGTCTTCATTGGTTAACTTTTTTATTTATACTCACGTATAATGTTTATTCAATAACATTTTAAATCATAATCCTATAGATAACTAAAAATAAAGATAAAGGGATTTATATATATATATATATATATATATATATATATATAGTCTCTAATCGGACGATCGCCAAGCGTCCGTCTCCTTACTTCAATTCGTTCTTCATTCGTCAAGTCACTCACTTCGTGTCACTACCCATCTCTTTCGAATTGCCATCTTTGTTTTTATTCATATATCGACAGAAAGACAGACATTGCAGAAGAATACCGGGAAAAGGCCGCAGAATTGCCATCTTTTTTATCATCATATCGCGCTGGTAGCACGGATATCCCTGACCCTCTCTCGCCACTCCTCCCTATCATCCATCGCCCTAGGTAGGTATTCAGGACAACATCCGTATCCTCACATAGCTGCTGAATGTATGTTCGTGCTGGTCGTGCTGCTTTTGCACGGCCATGTGTGGGGGTCCATAAGAGTACATCTCTTATGAATTCGTCCTTGCTTCTCCAGCAGTGTCCTGCATGTCTGTTTTGTCTAACTTGAATAGTTTTCGTGATAGGGGGCAGGTGGCCGTACAGTTGGTGTCTTGTGGGGTGTTGCCGCCAGGACATGTTCAAGATTGCACGTAGCATTCTTGTGTAATTGCCGTCTAGCTTCTCCAGCCGTTTTTTAAGCGTCCATGTAGTGCAGCCATATAACAGTATCGATGTGACCGCTGCCTGGAAGAAACTGCGTTTCATTTTATCGGTTAGGTCTGATTTCCATATAATCGATAGCCTATTGATAGCTGTCCACGCTTTCGTTAACCTCGTTTCGATGTCCTTTTCGGTTGATTCGACGCTGCTTCCTAGGCAAGTGAATTTGTCTACAAGTTTAAGAGGGGTTCCTTCTAGATTGGAGATGTCCCCCTTTTGATTATAGCACATATATTCCGTTTTGTGTGCATTAACATAGAGGCGTATGCTTGCAGCTGCTCGTTCCAAACTATGGAGTAGTGAATACCGGAAAAAGGCCGCAGAATTGCCATCTTTGCCATTCATATATCGATAGAAAGACAGACATTGCAGAAGAATCTCGGAAAAAGGCTGCAGAAAGCATCGACCGAAACGATGTGAATATAACACTAAAGATGAAGACAATAATCTGAATTCTTTCAATGAAAGAAATTAATGGTTAAACAACAAAAAAAATAACGACTAAATTCTGTTTTAATAAAAGATTCGTTCGACTTTTCCCATTGTTCTAATTTCCTCTCTGCTTGGAGGTAATTTACTAAGCTTTTTGCTTAGATGTGGCACTGGGCCATATGAAAGGGGCACCCAATGAGACTCGAACTCATTCGTGTAGGTTTGCTAGTCGAGCTTGCTAACCATTACACCGCCAAAGGTGCCTTTTCTCTCTGCTTGGAGACTGAATAAGAACGTGACTACATTTTTCACGCTCACATAACTGATTAATTACTTCGACGACAATATCCTTTCATCATCTCTTGCGGTCTACCAGGAGAAATGGATATTTAAACTTATAGTACATTTCTGGTCACCTGATTGAAATGAGAGTCGTGGTCTCAAGTCGGCCTTGGGTTCAATACCTTTTCATCATACTGGTTTATGCGTGTGTTTTTTCACGAGTCTATCTGTTCTGTACCGCTAACCAAATAAAAGGTTTCTCCAGTCTATTATTTAACTCACACACACACACACACATATATATATATATATATATATATATATATATATATATATATGAGTGTGTATGTGTGTATGTGTGTGTATTTATAGGTAATTTATACCAAGCAGTGAATATCAAGTCATGCAATGTGTATTAAATTTATTTTAAGTTTTGTTTCCCATGTCAAAAACATTTTCTGTCTATTCGTTATTTCAACCATCGGGGTAGACTGTGACGAATTCGCGTCGTAAACTTAAATGCCGTATCGCAAAAATGAATCTCTCGATAAAATGTTGAACCAAATTTCTGGTGACTGACTTAAGTCTGACAACCAGATAAGCAATGCTAACTGACGAAAATAAACAACGCAACTCTACGTGTGATAAACAATATGAAGCTGATCTGTTTTTGCTCTTGTTACTTGTTTTTTTTTGTTTTTTTTTTGTTTTGTTTTGTTTTGTTTTTTTTTTTTTTGTTTGTCTTTGCAAAAGGCTAAAAGCGGGCGGGCTTACTTGAAGACAAACACATATGCTTCTTCCAATACCGAAACCACTGTTGGTGACAAAAGAGGCCGAAGAGAAGTATTTTGTTTCGTATTAATTTGCGTTACTTCTATGCTAATCTTCCAGAAGGATATATATATATATATATATATATATATATATATATATATATATATATATATATATATATATGTGTGTGTGTGTGTGTGTGTGTGTGTGTGCTTAACACTTTTGGTTTGTGAAAGTTTTAAGCAACATAGCATATTTTTTCTCAGAATCCATACCATTAACTATACATTTTTGAGTAAAAGATATTATGACGTATTTGTAAATATCTCTACCACCGGAGATGACCCATTTTCCCCAGCAGCGATGTCATTCAACGTTATACATATATATATATGTATATATATATATATATATATATGTGTGTGTGTGTGTGTGTGTGTGTGTGTGTGTGTGTGCGTGAGTGTGTGAGTATATATAAATTATTTCATGTTATCTGACTTCGTTTTTTACTAACCTATGATGTGTATACATGAGTAAGTAAGCCTTTTTTGCATCAAAGTAGCTTCTAATTCAGGCTACTTGCGTAAAAGCTTGTTACATACTAGAATAAAAAATATAACTTCGAGTTATTGGAAGGGTGTTCCTGAATGACTCTTCATATTAGAATGTAGGTTTGTATTTTATGGGAGAAAGAAAGGTAAAACGCGAGCGTGGTCGAAGAATACATTTTTGTCCGCGATGAAGACGCTGACGCAGAGTCAACCAGATGCAGAGACATTAAAATACTAATAAGGATGTTTGAGGGATCCGTTTCGTGGGTGGAAAAGGGTCTTAAAATGTAGATTGTTGCTTTATGTACAACATCAAAGGAACAGAGTAAGTCATGAATATACTTACAGTGCGGTTACATTCATAAAATATACATATTCCCCTCCCTCTGAGTCTCATATATATATATATATATATATATATATATAATACATTACAACGAAGGCCCAATCGGTGGGGCCTGGAATAAGCCGATTGCACCCCCTCCGAAGACCATCTCCTAAAAATGTGTATCCCAGTAAACTGCATCTAGTGGTTTGTTCTGGGGACTGGGGACTGAGGTGTAATTTCATTCGGTGCACCATAAGACCTTGTGCCACTACTTAGCTAAGCTTAGCAAATAATTATAACAATGAAGAAGCCTCACATACTCTACTGGTTAGAAGGTAATGGTGGCAAACTATAACCCGTGAATCTAATTCTCACAAGGCGGCCCTATCATCTGGCCTGGAGTCAAACTCAGCTAGGCTAAGTAAAACACTCTAAATGATAAAAATTATAAAGCTTCATCTCTGAAATTTAGACAAATAGATATATGAGAGAGATGCCTGAAGACCATTATTGGTGATTTGGATTCTCACTTTATGCCAAATTAAGCGTAGGAACTGACAAGTATACGAAAAGAAATGCTTGCAGAACATTATTAGTGATTTTCATTCTCAATGGCAGTCGCATATTCCTGACCTTATGTCAAATTAAGCGTAGGAACTACCACTGTACAATAAGAAATGCTTGTAGACTATAATTAGACATTTAGATTCTCATTATCTACTCCATATTTCCGACCTTATCTAATCAAGCTTAGGAACTGAGAACTACACAATAAGAAATGTTTGCAGAGCATTATTTGTGATTTAGATTATCACTGGCAGTCGCATATTTCTGGCCTTATGTCAAATTAAATGTAGGAACTGTCCTTGTACAATAAGAAATGAAATGCTTGCGGACCGTTATTAGTGATTTGGATTCTCACTGGCAGTCCATTATTTCTGGTCTTATGTCTTATCAAACGTTGGAGCTGACAACTAAAATGATAATAAGAAATGCTTCCAGAACATTATCCGTGATTTGGATTCTCACTAGCTGCCCCATATTTCTGGTCTTGTCTAATCAAGCATCGTAACTGAGAAATATACAATAAATGTTTGCCGAGCATTATTAGTGATTTGGATTCTCTCCGGAATTCCTATACTATTAACCTTGTGCCAAACTAAAGTAGGTTTATGAATTTTTTTTAATGCTTTACATAGTGTTCTATATCATGAGATGGGTAGCAGCCAAGGAGTATTCTTACCAATTATTCCATAATTCTGGCTTTGTGTCTTTTAAAATCCTTATCGCTATTGTAGGAATTCAGTTTTCTGTTATTCACTGATTCCGGTGATGGTAACGCTTGTCTGTATATTTCCTCTGGTGTTAGAATCCCAAAGACAGATATTCCAAGCTGAAAGTTCAACAAGAAATTGTATTTGAGAACAGTTGCAAACAATCTTAAATTCTTTCAGTCCTCATCTCAGACATGTCAATTTTTACCGGAAGTGCCTGTTGTCGGGAAAATTCATGAATAGAAATAATTAATTCGCGTATATCTTATTCTAAAGAGCATCCAACAGCGTCAAACAATGTGAAGCTTGGTAAATAATTACACTGGGTACACTGTTTTCCAGTATCTATAATCACAACTCTTCCCCCACGGGCAAGATATGGCCCCAGCTGAGTTCAGGCCTTTCCCAAGGGCATTGGTGCAAAGTGATAAAAAAAAACAGATGTTCCCAGGATTTTGAATTTATTTTGCCAATTCCATTTCCAACAACGATAACTGATTCGCCACGAGCACTTGCTTGCTGTATGTATTTCCCAGCCTCTCCCCAACGGGCGATACAAGACTATTTTTAAGCGGAGTTCAGCTAGTCTGAATTCAGTTGTCATTCTCCTAAAGAACCCTGTCTGCCCTACTATTTCATAATAGCTGGTTGAAGAATAGATTGATTTATGCCAAACCTCAAGGGCATTTGTTCGAAATGAAACACAAACTGCTTCGAGCAGGATTTGAACTCTGTTTACTGTGTCCATTTACCATGGCGGTAACTAACCGTTGCCAGTTGGACTTTTTCATGACCTAAGTAAGTAGCTAATTACTAGTGAGTCCAATTCTTACCGATTACTCCCTATTTGGCTTTGTGTCAAACTAAGTCAAATTTACTAAACATATATAAATACATATGTGTATGTGTGTGTTTGAATATATATATATATATATGTATGCATATATATATTCCCTCACACATATGTGTATATACGTGGAAGTGTGTGGGTGTGTGTGTGTCAATATATATAAAGGAAATAAATACATATTTGCGGTGTCTTCGTGGTGTAATGGTTAAAGCAATGGACTGCGGAGCGCAGTAAAGCGAGTTTGAAATCCCGTTGCGCTATTACGTTTACTCTCGGACAAATACCATTGGAAAAGGTATGAATACCCTTGTCCTTCGAGCTTTGGGTTAAATAGTGCCACTACCGTTCTTCTAGAGCCATGGCTTTGTCCAAAAGCAGTCTTAAGCATTCCATAAGTTTCTGTGGCATTTTTTCAAAGTTTAAAACATAACATCCAGATTGCATTTTTGAAATTCACTAGCTGTGACAATCAGGCTTTAGTAGGATGTATTCCAATTGCTGCTGTATCTGTTCATTTAAACTTGAAATCATAAGTCAGTCATCTCATGAGATGTATAGCAATAACATGCTGAATTTTCAAGTGTCTACGACAATTTTAAATGTCGATACAAAAAAAAAAAATCTGGAAACTTATTGAATTCACCACGTATATCTTACATATTATCATAATATTCATATTATTACTAAACCTCAAATGAGGAGGTTTCCTCGTGGTGTAATGATAAAAGCGACGGACTGCGGAATCGTAGTACGCGAGTTCGTACTCCAGTCGCTCTATTACGTTCACTTTCGGGCAAATACCCTTGGGAAAGGTATGAACCCCCTTATCCTCCAAGCTATGGTTTAAATAGCACCACTAATGTTCTTCTAGGAGAATTGCTTTGGCATTAAATAACCAACAAAGGTTGATATGCCATTAAACAAAGAAACCAAACCAAACCTAAACCTCAAATCCTTAAATCTATAAATAGAATAACTCCAAGTATTATTGATAATACCCTATTAAGAATTATCATCACAATTAATATTACTATTACAATTATTACAACTAATTATCAAACCTATTAATATCATAAACTAAACATGAACTTATAATGACTATAAATATTGATAACAGCAATGCCAACAAAAACAACAACAGACATCAACAACTACCACAATATGTTATTCCTCTCTATAGTGATAATTAATATTTAATGATTAATACCAATAGCAAATCATTCTAATTACAATTAATAATTATTATTACGTATTACAACATTATAACAAAAATATACTTTATGCTATGCACTCTGTAATCAATACAAGATAATACCTTATATCGTTTATAACATAATTCAAATAAATAAAACCAGTTGTTGAAAATAGAAGAATTGATTTAGATCATATCTTAAAACAGGTATATTCAAATCCAATGTACATCATCTTTAATCAAATTTAAAAAAAACAAACAAATATAAATTTTTCTTCTTTCTTTTTTTTTCCCTTTCCGCTTATATATATATATATATAAACATAACCTAAAGTCATTGCCCAGTCGGCTGGGGCTGTAGAATACACCGACTGCTTCTCTGCAGAGGGGTAAGACCCCCAACCACTAACGAGTGTCCTGGATATGACACTAAACAATCTAATGGGGAGGTTCCAGCAATGCTGGAGCTTTGGGGAATGCGGAGTACCCCTTCATTGCCATCGCTCCCAGGTCCACTCAGCCCCGGAGTGGTAGCACCTGATAGGGCCCTATCTATGGGTTAAATAGAACTAACAGCATACTTATGCTAAAATGAATTGAGTAAACTGAATAGCTTTAAATAGAAACGTTTTTGACAATTAAACCGTACTTACACTTAAACTGCGTGCTTATGCTTAACTGAATTATCTGAAATAGAACTGTTTTTCGACATTAAAACTGTATTTATACTTAACTGAATCATTACACATAACTGCTTAAATAGTTTGAAATGGAAATGTTTTTGACAATTAAACTGTGTACTTATGCTGTTTTCAATAGAACAGATTATTTACATAAAAATGGATTTGGCGTTAAATAACCTACAAAGGTTGATATGACATAAAACCAAACAAACCAAACCAAACCAAACCTAAAGTCATTTCACATAAGATTATATCTATTTTTATGGTGACATTTAAATACCAATTCATTTATTTGATTTAGTTATTTACTGGTATTTCCATATTTTATAATACTTTTTTCTTCTAAACAGAGATTACATCTACTTTTGAAATTACTTGGATTGGTTGATCTTTCAATAAAATTCTATCTAGCTAATGGTCAGTCTCTAGAACCATTTAGAAAAGGCTGTTTGGTTTCTTAAGGAAAGGTATATATATATATATATATATATATATATATACTCCGGATTTACTAGATTGAAGAATACCTATATATATCATCATCATGTCGTGCCGCGAGCACGGATATCACTGACCCTCTCTAGCCACTTTTCCCTATCGTTCATCGCCTCTGGCAAGTCTTCAGGGCTACATCCCGTATCCTCACATAGCTGCTGTAAGTATGTTCTAGCAGGTCGTCCTGCTTTTGTTCAGCCATATGAGCTCGTCCCTGCTTTTCCAGCAGTATCCTGCGTGTCTGGTTCGTCTAACTTGGATAGTTTTCGTGATGGGAGGCAGGTGGCCGTATAGTTGGTGCTTTGTGGAGTGTTGCCGCCAGGACTTATTCAATATTGCTCGCAACAGTCTTATGTAATTGCTGTCTAGTTTCTTCTCCACTGTTTCGTTGTATCACAACACTTCTGCGTGGCTAGGCACGTAGGCCGCTTGGAGCTGGGAGCGAAACTCGCCTAACTTTACGCTAAACATGTTATGTAACTGCTCACCTACCGCGGGAATTATAACGCATTTATATTAGTTTATATTTTACGTTATCGGATACCAGAGAGCTCTGTTTGTCAAAAGGGCTTGGCTTTACGTGGGTGGCAGTCGTTAATTCCTTCATCATAGTACAGTACTCAACCCCTGGGAGGTGAGAGTATATATTGTCATCCACAGTTTCGTTGTATCACAACCCTTCAGTGCGGTTAGACACGCATAACCCGCACATCTTTTCGTTAGACTTAGTATCTTATCGCTCAGCCAACAGGTGACCTACGTCAGCTCGGGAATCATAACACATTATGGATTGATTTTGTTTGCTTACATTTTGCCTTACCGGATACTGGAGTGCTCAATTAGTTAGAAGAGCAAAGCATTACGCAACTGGCAGCCATTAATTCCTTCGCCAAAGTGCTCAACCCCGGTTTGTGAACGTATATATTGTCATCCGCACACATTTTATTTTGTTGTATGAGAGAGAGAGAGACAGACAGAGAGAGAAAGAGAGAGAGAAAATTCTTGAATAAAATCCTATAGTTTGAAAAAGGAAGACGATACGGAAAATTAATTTGCCATGTTTTGATATAAGAATAACTTCTAAGTTATTCGTTAATATATATATATATATATATATATATATATATATATATATATATATATATATATATATATAAGGCAACAAAAATACTACGTTTATTCAGTTTTAACTTTGATGTAGACTAAAGCATTTTTCTTGACTTCGACTTGGCTCCTTGTTTCACACTTGACATCCGATTATTAATAAGCCTGAACGTAATGTCTCGTTTAGCAGTCACGAATCCTGCGAGAATTTTGCAGAAAATTGTTTGTGCCGAAAAACTGTATCACGGGAGTTTTAATTTTTTTCCATGTGGAATTACCGCTGATTTTTTTTCTTTTATGAACAGACCATCATGTATGTATCAACATGTCTCTGCACACACACACACACACACACACATGTATGTATAGAGGGGTGCAGAAAATCCGACGTTATTTTATTTTTATTTTTTAAGGTAATACGTTTCCTATTTTAAAATAATTTTCAACATTAATTACATCACATAGTTTTTAAACCGAAAGCTACAGATGGAATAAGGAAGTTTAAGAATTTCTTTTTTTTTTTTTTCATTTGCCGTATTTGACGGCATATAAAATGCAACGGTGTATAAAACACATCCCAATTTTAGCAGGGAAAATCAAGAAAAAATTTTACTGAAACAAAGTACTGCTATCAAACGTGATGAAATTAATATAATGATTATTATCAATGATAATACTTTTAATCTGCATAATAGCCTTTTAAATAATGACATTAGGTATATAAAGGTTACTCTAAAGTGTAAGCTAATAGGAGTCGCCAGGTAACTAATTTTGACCGACTATCACGAATTTTAATTTAGGAGGTGCCCGTGGTGTAATTGTTATCGTCGTAGGAAATGAACTCGGCGACACGAGTTCAAATCCTGGACGAAACTCATTGCATTTCACATAGCACTAATACCCTTGGGAAAGGTATGAATCCAATTATTCTCCCTCCAGACTAGGTTCTTCATTCTTGGTTAGGCAACTAGTCTAGGAGAAGGAAAACTCTGAATTCAAACCAGTTAAACTCCGCTTAAAAATTGACCTTGTGTCATATCCTGCCCGAGCGGAGGGGGTTGGTAAATAGGATCACGAATTTTAAACATACATATGGCATGTAAGAGACCGTGGAATTTTAAAAGATATTTTTGTAAAAAAAAATGCGCCTTATATACCGTTAAATACGGTAACTGAACAACTATAAGATTTAATCTAAATAGAATTCAGTAGATACGACATCACATTTTCAGATAACCTGATGAAGGTTTAATGTTTAAAAACTCGAAACGATTAACATTAGCAAATATTTCGAACTACAAATAAAATCTTCCTCAGAAAACCTTGGCGTTTCGGAGTTTATATATATATATATATATATATATATATATATATATATATATATATATATTATGAAACATAATAGACATTTTATGTCTACATATTTTCTTCTGGATCCGATCGAATTCCTGTATTACTTTTATAGTATTCGGGGGGAATTGATCTATTACAAAAGTGATGTAACTTTTGTTTTAGCATATTACTACTATGTCTTTACCGTTGAAGATTATGGTGTTTGCTTTTAAATGGGTTTCTATAATTAGTGTCAGTAGCTAAAGACATTTAAGTGCATTAGCACTGGTTTGAAAATTAATTCTATTAAGTGTAGGTTGCATGTTTCTTATATGTGGTGCTTCGAGAATCTGTAGTTTTTGTTTGTCATTTTGATGTTCTAATATTTTTGTATTGTCGGTGAGAATTTTCCGTAATTGTGTTGTTGGGCATGAATGTTTTTTTAAATGCTGAGCTATTGAACTTGTATTAGAAAGGTGCATTGTAAGTCTCATCGACAGGGTAGTTGAGGTTAAACCAACATATATATTATTATTATCAGAGATACAATCTCCTAAAGGACATTTAAATTTATATATAACTTTGGTTTTTTGCAAAACTCCTATCGAGGGAGAGGAATTATTTCTAATGACTAAATTTGAGGTTTTAAACTTATTATAATATATATTAAGTTTTATCTTTTTATTAGGATCAGTGGGGAGTATGTTACTGTGAATCAATGTATATATATAGTTCTGATAATGTGACAAAAGTAGATGATCCAATTTGCAAATTTAAAAAATTACACAAACTGATATCCAGAAAAGATTTCCATTAAAAAAGAAAAGATCAAAAACATTCGTACTACTAGAAAATAATCAACCAATAGCGCAAGCCCAGTCAAAAGAAAATCACTGATAGAATTTCCTTCGCTAAACCTAAGAATGCTCAATACACTAATCAGAGCGAAACATGAATATTTACAGAGTCAGAAGAAATGCCGAGAGAGTCAGAAAAAGTCTACCTAGGTTTCACTTTAACGGATCATAAGGACGAATCTGATTATAGAAGAGTTGGACCAAAACTACATTTTATTGATTAAATGACTGTTAGAAAAAATAAAATAAGCATTAAAATAAATAAATAAATAAATAAAGAAAGAAAGAAAGAAAGAAAGAAAGAAAGAAAGAACGAAAGAAAGAAAGAAAGAAAGAAAATAAATACAGAAAGAAAGAAAATAAATAAATAAAGAAAGAAAGAAAGAAAGAAAGAGAGAAAGAATGAAGGAAAATAAAGAAAGAAAGAAAATAAAGAAAATAAAGAAAGAAAGAATGAAAGAAAGAAAGAAAGAAAGAAAATAAATTTATAAATGAATAATATACAATTGAATCGTAACTTATCTACCAAGTAGTCAACTTTTCTCATCTCTATAAACATTTCTGACCCTTGATTAAGGAATTCATTGGGATTATTGTAGGATATATATATATATATATATATATATATATATATATATATATATATATGATTTAGTATGTATAATTTACTATTGAAATTACACAAACAATATATAAACATGAGAATCAGGGCTGGCAAATCAAGCCCACAAATAACAGACATGATGATAACGGAATTTGATAATGAATCTCGGAATATAAAGTCGACATTGAAACCAGTTATGACGGAAACCCTGAGAACAATCTAAAGGAACCTGGAAAAGAGACTGAGGGTAGTGGAAATTTAAAAATGGATCTATATCATCCAGATCTCAGAACTGTTGCGATAAGCTAGAATACTTAAAAGAGTCCTAGTGAACTGAAGAGACCTGTTGTTAATCGGGCTCCATTAAAAACTATCAGTTTCTACTAGTGTGCAAAACTACACGAGAAATAACATATAATCATCATCCTCGTGAAGCTGTTTCGACAGCATGAATTCTTTTTACTCTCTCTCTCCCTCCCTCCCTCTCTCTCTCTCTCTCTCTCTCTCGCTCTCTTTCCGTCCTTATCGACCTTTGCTCTTGATAAGTTCTCTAGACGGCCCCCAGCATCAGCACAGTGCTGATAGATGAAAGTTTTTTGCAGGTCAGCCAAAACTGGTGTGTCCATGTGTGACAGTCCATTGGAAAACATCGTTTATGAGTTCACTTGTACTTTCTTCCTCGTCTTACGTGGATTGTCCACGATATTGCAGGGTTAAAGGGTTGTAAAACTGAAGTTTTATTTTCTTTAATGGCATGTCAATGTTCATAGGTTATTCAGTACCAGAGCCGTCCTTCTAGAATAATAATAGTGTTACTATTTAACCCATATCGAGGAGGATAAGGGGATTCATGCCTTTGCCAAGGCTATTAGTGTGAAAGTGAACGTAATAGTGTGACTGGAGCTCGAACTTGCTTACAACTTTCCGCAGTTGAGCGCTTTAACCGTGTAGAACACCTGCTGAAATTTTCTGGAAATCTCTCAGATAAATAAGATGAATAAAACGACAGTTATTCAAAGCTGTACAGGCAGTACAACAGTTCGGTTGCACCATTCTGACTCAAATGTAACACTTGGAGAAAACACCAAATGAGAACTACACAAGGACGGGCTGCTTTGAACAAATCCTGGAAGCACAAGATATTATATATATATATATATATATATATATATATATATTGGAAAAAATATTGAAAACTGAAGTAATCCAAAATGAAGAATTTAATAAGAAAGAAATATAAACGCCGAATTATTGATCAGACGGTTTACGCTCTCATCTTTCGCTGTATATATCATCTCCTGCTTTGTTTTGTTTTGCTTTTCGTTAATCACCCATCGGTGATCTCACGACACTTCATAAAATCTTTTCTGAGTCTTGATGATTGTTTATCTAAACCGAAACGTTAATACGTCGACTTTCTTTCTTATTAAATTCTTCACTTGGAATCACTTTGTTTTTCAATATTTTCAGCGCATTGTCGGTTATTTTACATTATTTACTATAGTAAACAGTTTTGTGTGCGATCTATTTTCTTCTTAATCCCCGGCACTTTTTTCAGCGAAGAGTTCGCTTCTCTGTCAGCGATCGCCTTTGATACTATCAGTTTAATGTAAAAACCTCTCCTGCTGTTTGTCAGTTTGAAGTTACTATAATGCCATATAAAAGACAGACGCCATGCTGCTTTGGCTTTCGCTGTCATCAGCATGCCAGCACAACATTATGGGACAACGTCTCGAAGGCGTTTGTCGAAAATATCGTCTGCAAAGCGCATGCAACGTCACTAACTAGAAAGTGAGGACGGATCGACGAAGAACGTTTTTTTTTCTTTTCTTCAACCTCCCTCCAGTTGGTATCTCTTGTCGGGAGACGGGGGGGTGTCCTCGTGGTGCAACGGTTAAAGCGATGGACTGCGGAATCGTAGTAAGCGAGTTCGTACTCCAGTCGCGCTATTACGTTCACTTTTGGACAAATACCCTTGGGAAATGTATGAACCTCCCAGCTATGGGTTAAATAGTATCACTACTGTTCTTCTAGGAGAATAGTTTTGGCATTAAATAACCTACAAAGGTTGATATGTCATTAAACAAAGAAACCTTGTCGGAAGACGCTTAGAATAAGCTGAATTTAACGAATAAGACCAACACACCCAAAGAGATACCCAGTAACAAAACTCGAGTTCTCTAGCTGGTGTCTAGAGCCACAACTTCATTGGCATTACTCCCAGATCCACTCTGACCCGAAATGGAAATACCAGTTAGAGTCTTGTCTATGGATCAACTATATCTGTGAAAATTATTAATATTGGATTGGAATAAATGAAACTATACAATGATGGAAAATATTTATTGCCGATATATGTTTTAAAGAGCTATTCTTTTTAAATATTAGCAATAAAAGTCTAAGATATAACTAGTTATTATCACACTCCACATCAGCTAACGCTGATGGTCTTTTACTGGAATCTGAGCGACAGCAAGTCTCCTCATATTCCCAGGACTCTTCCCAGTATTTCAGTTTATCTCAACAATGCTTTCGTCTAGATGGTCTCGATTCTTCCTCTGATTTCAAACCCTTTCAATCTCCTTTCGATGCTTTTGGAGACCGTTCCAAGAGTCCTAACTGCATGAGGTATGACCGTCACCCTCATATTTCTCTGATTTTTTTAGTTCTTTAGCAAGGTTCAAGTACTTGTCTCTCTTTTCGCTTTCTTTGATTTTCACTCTGTAATCCGCTGAGACGGCAAAGTCCACTATTCAACCGGTTCTCTATTTTATTGTTAAATCATTAATAATAGGTCCGGTCTTCTATCGAGAATTGGTGATCCGTTTGTATCTTAAAGTACTATTAATGATAATAGTCATAATTATTATCATTTTACTCCTTGAGAGTTTTTCACGTCAGCATTAACTGATGGTCTTCCACGAGAGTTTGAGTGACAGCAAGTCTTCTCAAGTCTCCCCGACTCTTTTCAGTATCCTGGCTGATCTCGGTAATGCAGTAGTTTGGATGGTCTCCACTCGTCCTCTTATTTCCAAAACCTCCAGTTACTTTATTAATCCTTTGGTGATTGTAACAAGAGCACCAATTACAATTGGTTTAAAAGTCACTTTCAGGTTTCAATTCCCTAGCAAGATCGAAGTATTTATCCTTCTTTTCACTTTCTTTTAATTTTACTCTGTGATCAGCCGGACAGCATACTCAAAAATTTTGCAAGTTCTCTTTTTTGTTGGTGTATAAGGTCTTGTAGTCCGGCTGAGATTACATTGATCCTTTTCTATGTCAAAATCCCAGAGGAGTTTGTGTGTATCATTCTCCAGGACAGATGTTTGGTTGTGGATATACCATTTGTTCCTATGGTAAAATTTAAATTTCTTGCACAGATCCCCGTGGATTACCTTGCCCACCCAGTCGTGTTTAGTCTTATACTCTTTCTCTGCTAATTTGCATTATTATTATTATTATAATTATTATTATCAAACGTTTACAAAAAAGTCAAACATTTGTGCTAAATAGCCCATAAGTGCTTGCCCAATCGTTAAATAAGCTATATCTAACGATAAACAGCATTCGGAGGAAAAACTCCAGTTCTTGAACAATGAGGATCGTTCTGTATTGACATTACTCCCAGATCCACTCTGATTTAGTGTTGTAGTACCTGTTAGGGTCCGATTTTGGAGTTAAATCGATCTGTTATTGAATTATCAATATGTGATAGAATTACAGGAAACTCTTAATATGTGCAAACAAATAATTATATGGATTGCTCAAGTCTATCCTTGATCCTTACCTTATAATTCTAAGAGGTAAGTAAGGTGGTATCAACTAACATTTTTTGAGCCTCTGATATGAATCGACTGGGAATTGAACCCCGGTCTCCTGGGTCATTTGGCGAACACTTTACTCATTAAGCTAATAACCGTGTGAGAATTATTTGCATTGAAATTAGTTGCTCGAAGCTGTTATTTTTTATTGACATTATCTTTAATGACCGGAAACCATATATGTAAAAAAGTTTAGGTGATAATTAATTATACTAATTTCTAGAATGCGCCTGTCAATAATGGCGGATAAATTTTCTATAAAATATCTTTTTTCTAATCCAACTTAAAAAGATTTCAAAATCTAAAAGAAATAAATTCATAAATGAAAAGTATCTTGTATGTTATTGTTACGAGGAACACAACTTTCATGTAGAAAGATCAAATTGTCTGTGTCGTTAATAAATGGAGACTCTCTCACTTTCTCTCTTTTTTTCTCTCTTCCTTGTTGCTGTCAATGTAGATTCAAAAGATGCGTAGCCAAGCAGACGAGCTAAAAAAAACCGAAGAAACTGTTCCGTTGTGACATCAGCATGCTTTCCCGACAACTTGTCTGCTTTTTTTTCTTTTCTCTTTCGATGTGGCCAGCTACAAATCACATGATTCGTTCTTTCTTTCTTTCATTCTTTCTTTTTTTTCTTTACTCTTTTTTTTTTTTCTTTTTTTAAAGGTAACAACAAAAAAGTCAGAGATCTGACCTTTTGTTCTTTCTTTCTTTCTTTCGAACACACAGAACGCTACACTAGTGTTTTATATCATTAAGAGATTTTACTGATAATTGATTATATTAATTATTTCATTATTTAATTTGGTAAAATTGTAAGTTAGATAAAATCAATGAATGGAAATATAAGTCAAATTGGAAAGGTCAAACGCGTGCACAGCGAGTTCTGGGTTTTACACCTCATGTCAAAACAACGTTGGGGAAGACGAAAAGGCCAAATGTAAATAAAATGGATTCTTTTCGTGTCATAAGTTTGATGGCAATTAAATAAATGCATAATGAAAGTTAAGGACACGTATGATGATCATAATGATATGATGCAATGATTCAGTGAGATGACGTAACGCCAATGACGTATTTAAATTTCGAATATGTAAAAATTAAAGAATTTAAAAGTTAGTCAGTTGAGACAGAGTTGACTAACAATTTGGGTCGCAGAGTTTTTTCAGAGCCGTGACTGTAGAGCTTTCTGTCTGTCGGTCTATTTGTCTGTCTCTCTCTCTCTTCGATGATTGTGAGGAAAATATATGCAGCCGAAATAAATTCTTTCCTCTCTGATCAACAGAGTCGCCTATTGAAATTATTTTCGAAATTATGATACCAAAGAATGGTATCGTGCTACATTATAACTAAGTAAAAAAAGAAAAATTATTGTGAATAATTTCTTGAATTGCTAATCGTTTATCTTGGATTATTATCATTAATTTCTTGAAACCATATTACAAATTATTTGTTTTAAGAATTGTTACTTCAAGTTGCGAATTATTTATCTATGATTACTATAATTGTCAGTTACTTAAAACCATACAATTATGAACAAATTATTGATACTTAATAGAAATACTTGATACCCTATAACGACAAGCAATTGATCATTGTAAACATAAAAGAAAGTTCGATTTTAAAATGTTTGCACTGGATCATTGAAAATTAATTAGTTATTAGCAAATTTACAAAGGAATCAAATTTTGGTATTAAATGACTCTTAAGTGATTGATATGCTGTTAAATAAACCAAACCAAACATGAAATTGCATACAGTTAAGAGGCTGCAGTTCTAGAACTGTGGGGTATGTGAAGTACACTTTCATTCCCAATACTT
Organism: Sepioteuthis lessoniana; assembly: GCA_963585895.1. NCBI lineage: Eukaryota > Metazoa > Mollusca > Cephalopoda > Myopsida > Loliginidae > Sepioteuthis > Sepioteuthis lessoniana. Next base: position 31,195,745 of record OY757942.1, read on the forward strand.
GAAGATCCATTCTGATCCAGGGTTGGATTCTTTGGTTTAGTTTGGTTTTATGGCATATCAATTATTGTAGGCTATTTAATGCCGAATCCGGCTTCTACATATATATTACATATATTTAATTTGTAAACATAAGTTAAGGAAGTAAAATAGTTCCAAATATTGCTGTCTATCATTAACAATTTAATTGAATATCAGTCATTTGTTTACACACAGCTCTATTTCTAACGTTTTAGTTGAGCATGACAACAAAGTTAAATGATTCCAAGTATTACGATGTTTCACTAACAATTCCATTTAACATCAATCATTTGATTACACACATTAAATGATGAAACAGTTCTATTATAAACTATTCATTTTAGCACAATTTTTCCCAGTTCACACGCCAAACAGTTCTATTTGACCCATTGATATCAGGGGCTACCACTCTGGGTCAGAGTCGACCTTGGGGTCATGGCAATAAAGAGGAGGTTCTACATTCTTCAAAGCTAAAGATTTACAGGAGCCTGTTCAGTGTCATATCTAGGTCACTCGTTGGTGGGGAGTTTAACCCCTCTGCAAATAAGCAGTCGGTGTATGCTGTAGCCCCACCTGACTGGGCTGCCGGAGTTCGAGTACGTGTTAGGACCACAGGTATGGGTCAAATAGGTCTGTTTGTAAATTACTTATATCTTAAAAGGATACATAACAGTATGTAAACAAATTATATCATAAAAATGATATTCTAAAAGTAATATCATAAAAATGATATCCTTAAATTGATCTAAAACTGTTATCATAAAAGTGATATCTTAAAAAGGTATGTCATAAAAGTGATATCATAAAAGTACTATCATATAAGTGTTACCATAAAAAGGATATTAAAAGTGATATCATAAAAGTGCAATCAAAAAAGTGATATTAAAAGTGATATCATAAAAGTGTTATCATAAAAGTGATATCATAAAAGTTATATCATAAAGGTGCTATCATATAAGTTTTATCATAAAAGGGATATTAAAAGTGATACCATAAAAGTGTTATCATAAAAGTGGTATTATAAAAAGTGTTATCATAAAAGTGTTACTATAAAAGTGATATAAATGTATTATCATAAAAGTGACATCATAAAAATGGATATCATAAAAGTGATATCATAAAAGTTATCATAAAAGTGATATCATAAAGGTGCTATCATATAAGTGTTATCATAAAAGGGATATTAAAAGTGATATCATAAGAAAGTTATCATAAAAGTGGTATTATAAAAGTGGTATCATAAAAGTGATATCATAAAAAGGGATATCATAAAATTGATATCATATAAGTGCTATAATAAAAGTGGTATCATAACACTGCATGCAAGCAAATGAATATCGACTAATGAAAATGTCTAATTTTAAAAAATGGAATGGAACATCACAAACATTCTGTTCTTTTTAATCAAATTAATTCCTATGTTAGTTCTTTGGGTTTCTTCCCATTTGGATTCGACAACCTAACCCTCATATTATATTGGTAGTAATTTTTTTGACTGTTGTCCTCATCTTTATTGTGAAGCACAACGTTTCGGCTGCTGTATCCTCCAGCTTTCCTCAGTTGTCCTTTGTTAATCTAGGCACAGGAATGATTTAACCTGGGAACCCATTTTTAAAGTTTGACTGTTGATCAAACAAGTCTTTCAAGAACTATTAAGATCTGATTCAAATAATAACATCATTGTTTTACACGCCTATAAATCCGAGAAGCATCACAAGAAGTTTCTTGAGAACCGTCATAAGATGACTTCCAAAAGTAAAATCCAATGGCATCAGTTATTCTTGATATTTTAAAAGTAATTTTCTTTAAAAAGAATTTGAATTGGCTTTTTTAAAATTATTAATTCCCAGATTGTGTTCATTTCTATACTGGGTCTACTCAACAAGTCAACATAGCCCAACATATGTGCCACTTCTTTTAGACATTTTCTTTTCCATGGTTCTTCCCTCTCGATTATTTTAACTTTATCCCACAAGGGTAGATAGCTCCTCTTTTTTTCCATATTTAGTCATATCTGACTTTTCTGTTTGATGTGACATTAAACAAAGAAACAAAACCAAATCCTTATTGAAACATGTTTATAAATATGATGACATCGCATTCATTAATTTAAAATATTCCTTTTCTCCCCAGCAGAATCTCTGTGCTCCCTACCCACCAGTAGAATTAGAGAAATACAGTATGTCACTACCCCTACAGCAACGTTTTTTTTTGTTTGTTTTTTGCTCACAGTGTATCAACCAAGATTGAAATGAACAATGAATAAAACATTTTCTTCAAAAATAGTTCTCTTGGCATTAGACATGCTTGTACCAGCGAATATTCCAATTGTCGAAGCACGTCTAAAACCTTTCAGCCAAGTCGTCTGAGGCTGCAGAATACACCGACTTCATTTCTGCCGGGACGTAACTAAACGAGTGCCCCAGATATGACATTAACCAATCTGATGATGAGGCTCCAGTAATGCTGGAGCATTGGGAAATGCGGAGCACCCCTTCATTGTCATTTCTCCCAGATCTACACTCCCCATGAATGGTAGATTCTGACAGGGTCCAATCTATGGATCAAATAGAAATGCTTGACATTTAAACTGTGAGCAAACAGATGACATGCTAAATTGAATTGTTAGGAATAGAACTGTTTGATAATTTACCTGTTTGATTATTTAACTGATCTGAAGAAGTTCTTCTTTGAATAAAGAACGAAATATTACTACTAAATCCGTTCTAAGTGTTTAAGTTATCCTCTTTTCCACTTATGTTTATCAATTTGTCAGATTTACCAAAATCTACCATTCCTCCATTTAACTGTGTGCAAGCAAATGACTGATGTTTAATTGAAATTCTAGTGTTACATAGTAATGCTTGGAACCATTTAGCTGAGTGTAAATGAGTGAGTAATATTGAATAGAGTTATTAGTGTTAAACAGTTTTGTTATATAATAGCCGAGGGATTTCGGTTCATGCTTTTGAGTTTAGTTCGGCTGAGAACCTTTCGGCTCAGCACATGGGTTAGTTGGGTGCAACATTGAGACAGGTGTTAACGCGGGTGTGCGCCGGCGGATGAAACGGGGTGACAGGGTGCGGGTGACGTCACGCACCGGAAGCACGCGGAGGTTTGTGTGAGAATCTGAAGAAAGTCAGGGTTGAGAATTAGACGCCAAACGAGAAGGATCGACTTTTGGAACTCGCAGACGCGAGGCGAACGTGCGCCCTATGAGGGCCGCACCAGTTGGGGGCCAAATGAATAAGACAGCATAGAAGATTGTGTCTTTCCTCCTTACGTCGAAACCTTTAACTCAAAGTTAATAAAAAGGTTTCGTACCTGAACAAGAAGTCGTTACGTGTTTTCGAATTCCGAGATTCCTATGTTCTTTATATGTTCTATTGTTATGAACATTCGATGTCCACTTCACCCATTTCGCACATAGCGTTAATTGTATATGAGAATATGGTACAGTTTTCCTTGGAACCACTTCTCTTTGTGCAAACAAATAATTAATATTGAATAGAATTATTAGTGTTAGATAGAAATAATTGAAACCAATTAACTGTGTTAAAGCAATAGAAATACTAGTTTGCAAACGAATTCTTTCTAACTCTTTTTAGAAATGAAATTAACTTCAAACTGTGTGCAAACAAATGACAGTTGTAAAATTACCACATTTATATCATTACTTGAGGCCATTTAGCTGAGTGTAGGCAGATAATTGGTAAAAGTAAGTAAAATTGGCGACTGTAGTCGAGGGTGACCCGAAGGCTCCCTTTTCGATAGCTACTACACCAAGGTGTAGGGAAGGGCGCTACTCATTTCCACGGATTGACCCATTTTACCCTCGATCCGTACCTTATAATGCTGAGTGTCTAGCAAAGAGGCATCAAGTACCATTTTTTGAGTCTTTGGTATGATTCAACTTGGGATTTGTAGTAAATAACAATTCTAGAAAACACTTGTGTGCAAAAAAATTGGTTCAGGTTGTTATCAATAAAATGTGTTGAAACCTAGAGGCAACAATATAATTTGTCGACTTTACCAAGGCCTTTGACTCCATTCACAGAGAAAAGATGGAGCAACTTCTACTTACCTACGGACTATCAAAATAAACAGTCGCAGCCATAATGATGCTATATAGAAACACAAAAGTAAAAGTTTGTTCCTCAGATGGCGACACAGTCTACTTCGAAATTGTAGCAGGTGTACTGCAAGGAGACACATTAGCCCCATACTTGTTCATCATCTATCTAGACTACGTGCTTAGAACATCTATTGATAAAATAAAAGAAAACGGCTTCAAGCTAACAAAGGAAAGAAGCAGAAGGTACCCCGCACAAACAATTACGGATGACGACTACGCCGATGATATAGCGCTTTTGGCAAATGCACCCGCCCAGACCAAAACACTGTTACATAGTCTGGAACGAGCAGCTGCAGGCATAGGCCACCATGGCAATGCACACAAGACGGAATATATGCGTTTCAATCAAAGAAGCGACATCCCCACACTAAACGGTAGCTCACTGAAACTATTAGACAAGTTCAACTACCAAGGAACCAGTGTCTCATCAACCGAGACAGACATCAACACATGACTACTAAAAGCATAGACAGCTATCGATAGGCTATCGGTTGTATGGAAGTCAGACCAGACCGATAAAATGAAAGGCAATTTCTTCCAAGCAGCGGTCGTGCCGATACTGATATATGGATGCACTACATGGACGCTAACTAAACGAATGGAGAAAAAAGCTTGACGGCAACTACAAAAGTATGCAGCGAGCAATATTGAACAGGTTATGGAGGCAGTACCCCCACAAAGCAACTGCTGTACGGCCACCTACCACTCATCACGAAAACTATCAACTTTAGACAAATCAGACACGCAGGAAACTGCTGGAGAAGTAGGGACGAGCTCATAAGGGATGTACTCCTGTGGGCCCCTTCACATGGACGAGCAAAGACAGGACGACCAGCTCGAAACTACATACTGCAGCTCTGTGCCGATACGGGATGTAATCCTGAAGACCTGCCGGAAGCAATGGACGATAGGGAAGGGTGGTGAGAGAGAGTCAGGGATATCCGGACTGATGGTATGACGTGATGATGATGATATATGAATAAACAGGTTTGAATAACCTACAAAAGTTGATATGCCATAAAACATAACCAAAACAAAACCTGATACTATTCCGTTAACATGGTGAAGAGTTACAGCGTCTTATTTCTTTTAATGTCCTTCATTTCCTCATTTCTTACCCTTGAGATAGATTTTAGGTTTCCAAGAAAAAAAGTCACATGGTGCTAGGGGGCTGATAAGTTTGATAGCCGTTGTGCTTGAAAATTCTTGTGTTTAACAAAAAAAATTCGGATCAACAGTACCGAGACTACTGTCGAAAAAGTAAAGAGATTTTGCTCTGGCTCGTCAAGACAGATTGAAGTCGTTTAGATTGTTGTCTAGATGTGTAGACATCATCACTTTATAGGAGAATTAGTATAATATATATATTTACATTTGATCTAAAAATGGATTTAGCATTGATAAATTTTTTTATCATACCTCGGATTATCATTTCAAATTAAAAAAAAAAAAAACAATTCAGTTAGTTCGTATCAAGCATCATGATAGCATACATTTTTATTATTTAGATATTTTCAAATCGTGAAAATATCATTATCGATATCACTTATTAGATGTTACTTATGGTATGAACTAATTGTATGTATTGATTTATTAGCGTATAACCCTCTACGGCACATTAGGATTATTGTATTTGGTCGTAAGTAAATGGACACAATTAACCGGCAAGACGTGGTCAGCCCATCGGGAAAGTGTTAATATTATAATTGACATGAACGTCATATTATTGTTTCCACAGACACATGATGAATTGGTAACTCTCGATTGTTAACAGAGGAAAAAAGATTGAAAGAAAGAAAAAATAATAAGAAAGAAAGAAAGAAAGATGGTTTGAGTGTTAGAATCGGAAACCAAGAAACAAGGGAAAATCAAAATTTCAAAAAAGAAAGAAAGAAAGAAAGAAACAAAGAAAGAAATGGTAAAATTTCAAAAATAAAAGAAAGAAAGAAAATGAATGTGGTAAACTCTGAAAAAAAATGATATGAAAGAAAGAAAGAAAGAAACAAACAAACAAACAAAAAACAAGGAAAGAAAGAAAATGAAGGGAATAGAGGGAAAGAAGGAAGGAAAAAAGATGAAAGACCGAAGAATGAAATAAATAAACAAAGAAAGAAAGAAAGAAAGAAAGAAAGAAAGAAAAATGGAAGGCAGAAATAAAAGAATTGAGGAAAAATGGCGAAATGGGAAGATAGAGACAAAGAAAAAGAAATGAAAGTTTGAAAGAAATTACAGAAAAAAAAACTTATTAAGAGTAAAAGAGTGAAAGCGAAAAATAATGATTCATCAATAAGAAGAAAAGATATGAATAAAACACGAAATGAAAAAAATGGAAAGGAAAAATTAATCAACTCTTACATTAAACTATCAAACAAATAATTTCACAAAAATAGGACATAATTTTTAAAAATCAAGGGCCAAAAATAAAAACAAATAATTTTACAAAAGTAGGAGTTTTTTTTTTAAATCAAGGGCAAAAAATAAAAACAAATAATTTCACCAAAATAAGAGATTTTTTTTTTTAGAAATTAAGGGCAAAAAATAAAAACCAATAATTTTACAAAAATAGGAGATTATTGACAAAAATCAAGGTAAGAAAACAAAAACAAATAATTTCCCAAAAATAGATTATTTTTTTAAAAAAAGGGGGAAAAAAAGAACTAATTTCACAAAAAAAGGAAATTATTTTTAAAAATTAAGGGCAAACAATAAAAAGAATAAACCGAAAGACAAGGACGAAAGAAGGAAGAATAATTAAAGAAATGTCTAGAAGAGTAAGTAGTCTTAATATGCATCACTTTCAGAGGGGGTTTCTCGTAGGACCAGATATGCTTAAAACCAGATCAATGAGTGTAGATTACCTGTAGTAAATACAAAAACGTGAAACCTTATAATTATGTGCAAATTATTTGTATTAGATAAGAATACTTGAAACCATAAAACTAGGTATAAATTATCAATATTTACAAGGAATTCTTGAAACAGTATAGCTGTAAATTATTAGTATTAGATAATAATACTTGTGGGTATTACCAGTATTAGATATGAATAGTTAAAACCATATAAAGTAAGTAAAGTAAAGAGGGTGGCCTTAGTCGAGGGTGCCCCGAAGGCTCACTTTTCAATAGCTACTACACCGAGGTGTAAGAGAGGGCGCTACTCCTTCCCTGGATTGCCCCACATTACCCTTGATTCATACCTTATAAAGCTGAGTTTTAAGCAAGGTGGCATCAAGTACGATTTTTTATGACTCGACCAAGGATTGAACCCTGGTCTCCTGGGCCATTGGTGAACAAGTGTACCCATTAGACCAATGGCCCGGTCTAAAACCATGTAAATTTTTCTAAGTTAGGAATAAATAGGAATACTTATAAGTGCGTAAATTTTTCTAGTAAATTGAAATATTAGAAGCCGTATAACTGAGTATTAATTATTGAAGTCGTTTCGATTGTTGTCTAGGTGTGTAGACATCATCACTTTATTGGGGAATTAGCATAATCAAGGTTTTCAAAGTGTTCGCTAATGGTCCAGAAGATCTGGGTTCAATCCTAAGTCGCGTAATACCAAAGACATTAAAAAGCAATACATGAAATCATATACCTGTGTCCAAATTAATAGAATCAGATAAGAATATTTGAAACATAGATATGTGCAAATTATTTTTATTGGAAACTATTATCCTATTTACCAACCCCTCCGCTCGGGCAGGATATGACACAAGGTCAATTTTTAAGCGGAGTTTAACAGGTTTGAATTCTGAGTTTTCCTTCTCCTAGACTAGTTGCCTCACCAAGGCTGAAGAACTTAGTCTGTCCTACTATTTCCCCATAGCTGGAGGGAGAATAATTGGATTCATACCTTTCCCAAGGGTATTAGTGCTATGTGAAATGCAACAAGTCTCGTCGAGGATTTGAAATCGTGTCGCCGTGTCCATTTCCTACGACGATAACCATTACACCACAGGCACCTCCAGGGAGATTTGCTTATATAGCAGATTTCTCTGGATACTGCACAGGGTAACACGTTTGTCTATATATCAACGGGAAAAAGGCCTAGTTTGGTTTGGTTGGGTAGGGTTTATGTAATATCAACCATTGTTGGTTATTTACTGCCAAATTCCTTTTATTCACATATATCAAATATATATATACCCGCAGATTGTTAATACTTAAATCAATTATTTAATACTGTAATGGCTATAAGTATTTTATCTATAAGAACTCCATATTCTGTGTTCTGGATATGACACTAAACTGAATTTTCAAAAAGCAAAACATTTTCAAAAAGCAAAACATTTTCAAAAAGCAAAACATTTGGAATTTTCAGCTGCATTTATATATTCTGAATCCCCCTACCAATCAGTTTGTACAAAGACGAAATTAATATTAATTATTCGCCAATGGTCCGGGAGACCGGGGTTCAATCCCATGTCGAGTCATCCCAAAGACTCAAAAAATATTACTTGAAGCCGCCTTGCTTAACACTCAACATTGTTAGGTAAGGATCAAGGGTAAAGTGGAGTAATCCAGGGTAAGGAGTAGCGCCCTCTCTTACCCCTCGGTGTAGTAGCTATTGAAAAGGGAGCCTTCGGGGCACCCTCAGCTAAGGCTGCCAACTTACTTATTAAAAAGCTGTAAATGATTTGGTTGTGTTGGGTTTTATGGCATATCAACCTTTATAGGTTATTCAATACCAAATTCTCTTTATACGTTTATGTTAAATATATATGACTTGGTTTGGTTGGGCTTAATGGCATATGAACCTTTATAGGTTATTTAATGCCAAATTCTCTTTATACATGTATATCAAATATATATGATTTGGCTTGGTTGGGTTTTATGGCATACCAACCTTTATAGGTTATTCAATACCAAATCCTCTTTATACGTGTATATCAAATATATATGATTTGGTTGGGTTGGGTTTTATGGCATATCAACTTTTATTGGTTATTTAATGCCAAATCCTCTTTATACGTGAATATCAAATATATATGATTTGGTTGGGTTGGGTTTTATGGCATATCAACATTTATAGGTTATTTAATGCCAAATCCTCTTTATACATATATATTAAATATAAATATGATTTGAAAACACGTTTTGTATATAACATTATTGTACGTGCCGGAGAATTTTTTGTGCTCACAGTTAGATATTTTCAAGAATTACTATATAACGGTCACAATTTAACATTAATCATTTGTTTGCACACAGTTTGTTCTATTTGATTCATAAATATGATCCTATCAGTTGCTACCACTCCTGGCAAAAGTGGACCTGGGAGCAATGACAATGAAGGGGTACTCCAGATTCCCCAAATCTCCAGATTCCCCAAATCTCGCAATCAGATGGTTCAGTGTCATATCCAAGGACACTCTTTGGAGGGTCTTACCACTCTACAAAGATGCAGTCGGTGTATTCTACAGTGTCCGCTAACAGACTGGGCTGGCTGTAAATGTATAGTTAACCATTAATTGTTTACCTGGTTTTCAGAGTGTACGCTAATGGTCCGGGAGACCTGGGTTCAATCCCAGGTCGCGTCATACCAAAGACATCAAAAATGGTAATTGATGCTTCCTTGCTTAACACTCAGCAGTATAAGGTACTTATCAAGGACAAAGCGGAGCAATCCAGAGAAAGGAGTAGTGCCCTCCCCTACACCTCGGTGTAGTTGCTATTGAAAAGGGAGCCTTCAGGTCTCGCCCTTGACTAAAAGGTCACTAACTTTACTTACACGTAAATGTGAATAGAATGATTTCGTCGAACTAAAAACAAGTCACAAAAAAAGCGATTTTCTTGTGAAGAAATGAATAGAATTAATAAATTAATTAATTAATCAACTCTGACTTCTAATTTGTGCATACTGATTAAATTGAAATTAAGAGATGGGTTGGAACTAAACAAGGAAGCCGTGCGCCGTTTTGAATAAATCCTAGAAGCAGCAACCCACAAAACAGTTGCTGTATAGCTCCTTGTCAGACATTTAGCAAACCCTCCAAGAAATGCGAGTAAGTCATATTAGAAACTACTGGCAAATCAAGGACGAACTCATGGGCCACGTTCTTTCCTGGACTCCTACTCATGGACACACCAGTGAGGGCCAAAGAACAAAAACTTCCCTTCATCAGCTCTCTACGTACACCGGGTGCTGTCTAGAGGACTTGTAAAGCGCGATTGCCGATTGTAAATGATGTCGTGAGCGACAGAGAGAGAGGGGAAAGCGAGGGACGGAGAGAGAAAAATGGTTTGATTTGGTTTCTTTATTTAATGACATATGACCCTTCGTGGGTTATTTAATGCCAAAGCCATCCTTGTTGAAAAACATCAGCGATACTCTTTAACCAAGAGCTGAGGTAAAAAGGAGGCTCATGCCTTTTTCCAGGTTATAAGTCCGAAATCGCTTACAAAGAGTTTACAAGCCAGCACTTTAGCCATTACGCTACAAGAGAGAGAAAGGGAGTGAGAGAGATAGAAATAGAGAGAGAGAGAGAAAAAGTGATAAAGAGTTAAAGAAATCTCTGCCGTCGGTATGTCTTGATGATGTTGATGATTATGATGATGATGAATTTAATAACAAACAAACATTATCTCCCTTAGAACATTTCTCTTCCAAAGCCGCGATCCGACAAAGACATTACTCTCAATACGTGAAAAGATGCAGGAAGTTTTCAACTGACACTGCTTTCAATTTATTCTTCTTGACCTATTTCACGTTTCCAAGACCTTTAACATCATTGTGTTCTTTTAATTTGGGAGTTTCAAGAAAAAGCCTCAAGGATTCTTATCCGTTATGTTAGGGAGTTGTGGTAAAATTCTTAAGGTCCAAAATCGTATTCACAGAATAATCAGTTTCGTGACTCATGAACGAAGATTATTCAGATTGTAGGGAACCCTGGGATGCGAATATGAACGAATTGTCTTCCCAGGTGTTCAAGATCAATATTTATCGGCTGATTTTCACTAAGGGTCCTTAACATGAAAAAATATAATAAACCCTTTTCATTACTTTCGTATGCATCGTGAAAAAGGGGTTTGTTCCAAATAAGAATTAGATTAATTTTACTCAATCTTCAGATTTGATGTCATTGAACTTTTTAAATACTGCAAAAGATAGATCTATCTATCTATCTATTACAGTCATATCTATCTATCTTTATATCTCAGACTGTTTATCTATCTCAGTTTCTATCTAAATTTTTTAAATCTATCTTATTTAACTAGAACAGTCTGTTTCTATCTATCTATCTATCTATCTATCTATATATATATATATATATATATATATATATGTCCATATCTAGCTATCTCATTGCCAAGTCGGCTTGGGCTGTAGTATACACCGACTGCACCTTAGTAGAGGAGTAAGACCCTTCCTAATGAGTGTTCAGGATATTACACTAAACAATCTGATGGTGGAGTTCTTGTGATGCTGGGTCATCAGGGGATGTGGAGCATCACTGCATTGCCAGTGCCTCCAGATCCACTCGAGCCCGGAATGGTAGCACCTGATAGAGCCCTATCTATGGGTTAAATTGAACTAAACTGCAAACTTATGCTAAACTGATTTGTTCCAATTAGAACTGTTTGACTAAACTGAATGGCTTGAAATAGAAATGTTTTTTTGGCAATTAAACTGTGTACTTACATTTAAACTGCGTACTTACGCTAAACTGAATTGTTTAATATAAAACTGTTTGGACATTTAACAGTGTGTAAATAAAATCTTCACTTATACTAAAATGAATTAGCTGATTTAGAACTGTTTGACTTAACTGAATAGCTTGAAATAATGTTTTTGACAAATAAACTGTGTACTTATGCTAAACTGAATTGTTTGAAATTGAACTGATTATTTGTTTCAATAAGATTTGGCATTAAATAACGTACAAAGGTTGATATGCCATAAATCTAAACAAACAACCATCTAACTAGCAATCGCAAATCATATCTATCTATCTATCTATCTATTTTGGTATATTCATATTTCGATATCTATCTACATTCATATTAGCGGGAGGAAAGCTAATTAATTTTCGTTCCGTTTCTTCTTTCTTCCTACAGCAGTGCTGGAATAACCATTCGTAATTAATATTTACTTAAATACAGACGTTTATGTATTTTTCGTACTGGTGAATTTTGTCTCCGAATACGATCTCGAGGATTATTTAAAAAAAAACAACTTTACACTGTTTTCTCATTAAAGACACTTTATGTATTTTTCCCACGGTGATTCGGATTCTGGTTACAGCTACTAACCTCAGCCTGCCTTTCTTTCTTTCTTTCTTTCTTTCTTTCTTTCTTTCTTTTTATTCCAAAAAACTTCTTCACTACGGCGATATCCTAGTAAGACAAAGGTGGCGCTGAAGATGCAACTTATTTCAAGATCTATCTATCTATCTATCTATCTATCTTCCATTTCATGTCTATCTATCTATCTATCTATCTTGTTTCATTTCTAAGTTCATTCCTAAATGTCTATCTCATATCATGTCTATCTCAGTTCCTATCTATCTATCTATCTATCTATCTCATTTCATTTCATGTCTAAGTTAATTCCTAACTCTTTATCTCATATCATGTCCATCTCATATCATGTCTATCTCAGATCATATCTATCTATCTATCTATCTATCTATCTATCTATCTATCCAGTCTATCTATCTATCTATCTATCTCATTTCATTTCATGTCTAAGTTAATTCCTAACTCTTTATCTCATATCATGTCCATCTCATATCATGTCTATCTCAGATCATATCTATCTATATATAAATCTATCAAATTATTTACTAAGCTTTACTCGGTTGAGGAAAAAGGCCGGATCTAAGCTGCTCCCAGTGAAACTCGAACTCACATGTAATGCTCAGCCAGATTAGCTAGCTTACTCTAACATCACGCAAGGGAGCCATCTATCTATCTATCAATCTATCAAACTTTCTATCAATTTTCTGTTATGCTCTTATATTCACTTTTGGACTAATACCCTTGAGAAAGTTATCAATTTCCTAATTCCACTTAGTTTGGATTAAATGTTACCATTTCTATATATAAATTCATCTAGTAGGATAACTTTGGCATCAAATAACCCACAAAGGTTGATAACCCATTTAACAAAGAAACAAAAATATCTACCTGCCTGTCGCTCAGTCTGTATACCTCTCTCTCTGTCTGTCTGTCTGTCTGTCTCTCTCTCTCTCTCTACGTCTGTTTCTATAAATCTGATTGACTGCTTATCTATAAACATGTGTCTCTTTCCACACACACACACACACACACACACACACGAGCATATTTATATATACATATATATATGGACATAAAAAGAAAAATTGATAATAAGGTAATCCAAGTGAAAAGGAGAGATTTATTAAGAAGCAAATTCGACACTATAGCGTTTCGGTTTTAATGAACCATCATCAGGACTATAAGGGATGATATTAAGGATGTTAAATCAACGATGGATGTTTAAAAGTGCAAAATACAAAAACCTAGGAAAAATTTGTATAACAAGAAAAAGTTGGCCGTTTAATTAGTGAATCAGCGTTTATTGTTTTAAATTACGAAGGTTCCTTTTTCAATAGCTACTATGCCGAGGTGTAGCGGGGGGCGCTTGTTTATTTCCTTGATTGCTTCACTTTACCCTTGCTCCTCACTTTTATAACGCTGAGGGTTAAGTAAAGCGACATCAAGTACAATATTTTGTATTCTTGGTATGACTGCGACCGAGGATTGAACTCTGGTTTCCCGGACCATTGGTGAACCCTCTACTCATTAGGCCAATGACTCGATAAACGTAAACAGTCCCGAACAGAATATGAAACTGGCTCGTCAAGTCTATTTGTCTGCCTGTATTTCGCTTATGCGAGATTAAGGATGACTGATCCTCCCCATTTTGATCTCTTCCCAGTGACAACACCATAAATCCAGTTTTGAGACCTTCTGACTGGTCAGGTTGCCGAATCGTCACTAACGCAACTACGTTCACAGGTGATATCTATTATTTACAGGTAGAATTAATTTTGCACCTGACATGGTGCCCGACCGGAAATGATTTGTAATTATCCCGCGGACTTCCCTGACCCGTACCCAACACTTATATTCAGGGTTAACCCACTCTCTTCATGAAGGATTCTGTTCTGCCACGAATAAAAGAGAAGACGATAATTTCGTGGCACCCTCCGTGATCGACGTTTAACACGCTAGACCTGAAAGTATCTATCTATCTGTCTATCGATTTCAGTCTGTATTTATCTATCAGTCGACACAAACACACACACACACACACACACATACACATACATGAATATAAATTGGCTTGAGGAATGTTGATGGTAAGCATATCACAGTAGTTTCATCTGGCACTAGAAGTCATTATCATCATCATGTCGTGCCGCTAGCACGGATATCCCTGACCCTCTCTCCCCACTTCTCCCTATCATTCACCGCCTCTGACATGTCTTCAGGGCTACATCCCGTATCCTCACACAGCTACTGTATGTATGTTCGAGCTGGTCGTCCTGCTTTTGCCCAGCCATATGCGGGGGTCCATAGGAGTACGTCACTTATGAGCTCGTCCTTGCTTCTCCAGCAGTGTCCTGTATGTCTGGTTTGTCTAGCTTGGATAGTTTTCGTGATGGGAGGCAGGTGGCAGTATAGTTGGTGCTTTGTGGGGTGTTGCCACTTGTTCAATATTGCTCCCAACATTCTTGTGTAATTGCCGTCTAGCTTCTTCTTCAGCCGTTTTGTTAGCGTCCAAGTGGTGCATCCATATAGCAATATCGACACGACCGCTGCCTGGAAGAAACTGCGTTTCATTTTATCGGTCAAGTCTGATTTTGGGAAAAGTTTGTTTGTCTGTCTTCTATGATATTTTAATCTATCAATCTATCGGGAGTGGGGAGGAGGTCAACGAAGTGTAGTGACTAACGTGTAGGATTGCGAGTTCGTAGTAAGCGAGTTCAAACTCCATTCACGCTACCGCTTTTATTTTCGGACTTATAACATTGGGAAAAGTATATACTCTGTCAATCCTCAGCTTTGGATTTAGTGATATCACAGCTGTTCTTCAACAAGAATGGCTTTGGCATTAAATAACCCATAAAGATTGATATGCATTTGAATATAGAAGCCAAACCACAACTTATATATGTATCCATTTATTCTAAAATCATATATTGTTGTATAGCTACATACATATACAAATATATGCGGAAACATAGTCAATAATAATGGCGACTTCAATGAACGAACGAACGCACTTCTTTATAAAAATATGTCTCTCACATATCTCTTTATTCTCGAAAGGGTTGATGTTTCTTGTGTGTGAGAGGTGAATTGGAGACGGGGACAGACTGTTATTCTTACCCAAAGTTCTTCTTGCAACCATAGCAGCACTTATCTTGGCTGGGTTGCTCAACCGTGGGTCACTGTCTGCAGCTAGTCTCAATTCAGCGTCTTGTCTCCTACTGGCTCGGAACTGTCTGTGTCCTGGTTATATTTTTGTTTGACATCCACCTGCTTCCACTGTTCTTCCGCTTATTTACACTGGTGCATCTCTTGATTGACGGCTCGGTCGAGGGTCAATATGTTACAATATCTATCAATCTATCTTCCTCTCTCTCTCTCTCTCTCTCTCTCTCTCTCTCTCTCTCTCTCTCTGTATATACATAGGTAAATAGTAGGGCAATATCGTCTCTTTAAACTCCAGGAAGAGGATTTAAGAGGCAGTAACGAGGAAGTGAAAACTGTAGTGATGAAGTAGCTCTAAAGAACAGTCAACAATATTTTACGTGACAGGGACACATATTCTCATTAGAAGGTGAAACATTGCTATAAAGAAAACTGATTCTGCTGAGAAGTAGGGATGTGATCTACAGAGAACCCGCTTTATGTTTATGTATGATCCTCTTCCTGTGTCCGTAATTATTCCTGTATAAAAGAAAAAGTCATTAATTTTTGACTCACCTTCGTATATATATATATATATATATATATATATATGCGCGTGTGCGTGTGTGTGTGTATTGATCACAGTATCTTCCTCAATCTGTTCGTATCTATCGATCTATTTATCTCAGTTTGGTACTATATATTTATCGGTCTGTTCATATCTATCTGTCAGCCACCTTCCATTAATAACCCCCCGAACAAATCCCCGTCACGCATCCCCTGCTAACAATACCGATCTCTCCCCCTCTTTAGCATTAACCCTTTTCAGTCAATCCCAAACTACTTTTTCAACATGAAATCAGATTTTCTTTCAAACCTTCGTAGTATACATGAATTTCTTTCTTTTTTGCTTTTTCCTTTTTTTTTGTCTCCCTTGGAGTTTATATTTTATATTTTATATTCATTTTCTCCCCTTTTTACTTTGTTGCAATATGTCCCATTTTTCCTAAGTCCATGGTTAATCCGGAAAAAATTCCGCAGGAGAAAAAGGGAAAATCACTGGATACTTATAAAAAAAAAAGAGATAAATACCAAATCCGTTGACACATTTTCATCTAAGGTCAAGGTTAGGGAGCGTCGTTGCTCTTAGGTGTGCCAAGGGTTGGTATTCAGTCTTCGAATATAATCCCTCTCACACTCTCACTCTCTCTCTCTAAGTATATTTAGAGACAGAGAAACACGTTCCTCTGGGTGTGTGTGTGTGTGTCTGATTGGGTGTGTGGGTGTGTGTGTGTGTGTGTGTGTGGATCTTGTAAAATACAGAAAAACAAGAACAAAATTATCTGACCAGAGGTGTTCTTAAAAATGCTTGAATTCCAAGCGCGCACAAGTATATATGTATGTATGTATTTCTTGATACGACATGCCTAGAAATATACATATAAATAGAAATATACATAGAAATATACATATATATACTTATCCCGTATCCTCACATAACTGTTGAATGTATGTTCGTGCTGGTCGTCCTGCTTTTGCACGGCCATGTGTAGGGGTCCATAAGAGTACATCACTTATGAGTTAGTCCCTGCTTCTCTAGCAGTGTCATGCATGTCTGGTTCGTCTAACTTGAATAGTTTTCGTGATAGGAGGCAGGTAGTCGTACAGCTTGTGTCTTGTGGGATGTTGCCGCCAGGACTTGTTCAAGATTGCAAGCAGCATTCTTGTGTAATTGCCGTCTAGCTTCTTCTCCAGTCGTTTTGTTAGCGTCCATGTAGTTCACCCGCATAGCAGTATCGATGTGACCGCAGCCTGGAAGAAACTGCGTTTCATTTTATCGATTAGGTCTGATTTCCATATAATCGATAGCCTATTGAGAGCTGTCCATGCCTTCGTTAATATCGTTTCGATGTCCTTTTCGGTTGATTCGACGCTGCTTGTCCTGAAGACCTGCGGCGATGAACGATAGGGAGGAGTGGAGAGAGAGGGTCAGGGATATCCGTGCTACTATATATCAGAGCGTCAGAATCTTATTGGAAAAAAGCTTACAGATTAATTAAAAAAAAATTTCAAATATAAAATAGCGCAGTCATAGTACGCTGGTTATGCTCATGTGATGTGTAAAGGGCAATACAGATAAGTCACTAATCGTCAAAGGACGAGAGATGCAAACCGATCACCTAATTCTCGGCCGGACGACCAGACCTTTTCATGAACAACAAAAAGTGAACTCGAAGAAATGTGGCTGACCACAGAGTAAAATTAAAATGAAGCTAAAAGAAGGATAAGTATCTGGACCTTGCCAAGAAATTGAAAAGACTGTGGAACATGAAAGTTACGATTATATCAAGTGTAATTGGTGCTCTTGGTACAATCACCAAAGAATTATTAAAGGACCTGGAGGATTTGGAAATAAAAGGAGACCATCCAAACTACAGCCATTGCTGAGATCGGCCAGAATACTGAGAGGAGTACTGGAGACTTGAAGAGACTTGCTGTCACTCAAACTCCAGTGAGAAACTATCAGCTTACACTGGTGTAAAAAACTGAAAAAGGAGTAACAATAATTATAACAATGACTTAAGGAGTTGGAAATTAGAGGATGAGACGGGAGAACTTGAAAATTAGAGGACGATTAGAGACTATCCAAACTACAACATTTTTAGATCGGCCAGAATACTGAGAAGAGTCCTGGAAATTTGAGAAGACTTACTATCAATCAAACTCCAGTGAGAAACCATCAGCTTACGCTGATGCGAAAAACTCGAAAAGAAATAATAATAATAATAATAATAATAATAATAATAATAATAAACACCAACTTAGGAAGTTTCAGATTACCATTTGAAGAATAGCTGAGCACTTTGGAATTCCAGTATTCCAATCAAAGAACGGAGCTTATTTCAAAATGTCACCTTTTAATCCTGTTTTTTATGCTTAGACAAATTTGCATAAAGTTATATACCTCTTCAGGCTATATATTATATATCACTTCCTCTCGATCGTTCCGAGTTATATATAAATATGAGTTTTACTATACGATCTTGTTATGCGTTTATATGGCCATGATCAAACAAATAAACAAACCCTTATCCCCAAAAATGTTCTCTTTACTGATTATACAATATATATATATATATATATATATATATATATCAATAAGACATCATTAACTACAGCAAATTTAAAACTTTCAACTAATTGTTTAAAAAAAAAACTTCCCCTACCATTAAACTTCTTGATAGGACAAACGTCGTATATATGTTTAAATACCCCTTGGGAGATGGTGTCTCCAACGAAAATGATAAGTACGTTGGTCTTGCCACTACGACTCTTTCAAGACCTCTTACTATGCACCTTAATGATTCTAGCTCCATAGATTTACATCTTAAAAGCTATTCTATTCCAAAATCCAAATTTAAAAAAAAAATCTAGTTGAAAATACCATTATAATATCACACAAAATTAATAAGCTACGACTACATATCCTAGAAGCCCTACATATAAAAATAAAAAAGGCTAGAATCAATAGAATTAATTTTGAAAATAGCGACAATGTTTTAAAATACCTTAAGTCTTTTTTTTTTAATATTCTATTTTTCTTGATAATATTCCATATTCTATGGCTTTTTAAATTCTTTCGATGTCATCAGCTTCTCAGTTTTATCCAACTTTGCCTTTACATAATTTTGTAATGTTGTGAAAAAAACTAAAAACTCTTTCAAAAACTCTTAAAAACACTCTTTACACATGCAAACAACCCCTGATGATGGCCTTTGAAATGCCCGAAAGCGATCGGGAAACTTTGGTAAATTCATCCGCTAATTCTAATTTAAAACCAAGACACTTATCAGGTAACTTGAAAGGATCTTAATAAAATTATAAAGAAAAAATGTGTCTTTATTTTTTAATCAAACATGCTTAAATGAAAGACAGCTGCCCAACCACACACACATATATATATACTTTTTCATTGTTCCTTCACTCTTAGCCAAAATTTTTAATTCCCTCTTATCCCTCATGTCCCTGAACCCCACTTCTTTCTCTCTCTCTGCGTGTGTATGAAAAAGAAGGAGTGAACACGCTGTGTGTTAAGTCCATAACTCTTGCTTTCCAAGCGTTGCATTCATTTTAGTTTTTTTAGAAAGTCAAGGTACTTGATTTAAAGTCCTTATTCAAGTGATCTTGGCATAACAAGTTACTCAAGAAGGGGCTTGTGTCAGATCTACGCTTAGTCAGTTAAGCACAATAAAGGCGCTCTAGAATTGACAAAGAGTAAGCGCAATTTAATACTGGCATCTGCAGATGTATTTGATGACGGATACAAATTTGGAAGTAGTCTGGTGGTTAGGTAGGAACGAGAAGGATTTATTCTTCTATCTTTCTCCATTCCTGGTCGTAATTGATTAGCTATTTCCACAAGTTGCTACAACACGACACGGTGCATGCAGCTTACGCATGCGTGACGATTGCAATGACGGCCAAAGTCATTTCCGGTGAATTCTTCCCTAGAATGCTTTGGAAAAATTCTGTTTTATCAAGAGAAATGACGAGCAGATCGGAATATGTATGAAATGAACGGAAGACATGTAAAAGCAACCGATATATATATATATATATATATATTGGGAGAGAGAGAGAGAGAGAGACATACACACAAAAAATGTGCATATATATATATATATATATATATATATATGCAAATATAGATATAGATATATAGATATATGTATATGCACTGGCCCATTGGATTAATCGGTAAAGTGTTCGCTAATGGCTCGGTTGACAAGGTTCAATCCCAGGTCGAGTTCTACCAAAGGCTCAAAAATGGTACTTGATATCTCCTTGATTATCACTCAGCATTATAAGGTATGGATCAAGGGTAAAGCGGAGGAAACCAGGGAAAGGAGTAGCGCCCTCCCTTACACCTCGATGTAGTAGCAATTGAAAAGGTAGCCTTTGGGTCACCCTTGACTACGGTCACCAACTTTTATTACTTTATATATATATATATATATATGTGTGTGTGTGTGTGTGTGTGTGTGTGTGTGTGTGTGTGTGTGTGTTTTTAGGAACATCTATGGTGAAGTGACTAGCATGCTAGTCGGTAATATCATAGTTAGGTCGGCCATTAAGGATGCTGAGCCAATATATGTTGGGATACAGTTTTCATTGTAACAAATCAAATCAGTGACTCGAGTATCCTGGATATATGAAACTAAAACAACTAATGGTGGGGTTTCTAATTATGGGGAATATGGAGTGCCTCTTTCTTGCCATTATTCCCAGATCAACTCAGACCTGAGTGGTGGATTATTTTCGTTTCGTTTGGGTCGGTCTTATGGCATATCATCTATTGTAGTTTATTTAATTCCAAATATATTTTATACAAATAAACAGTTCTATTTCAACCAATTCAGTTTAGTATTAGTTTAAATGTCATAAAACGTTTTATTTCAAACAATTCAGTTAAGTACAGCTTTTGTTTATACAAAGTTGACAGTCAAAACACTTCTGTTTCAAACAATTCAGTTTTGCATAACCACGTAGTTTAAATACAGTTAAATGTAACACCAGTTATTTCAGACAATCCAGTTTAGCATAATTACACAGCTTAGTTCTATTTGACCTAGAGATAGGATCCTGTCAGGTTCTAACGATGAAGCCTACAGTGGACTTGTGAACAATAGCAATGAGGGAGTTCTCCACATCCCCCAAATCTCCAGCATTACTGAAATCTCACCATTAGAGTGTTCAGTGTCTTATCCAGGACGATCGTTGGGGGAGTTTTATCTCTCTGCAAAGATGCAGGCAGTGTATTCTGCAGCCGCAGCTGACAAGACCAAGAAAGATAGTATCGGTTAGAGCCTCAACTATGGGTCAAATAAAACTGCTATCTCGGATATGACAGAGAACTGAATTTGATGGTGAGGTTCAAGAGCTCTAGGGATTTGTTGTACTCCCTATATAATGGACTCGCCCTCCTCCATAAATACAGGTCAACGAGAGCGTCTGACGGGGTGCACCAATCAGCGTGACACAATCACGTGTGTTACTATTTGCGTAGTTGACGGATAGTCACTGCCATACTGGACTCTCAGCTTTCTACCAACTAACTACTGTTTAACCAGATTCACTTGTATCCTGTTTCTGTTACTTGAATATATATGTTTTTTCAATCAAACCTTTTTGTGTTTTCCATGTCTTTCTTTGGTCAGCATCACAACCGGAATATAGAATACCCCTTCATTATCATTACTCCCAGATCCAGTTTGATTCGGAGTTATCGTACTTGTTAGGGTCCTATATACGGGTCAAATAGAACTGTTTAACCATTTAACTGAAACGAATGACTGCTTTATAGAGTTATTCGTATTACATAACAATAATTGAAACAATGCGAAAAACTGTTTTAGAGTTTGATAACAATAATAAAACCCCTTTAACTGTGTGCAAGCAAATGAACTCTGGCTTGTCTAAGATGTTACCAATTCATTTACCACTCATTTATATTTGATAAAAGAACCGGCTCATTGACCTAGTGGGTAGAGCGTTTGCCAATGGTCCGGGAGACCTGGGTTTAATCCCAAGTTGCATCATACCAAAGACTTTAAAAATGATAGTTGATACATCCTTGCTTAACACTCAGCAATATAAAGTATGTATCAAGGGTAAAGTGGTGCAATCCAGGGAAATATGTAGCGCCCTCCCCTACACATCGGTGTAGTAGCTATTGAAAAAGGAGCCTTCTGGTCGCTTTCGACTACGGTCGCCAACTTACTACTATATTTGATAAATACATATTTGTATGTGCGTATGTGCATGAACTGAATTTGGTAGTAAATAATCTACAAGGGTTTATAGGTTATAAAAAACCAACCAACCAACCAACTAGACCAAACTTTTTCGACAGGACCCTGATAGATATTACCACTTTGAATTAGACTGAACCTGGGGGTTATGGCAATGAACAGTAACTCCACATTAGTTATGGTATAACTATAAAATGCATTTGAATTGTTAAAAATTAATTGCGAACTTCATAGCAAAACCTCAAATACTCTTCTCAATTATTCACATGCAAATACGGAGCTGCACTCACACACGTGCATACATAGACACACAGATATAATGCACACTCATAAACAATCACACATGCATGTATATGCACGTTTGTGTTTATGTGAAGGTAATCAATATTATATGTATATATGTGTGTGGGGTATATGTGTATGTACTTGTGTGTATGTATATTTCTGTGTGATTACGTGTCCGTAAAATCAAACATACTCATAGACACACACACACACACACACACACACATATATATATATATATATATATATATATATATATATATGAACGATATCGATCATTGCCTGACAATCAAGTTCACGCTCGGATGCACCAAATAATGAGAAATGGATTCAATAGCTTATCATTTGTCCGAGCAATTTGTCCACTGAATATTCGCCCCACCACCAGACGAACAATTATGCAACCCGCACAAAGATTTGGCCTCCCAACCCACCCTCTTTTCTATATACAGTTGCACGCTAACACCTTCCCATATTTCTCACCATGTACCGTATACATATTGCTACCCAGCAAATGCCAAGAAATCGTAGTTTCAAATGCCGAAAAGTTTCATCCGTAAGCAACAAGCACAACAAATCTTGTATAAGCAGACGCGGCCTTACATCAAACAAAACACGTGAGCAACTAATTTTTTACCGCGTGATTTGTATTGATACACATCCGAGCTACGAGCCAAACTGAACTTATAAAACAGTGCCACACACAAACACTCACACGTGAAAGCACGTACACTGACGCGCCTATAAATATCTTGGGTTGTGGTACAAATAATTTCCATTTTAGTGAAATATAACGCATTTATGTTTTTTCTTGATAATTAATTCATTTCTGTCAACTGTATATTCGCCATTTTTCTGAATCTCCTTTAGCAACTTATTACCTAGCTTGTTTCCACTCAAGTAAGAGTCACCTGGATACGAACAAAAAAAAAAAATTACTCATCTGTTTTCACCTGATCGTCTTGAGAATTTCTTTGTAACACAGAATATTTTGTGGAAAATAAAAAAGATTGAAGTCACTTGATTCAAGGCCTATTTTTCAAAAATATTATAGCAGGTAAGGAAGAATAAATCTTTTATGGTGAATGAAGTAGAACAGACCAGTTTGAATACAATAATTTTTTCTGTTTGATTCTTGCTAAATTTTGCTTTATGTTAATATGCAGAAGAACAACGTTTCTCCAATTGACGGGGCTTTTTCTGTAAAGATTCTCATGCTCACGTTGGAGCTGTTGAGGGTATAAATCTCCATTGAGTGTTTGATTGTGGTATAAAAACTCGAAACGAACAATGCCGTGGTCATAGCAACATAACCTTTCTTCCATGAAGATCCACCTTTGAAGATTCGTACTCCAGTCGCGCTATTACGTTCACTTTCGGGCAAATACCCTTGGGAAAGGTATGAACCCCCTTATTCTCCCTCCAGCTATGGGTAAATAGTAGGACGGACTAGGTTCTTCAGCCTTGGTGAGGCAACTAGTCTAGGAGAAGGAAAACTCTGAATTCAAACCTGTTAAACTCCGCTTAAAAATTGACCTTGTGTCATATCCTGCCCGAGCGGAGGGGTTGGTAAATAGTACCTTTGAAGATTTTCATCCTTGTCACTCCACTGCTTTTTGCGTTGAATATCGTCATAAAAGATTCATTCTTCATTTCCTACAATAATATCCTTGAAAAACAGGCGAATTCACAGCCTTGCTCGTTTTTTCGATGTTTTTCAAGTGGAGAAAGATTGTGGATAGGAACGTGCTGAGTTCAAGAGCCAATTTTCAAGTACTTTTGCGCGGCTTACATTCATTCAAATTTTTTTAAAGCACTTTGGTCGACGTCTATTGAGCGTCCTGATCTGGGGTTATCCATATTTACCAACCACTCCGCTCGGGCAGGATATGACATTTTTTTTTTTCAATCATACATCTTAGATGCATCAAGGAGGTCTTCAGTGATAGGCTGTCTTCATTGCCGATTTCGGGTTATTTCTGCATCATATCAGCTCCGACAGTAACCCCGGCTTGACTCTGAAAGAGCCAAGCCGCCTCCGTGATCGCGACGTGCTACGTTCTTGCCTCTACCAAAGCAAAGAAAAAATAAATAAAAAGCCGTACTTCGGCCGTTCTTATAGACATATGTCTTTTAGTAAACAGCCAATGAAAGCAGGGCATTCCACACTGCTCTCACACAAGGTCAATTTTTAAGCGGAGTTTATCAGGTTTGAATTCAGAGTTTTCCTTCTCCTAGACTAGTTGTCTCACCAAGGCTGAAGAACCTAGTCTGTCCCACTATTTACCCATACCTGGAGGGAGAATAATTGGATTCATACCTTTCCCATGGGCATTAGTGCTATGTGAAATTTAATTAGCCTGATCCAGGATTTGAACTCGTGTCACCGTGTCCATTTCCTACGACGATAACCATTACACTAGGGAAACCTCCTCTGGGGTTATCTCTCAGTGAACTATCACCAGAAAATAAACAAAAAAACTTTGAAACCAGTCTCGGTCTTTAATGACACCTTGGCCATAAACACTACAAATTTTATTTGCAGTTTGTGTTGTGGTTTAGTTATTCATAAACTTCTGCAACATTACATGTCGAACAAACACTTTCAGTTCATCCATTTTAGGGGCGTGAGACCATAGATTAGATTATGACAAACACTTTTTCAAGACTGAAGTAAGAATGATTGCTGAAGACACTCTTTAATTAGGTAATTTCCGGTTGGGTTTAAAACATTAGAAGTTTGAAAAATGTTAGGTATTTATGACTCAAACCAATATATATATAATAGCTACTACACCGATGTGTAATAGAGGGCACTACTCCTTTGCCTCGATTGATCAATTTACCTTTGATCCATACCTTATAATGCTGAGTGTTAAGCAAGGAAGCATCAAGTATCATTTTCAGTCATTGGTATTACTCGACCTGGTATATACATGTATATATTGACAAATGTTCAGAGTGTTCGCCAATGCTTCGGGAGACCAGGGTCCAATACCAGGTTGAATCATACCAAAGACTGAAAAATGATACTTGATGCCTCCTTACTTAACACTCAGCATTATAAGATACGGATCAAGGGTCAGTGGACCGATCCAGGTAAAGGAGTACATTGGTGTTGTAGTTATTGAAAAAGAAGCCTTCGGGTCACCCTTGACTAGGGTCACCCAATTCACTCGTATATATATATATATATATATATATATATATTTAAACAAAAATATTTGCAAATTATTCCAAATTTGGTATGTCGTTTTCTTTTAATGTTATTCCGGACACTAACATATTTGTGTGGCACGTGTTTTAGATATTCAAATTTTCTTCAGGAGAAAAAATTGTTCGTTGAGAGCTGAAAATCGTTTTAGTGAGAGGAGATTCTTAGATTGTTTTGGTCAATTCAGGTTAGCACCAGGTTTAATATATATATATATATATATATATAGTTAAACACACACACACACACACACACACACACACATATATATATATATATATATATATATATATATATATATATAATAATCTATAAAAGCCAATGTTTTACTTCATTAGTCCATAACTGATGTTTTATGATCTATACACTAATTCAAATTACCTTTTGACGTTCACTCTAATTATTCAAACTTTTATACATTAACACGGCTCTAGAGTGTGACAACTTTTACATAACTGAAGCAAAACGAAACGTTGACCACTCTGAATCCAATAGTAAATTAAAATAGAAAAAAAAAATATATATATATATAAAGAGAGGGAGACAGACAGATGGTGGGTGACAAAGACTGACAGTCATTCTTAAATAAATTTTGAAAATATATTTAATTCCGACTAATTTCGGCTTCTGTTATTTTACATTTCAAGAGACGAATCAAAATTGTATTCACTCACCGAAAAAGAAACATTTCAATTCGACATTTTCATTTTCAATAAGTTTTATTGATTTTATAGAAATTAATTTTTACTAAACATCAAATCTATGCGATGAAAAAAAGTAATAAATTACAATCACATTTCAAAATATCTTACAACAAAAATCAAGCATTTATATATATATACATATATATATATATATATATATATATATATATATATGCGTATATATGTGAATATGAACGAATCTGTGTGTGCGCGTAAAGACTTTCAAAGCTTGATAATATACGTCGATTAAAAGATACTGAAAACGAATTCGTTCACAAAAACCTTTCTTTTAAATACAATAATGTGCTGAATATCCGACAATTCTTTTGTTGTTTTTTTTTTTTGTTTTTTTTTTTCTTCCGTTCAGCACAATTATACATAAAACATATTTATTTATTTGACCACAACGATTTATCTTTTAAGATTTCTTATTTAGACTTTTCATTGTTGATACACACACACACACACACACACACACCCCATATATATGTGTGTGTGTGTATGTATGTATGTATGTATATATGTGTGCGTGTGTGTTTGTGCGTGTAAAAATGTGCCACGGTTTCATGCCAAGAATTTTTATCATAAATAAAAAAAATCAACATAGATCCTTCAAAAGTTTAATCTGATATGCATAAAAATTCACTATAATTCAACCAACCAACTACACACACACACACACACACACATATATATATATATATATATATATATATATATATATATATATATATATATATATATAATTTTAGATGATACAGCTCCTCTCAAAGAAGTCATTGTGAGCAAATTTAGCCCTGATTAATTTTGCTGCATTCACTTCCTTTGCACATATTTTAACCTTTTTTTTTTTTGCAAGGTTCTGTCTTTTTTTGATTTTTTTATACGCACAGGTAAATATGGAATCATAAGCATATATATATATATATATATATATATATATATATATATATATATATATATACCATTTCCTTCAATAAACTTCCAGACTTTTTTTTGTACAGGCATTTAAAATTGTCGTAGACTCTTGAAAATTCAGTGTGTTATTGCAATACATCTCATGAGAAGACTGACCAATTTTTCTGATTTCAGGTTCAAATGAACAACTACAGCAGCAACTGGAATACACCCTACTAAAGCCTGATTGTCACTGCTGGTGAATTTCAAAAATGCAATCTGGAGAGTCATTCGATAACCCAGTCATCCACAGACAGATCTGTTTCGTTCTATCAGATATATATATATATATATATATATATATAATAAAAATGCATATATATATAAACGCATATATATATATATATATATAAAATATATATCCGTTTTTTTACACATTTTATTCTTTTCCCTAACCTCCTCTTTATTCGACTTCTCTTGTCACTTATGTATCTCCTACATCTACCTCTTACTTGTCACTCTACTGTCTTCTTCTGACTTACCACATTGCTATACATTCCCTAACTTATCTAAATATTTGACCTTGTCCCTGAATTATTTCTGTCCCGTCTGATGATTGTTGTAATATTTCCCGTTTGTATGCAAAATGTTCAGAAATACCATATATATATATATATATATATAGTGTTTCGGAATGAACGTGTTGATTCATACATGATGTTCTATTCATAAGAAACATATTAACGATAATACCACATGGAAAACACTTTAAACTCCCATGATACACAGCTTTTTAACACCAACCATTACAATGTCGCCATTTCCAATCCAAAATTCTCGCGGGATTCGAGACTACAAAACGAGACTTTACACTCAGGCTTATTATTAGTAATCGGACTCGTGTGAGAAACCAGGGGCCAACTTGAAGTCAAGAGAAGACGCTTTTGTCTACAATAAATTTAACACTGAATGGAACGTGTGATTTTCGTTGCCTTTTTACGTGCATTTCATATCCATTTATCGAAACACTTGATTAGTTTCCAGTAAAAGAAAAGAAAAGAAAAATTGCCATAATTCTTTTTGGAAGTTATCGGTGCGAAATGCTTTGGCAGCTGATGATAGGAACTTGAAGAAACGGAAATTATTTTCACAATCCTTTCACTATATATTGATCAATATAAATGGACACTCACCGACACACACACACACACACACACATAACAATTTTCATATATAAATATCGATTAAAATTTCCTTTCATTTATCTTTGCTAATAAATATCACAAAGAAAAATATACATACACACATACATAGAGTAGAAGTCTTGCTTCGTGTAGAGGTATTCGTCATTGGAGATGGAATTGGTGACGACGCTGTTTGTGTTTCAGTTCGATTAAATGCGCTTGGCGAAGGCATGAGAATTGTTTATCCCCTGCTTCAGCAACGAGAAGTAAAATAATGGGGAAAAATGGGTTTTTTAGCTTTGGTTAGGCAACCAGATATGAAGTAAAAAGCGAAGGAGTCTCGTAAATACACACACACACACACACACACATATATATATATATATAGCTGTTGTTGTTGGCGACCGTAGCCGAGACCAACCTGAAGACTCTCTTTTCAATAGCTACTACATCGAGGTGTAGGGGAGGGCGTTACTCCTTTCTCTGCATTACTCCACTTTACCCTTGATACCCTTTTGCGGAGTGTTAAGCAATGAGGTATCAAGTACCATTTTTAAAGTCTTTGGTATGACGCAATCGGAGATTGAAACCAAGTCTCCAGGGCTATTGGCGAACACTGTACTCGCTAGGCCAATAAGCCGGTTAATATATATATATACAGTCATCCAGAGACAGACTGTTTCGTTCTATAAGAACTCTTCAGTGTGGCTAGACACTAGGACGCTCGAAGCCGTTAGACTTAGTCTCAGACCGCTCGGCCAACAAGCGTACCACGTTGGCTACGGGAATTTTTAAGGTATTATTATGTAGTAACAGCAGCAGCAACGTCCGTTTGTTTACATTTTTACACCCAATCGGCTACCAGAGTGCTCAATTCTTTCGAAGAGCTTTGCATTATGCGAGCGGCGGCCGAAATTCTTTCGCCAGAGTGCTCAACCCCAATGGGGGAGCGTATATATTGTCATCCAGACAGACTGTTTCGTTTTTTCAGAACGTATATAAGTATATATATACATATATATACATATATATATATATAGTCATCCACAGACAGACTGTTTCGTTCTATCAGAACTCTTCAGTGTGACTAGGCACGCAGGACGCTCGGAGACTGTGATTCAGACCACTCGTCCACCAAGCGGACCACGTTGGCTAAAAGAATTTTAAGGTATTTTTGTTTTTAGAAACAGCCTTTGTTTACATTTTTTATACCCTATCGGCTACCAGAGTGCTCAGTTCTTTCGAAGAGCTTTGCATTACGCTAGCGGCGGCCGGCAATTCCTTCGCTAGAGAGCTCAACCCCCATGGGGGAGCATATATTGTCATCCACAGACAGACTGTTTCGTTCTTTCAGAACTCTTCAGTGTGGCTAGACACGCAGGACGCTCGGAGCCGGGATCGAAAACCGTCCAACTTTACGCTAGACTGTGATTCAGACCACCAAGCGGGCCACGTTGGCTAAGGGAATTTTAAGGTATTTTTATTTTTAGAAATAGCAGCAGCAGCCTTTGTTTACATTTTTATACCCTATCGGCTACCAGAGTGCTCAATCCTTTTGCAGTATCATAATAACATGGATGACTATCTACGACCACCGCTTTCATGCCGTCTTTATACGACAATGATCTGGCAGAAAAAGAAAGATTTTATAGAAATCGACAAAAAAGTTTTTAAAATGTTTACGTTGGAATTGCGTATAACTCTGTGCGTGTGTGTGTGTGTGCTTGTGTGTGTGTGTGTGTGTAGATTATAATTGCTTATTGTTGTGTGTGTTTGTATGTGTGCTTGTTAGTATATGTGTGTGTATGGTGATACATGCACTGCAAGGCAGATTTGATGTTGTCTCATGAATATATGTGTAGCGATGTGTAGCAAAGGCAGTGGAAGTCGAAAGACGGTTGGAGATTTGGCTGAATAAAAAGATTTTATTGTTTATAGTGAGGGACGAATTCATCATCATCATTGCATTATAAAGAAAACGAATTGATATTGAGCACTCTCCAAATAATACCGCATTTGGTCTGCCACAAACCCACCAAGTATGATATATATTCGTATCGTTTTAAATAGAGCGTAAGTTCTAAAAAGGATTTTTATCGATAACATCTCATCAAAGAACACAATGACAAGAAGTAAACAACACAGTGAAATATGGTGAGTAAAGCATTATTATCATTTTTCATCAACTACAGATCAGCTCTCTCTATTCCTCTGTGTTGATTGCCTTTTATCACAGTTTTCTCTAATGAAATGTGATAAAAAAGTGCCTTTTTAGAACTTATCATGTACACTCTATTGAAAGCTATACTAACTTTCAGTACGCACCACAGAATATATATATATATATATAGTGTTAAAAAACAGACCCATAAAAATGTTTGATTTTTTAGATAATTTTTTTTTGTTTACGAACAAATGATATTAAATCCGATTCTACTAATTGTAAAAACTGGATTCAGAGAGCTTTTCGGCTGGCAATTACACAAGAATGCTGCATGCAATCCTGAACAAGTCCTGGCAGCAACACCCCACAAGACACCAACTGTACGGCCACCTGCCCCCTATCACGAAAACTATTCAAGTTAGACGAACCAGACATGCAGGACACTGCTGGAGAAGCAGAGATGAACTCATAAGAGATGTACTCTAATGGATCCCCACACATGGCCGCGCAAAAGCAGGACGACCAGCACGAACGTACATTCAGCAGCTATGTGAGGATACGGGGTGTTGTCCTAAAGACCTACCTAGTGCGATGAACGATAGGGAGGAGTGGCGAGAGAGGGTCAGGGATATCCGTGATGATGATGATGACTATCCTCTTTCTAGTTTTATATTGTGCAAAAACAAATATCTGATGAAGGCTCTTCCCATAAGTTTTTAAATAGAGTGAGTTCATGAAAAATAATCTTTTTTTTAATAACGTTACATATAAAAACACAAGACCTCTTTAAAATATCACTAATATATGTGACTTCAATGATATTTTATAGAAGTTGCGGTTTGTTGACTGGGTAGCATGGAAATGTCCGGTTTGTGAGGCAACCACTTTTTCCGGGGCGATAGTATAAGAATAGCAGGTCTGGTTTGGTTTCTTGGCATATCAAACTTTGTAGGTTATTTAATGCCAAAGCTATTCTCCTAGAAGAACAGTAACGGTGCTATTTAACCCATAGCTGGGAGGATAAGGGGGTTCATACCTTTTCGAAGGGTATTTGTCCGAAAGTGAACGTAATAGCGCGACTGGAGTACGAATGCGCTTTTTACGATTCCACAGTCCATCGCTTTAACCATTACACCACGAGGACACCCCAAGAATAGCAGGTACATTTAATTGAAATCGTGGTTCGTCAGCTACCCTTATGAAAAGGCTAACATCTCTTATTGGGTTTACTCAAGTTACCCGAATATCATCAACAAATTGGTTAAACCATCCCAAGCCATGATTCTGTAAAGCATAGACTCTGCCAGCTCTTTCACCTGCAAATATACCTCCTACAGCACAAAAAAATGGAATGTTCTGGATTTGATAACAGATTACCTCTATTGCTAATGTTCCTGTTCGGGAGCTCTGAAGAGTATAAAATTTCTCCTTTCCTTTTTTCCTGGCTCACAGATCCACTAGTTGTGGCAGTACCTCTTAGGGTTCTGTCTATTAATCAAATATATCTGTTTGAGATAATACTTAAAATGATTGGTGAGTTGGTTGGTTGGTTGGTTTTACGGCCTATCAATCCTTTTCGGGTCATTTAGCGCTGAATTAGATTTTAAACAATGCAGTTTAGTATAAGAATTTCTTTTGTTTACAAACATTTAAATGTCAAAACAGTTCTATTTCAAACAATTCATATTAACCTTGTACTCAGTTTAAATATAAAGAAATTTCAGTTTAGTTCTATTCAACCCACAGATAGGACCCTATCAAGTGCTACGACTTTGGGCCGGAAGGGACGTGGCTTAAAATGATCTTAAACAAAATTAAGACGGTGATTTTAAAACATCGATATTCTGAATAAGTACTGAGGGTTTACGTCTTTAAAAAAATTGTGAAGTACATTTAATTGTTGGCAAATATTCAGTGTCAGATGCGAATAATTGAAACCATATAATTATGTACAATTTCTTTGTACTGAAAAGAGTTTAATTAATTAAAGTCATTAAGAGATTGTTGAATTATTAGTATAAAATAGAAATAATTAAATGAAAATAGTGTTCGTGATACATGATGTGATTTTCTACTGGAGTTTGAGTGACGACAAGTTCCCTCAAGTTTCCAAGACTCTTCTCAGTATTCTGACCAATCTCAATAATGCTGTAGTTTCGACAGTGTCCACCCATCACATTATTTTCAAGTCCTCCAGTCCTTGTACCGATCCTTTGGTGACTGTACCGAGAGCACTAATTACAATTGGTATAATCCTCACTCTCATGTTCCACGGTTTTTTAATTCCCTTGCAAGGTCCCGGTACTTATTCTTCTGTTTGTATTCTTTTAATTTTACTCAGTGATCAGCTGAGACAGCAAAGTCCACAATCCTGCAATTTCTCTTCTTTTTTTTTTTTTTTTGTTGATTACACTGGTTTACAAAGAAATTGAGGCAAGCACAAAAATACCCGTTTTTACCTAATTTGAGGGTGCTGAATTCAAATTTGAAATCCGTTTTTACTCATCACCTCTATTTTTTTTTAGATATGCATAGTGTGCATTTTGTGCATATACGGTACATAAAGGTGTATATGAATTCAGGGTTAATTCTAATATTGTGAGACTTATTGCTTATTTTTTTAGTTATTATGCACTAAATGTAAGTGATAGCATTACATTATATATATATATATATATATATATATATGTATATATATGTATGTATAGTAATATATTAAGACAGATTTTGACAGTTAAGGCAGCAGGTCTCAATCCACACTCTGGCAGTCATTGGAAGAGGTTGTCTCGCAGGCAGCACAGGAGGTTGGTATCCATCAACTATCTTTTGGATTACTAAATATTAGTATTACATTTTCAAATGCACATTTAGTTTCAACTTTGGTTTCAACTTTGCAGTCCCGATGCAGATGATTGTTATTTTTGTTTAACTAATATAACTGGTTTCAATGCATCTTCTAGGAAAAAGATCAAATATCCCAACCTTCGATCTGCTATGAGACCCGTTCCCCATTCAGATGATCTTCTTGTATCCACACCTCCAGTAAATAAGGATCTTCTTTCCTCATCAGATGAAGAAATGCCTTGAAAAGAGGATTCTGCTGAGTCATTATATTTGGAAGATATTGAATCTACATATTCAGGAACAAGTGGCAATGAGCCACACTGGATTACGTAAGAAGACCTGAATGATTTTGCTCATGATTTGTATCTGTCAAAACAACAGTCAGAGCTCTTGGCTTCTCGGCTTAAACAGTGGAACCTAGTCCAGGAAGATGTAAGGATCACCAGTTTTAGGAATCGGAATAAAGACCTTGCTTCCTTTTCCGACATGGAAAACAAGTTGTGCTACTGCACAAACATACCTGGCTTGTTTACGTCCCTTGGTTTGCCACATAATCCTTCAGACTGGCGTCTTTTCATAGACTCTTCCAAGCGAAGTCTCAAGGGTGTTCTGCACAACGGGAATAAATATCTCAGCATTCCCATTGCACACTCTGTCCATCTAAAAGAGTCCTATGAAAATATGGAGCTTCTTTTAGAAGCTATTAAGTACAGCGAATACCAATGGATTCTGTGTGGGGACCTCAAGGTCATTGGTCTTATGGGTATGCAAGCGGGCTTCACAAAGTACTGTTGTTTTCTCTGTCTCTGGGATAGTCGAACTGTATCCCAGCATTACAAGCAGAAAGCCTGGGGGTCTAGAAGCACTTTTGTTTCTGGCGAACACAGCCTCAAGAATAATCCTCTGGTGGACATGATTAAGGTGCTTCTTCCTCCACTTCACATCAAGTTTGGTTTGATGAAGAATTTCGTGTTGATTCAATCAGTGTTCTTTATCTATCCTGTTTTATCTGTTATAAGCTGCTGCAACTCTTGAAATATGCACATATATTCTCTGTTGATACTAAAATGAGACTTTTTAAAAGCCAGAAAACTAGAGGTGATAGAGCAAAACTATTTATAAATTTGAATTCAGCACACCCAAATTAACAAAAAACACCCATCCTCATTCTTGCCTCAGACAAATATTTATTTTTGTAAACAAGTGTTATTATAAAGTCTGGTGGTCTTGTCCCGATTGCGAGATCCGTTTGTATCTAAAAATCCCTAAGGAGTTTACGCATTTCATGCTCCAGGACAGATTCTAGTTTGTGCATATACCATTTGTTCGTATGGTCAAATTTAAATTTCTTGCGCAAATCCCAGTGGATCACCTTGCCCACCCTGTCTGGTCTAGTCTTTTAAATACTTCTGTGCAAATTTGCTGCATTCCCTGATTATGTGAATGGTCCTGGCGACTCTAGAACCACATAACCTACATCTGCTGTTTTCTTGCGTCTTCTCTATTCTTGCTCTGATATAGTTAGTCCGTATGACGAAGTTTTGTGCTGCTATTTGGAGGGATTCAGTTTCTTTCTTAAGATTCCCCTTTCTTAGCCACGTCCACGTTTTCTCGTATGAGATGTCACTTGTTAGTTGCTTAAAACGTCCATAGAGTTTTTTTTCCCATTTTTATTTTCGTGTTATTTCTGGTCTGCTGGTCCTCGTTTCTTCAGTATTGTTTTTGGTGGCTGCAATCAGTGTTTTACCGCGCTTTTCTATGTAGTCTTCAAGTTGTTGCATTGATGCGTCAGCGTTGTCTTTAATGCTGGCAAGTCCTCTTCCTCCTGCTTTTTGCTTGACACATATAGTTTTGTCTATGTAATCTCTGAAATGTAATGCCTTATGCATCTTGAGAGGTTTTCACTTTTCTCGATACATTTTATCACTCCACTTATATGAATGATAAGGATAGAAAAAATAAGAATTAGAGTCTTAGTTAATCCTATCTAATACAAACAATTTGCACAAAAATGCACAGATATAGACGTCTTCCATTTTTATAGGTTTTTATATAACGGCATATCAACCCCTTAGTGGTCATTTAATACCAACGTTTTATCATATTTACCAACCCCTCCGCTCGGGCAGGATATGACACCGGGTCAATTTTTAAGCGGAGTTTAACAGGTTTGAATTCAGAGTTTGCCTTCTCCTCGATTAGTTTCCACACCAAGGCTGAAGAACCCGGTCTGCCCTACTATTTACCCATAGCTGGAGGGAGAATAATTGGATTCATACCTTTCCCAAGGGTATTAGTGCTATGTGAAATACAATCAGTCTCGTCTTGGATTTGAACTCGTGTCGCCATGTCCATTTCCTACGACGATAACCATTACAAAATTTTATTCATCATCAAATGTCTGTTTTAATGTCATAACTATAAGTAGATTTGGTTTGGTTTATCTCTTTGATGGTGTATCAACTACTAATGCCGTGTTCAAACCACACCAGTCACTATCAGCTCGTTCTTCTCCATAAAAATTTATAAATTGTTCAATATAAAGATAATTATTTATAGGTTTGGTTTCGTTGATTTGTTTTATTGCATATTTACCCTTATGGGTTTAATGCCGAAATTTGATTCATTAGTTTTATGTCCCGTTGGGGGGCGTAATTTTGATCGACACTTTATAATCTCTTCATTCTCGTACAATGCCGAATAGTGAGTATGGAATGCTAACACGGTACTGACTAACAATGCTACATTTCATTGCATGCACTCGCCAGATCTTTGTCTGAATGATATATATATATATATATATATATATATATATATATATATATATATGTGTGTGCATGTTTATCTATCTTTTCGTTGTATATTTCTCATTTGCTCCTGTCATCTCAACAATCACCCATCTATATTGTGAACTATTTTATATCCAAGTCCTGACGATGGTTATTATAACTGAAACGTTAACGTCGACTTCACATCATGATATATTCACCTATTTGGATTATATTTTTTCCTGCTACCTTCATATATATATATATATATAAATTGTCATCCACAGACAGACTGTTTCGTTCTATCAGAACTCTTCAGTGTGGCTAGACACGCAGGACGCTCGAAGCCGGGATCGAAACCCGGTATATATATATCCCACTTCCAGCCTCGTGACCTCAGTAGCACAATCTATTTCAATAGTTTTATTCGCTGGCTGTAGATCCGTGTTCAAACCACACCAGTCACTATCAGCTCGTTCTTCTCCATAAAAATTTATAAATTGTTCAATATAAAGATAATTATTTATAGGTTTGGTTTCGTTGATTTGTTTTATTGCATATTTACCCTTATGGGTTAATGTATGTATTTGACTAATTTGTAAATGCTTAATTATAATAAAAACGATTTACGTTTTCAATGTTCCATTGAGATCATTTTAAAGCAATTTTTATGCTACTATAATAATAATTTGTTTAATTAGTTTTAATATTTGAATTAGTTTTAAATTACAATAATATTAATAATAACCGAACTGCCAAATCATGAAAGAATAAGAACGCTTGGAGAAAAAGAAACCTACAAATATTTGGGAATATTGGAAGTTGACACCATCAAACAACTGAAGATGAAAGAAAAAGTTAAGATAGAGTATCCCAGGAGAAGCAGAAAGCTACTTGAGACAAAACTAAATAGCAGAAACCTAATCACAGGGATAAATACCTGGGCTGTCGTCCTCGTAAGATATTCGGGATCATTCTTGAAGAAGACCTTAAACAAATGGACCAGAGAACAAGAAAACTAATGACGATGCATAAGGCCGAAATTACGTTGACAAGACTATATGTTTCAAGAAAAGCGGGAGGAAAACGACTTTCCAGCATTGAACATTGTGTTGACGCATTGATACAACAACACGTAAACTACATAAAAAAGTGCTGAGGAGGCCTGATCACAGCCACCAAAAACAATACTGACGACACTAAACCAGCAGACCAGAAATAACCAGAAAACAAAAATGGGGGAAAAAACAACTCTTTGGACATTTTAAGCGAGTAACAAGTGTCATCTCACCCTAGAAAATGTGGACGTGACTAAAAAAGGAAACCTTAAGAAAGAAACTGAATCTCTCTTAATAGCAGCACAAAACAATGTTATAAAACCCAATCATATCGAAGCGAGAATTGATAAGACGCAAAAAACCACAAATCTAGGTTATGGGATGATAGAGACGAAACGATCGATCACATAATAAGCGAATGCTGCAAATTAGCACGGAAAGAGTATAAAACTAGATACGACTGGTTGATTCACCGGGATTTGTGCAAGAAATTGAAGTTTAACCATACAAACAAATGGTATATGCACAACCCAGAATCTGTACTGGAGAATGAGACACACAAACTCCTCTGGGATTCTGAGATACAAATTGATCTCATAATCTTGGTCAGATGACTGGACCTTATTATAATAAAAAAAAAAAAAGAGAATTAGCAGAATTGTAGACTTTGTTTTCTCGGCTGACAACAGAGTAAAATTGAAAGAAAGCGAAAATTAGGATAAGTACCGAGACCATGTTTGGGAATTGAAAATCCTGAGGAACATGAAAGTGAGGATAATAACAATTGAATAGGTGCTCTTGGTACAGCCACAAAAGGATTGGTACATGGCCTGGAGGATTTGGAAATAAGAGGACAAGTAGAGACCATCCAAACTACAACATTATCGAGATCGGCCAGAATACTGAGAAGAGTCCTGGAGATATGAGGAGACTTGTCACTCAGACTCCATTAAGTTATTAATGACTCGGGTGAGTCAAAAGTTTTGCAATATTTCAGTAAGGTGGGTCTCTACTCGACAGCTATCAATGTTTTAACCGAAGTGATCTACCGTACGCCAGAAATGAACCCTGCCTTCCTCAGTATATAAACACGATCTCATTTACCAACTTGGCAAATACATCATTTGCTTATTTTTTCTTGTGAATGGCTTTTACTATTCGTTGTGTCCGGCTTATGTTACGGGCATGGAGTGGAACTGTGTTTATGCTAATGGCACAAGAGATTTGGTTACGTAGAGAAGCCTATACGAAAGGTTTGAAAATCAGGCTCTCTTTCTCTGAGTGCCGAATGAAGGAGATCTATAACCGCGTCTTCTTACTTTTTGCGATGGCAATAACTTAAATCGCCTCCCAGGAATCTTTCAGAAAAGCCCTTCCGCAGTCAAGGGCAGATAATCCAATTCTTCTATCGTTGTTGGAGAACAACGGATGACTTCCCTCCAGCAAAATGCTGTTACTCACAATTCAACCATAACAGGTTTCAACAGGCTTCTCATTATCTTTCCATCCGGTTGTTTCAGATTGATGTTTGTGTGACATTATCAGGTTTCTCTTTTCAGACATATGATTTGTTCAGAGCAAATGCATTAGAAGAATCGAGGGCCCTCCTGTCTCAGGTTTGTTGTAGTTCGATACGACATTTGTTTGGGGTAAGGAGGGGAACCTCCGGTATATCTGTTCTCAAAATTGGTGTAGATATGGGGTGGACAGGCAGATTGGCGTTTGGGTCGATTTTGATTCGCGCCACTAAGCCTGGCTGTCAGTCTGTGAGGAGAGTTCAAGATTGATCATGAAAAGGGCGATAACCATTAGCATCTGAAACAAATACGGGCGTGAAATGAGATGCAAATGTGGAACAGGTGCGTAGTGTTTGTATTTATCCAACGCCTCTCCCATGGGTAGGATGCGAAAAAAGGTCAGTTTTAAACGGAGTAAAGTTCATTTGAATTTAGAGATTTTTTTACTAGATCGATTGCTGTACTTAGAGGCTAAAAGGCCAATGTGTTCCTCAATGTGTTAAGCGAAATCAGCCTCGTCCAGGTTTGAACTCCGTAGAACGAATCCATTTCATACGACGATCACAGTCACGCCAATAACACCCCTCACGTAGAATATATACACACACACACACATATATATATATATATATGTACCAACCCCTCCGCTCGGGCATGATATAACATAAGGTCAATTTTTTAAGCGGAGTTCAACAGGTTTGAATTCAGAGATTTCCTTTTCCTTGACTAGTTGCCTCACCAAGGCTGAAGAACCCAATGTGTCCTATATTCTCTCATAGCTGGTGAGAGAATAATTGGATTCATACCTTTCCCTATGTGAAATGCATTCAGTCTCGTCCAGGATTTGAACTCGTATCGCAGTGTCCATTTCCTACGACGATAACTATTACACCACCGGCACCTCCTAATATATATATATATATATTCCTTCATTCCCATATATATATATATATATATATAATGAGGTAAGCTTGTCGTAATGGTCATCATGTTACAAAATGGGTTTGTAGATTTATATATATATGTATATATTTTAAAAAACAAGAAATTTAGAAAAAGTTTTCCATAATAAATTTATTTCGCTTTTTAAAGCTCGTCAGATGGATTTCAAATTTGAAGTGATTTACCATTCGTTTCTACCATAAAAATAATAAAAAATATATCCAATTAATGCACACAAAACGGAATATATGTGCTATAATAAACGGGTGACATCTCCACTCTAGACTAAACTTAAACTAGTAGACAAAAATTCACTTACCTAGGAAGCAGTGTCGCATCAACCGAAAAGGACATCGACACGAGGTTAACGAAAGCATGGACAGCTATCAATAGGCTATCGATTATATGGAAATCAGACCTAACCGATAAAATGAAACGCAGTTTCTTCCAGGCAGCGGTCACATCGATACTGCTATATGGATGCACTACATGGACGCTAACAAAACGGCTGGAGAAGAAGCTAGACGGCAATTACACAAAAATCCCGCGAGCAATCTTGAACAAGTCCTGGCTGCAACACCCCACAAGACACGAACTGTACGGCCACCTGCCTCCTATCACGAACACTATTCAAGTTAGACGAACCAGACATGTAGGACACTGCTGGAGAAGCAGAGACGAACTAAATAGTGATGTACTCTTGTGGACCCCTACACATGGCCGTGCAAAAACAGGACGACCAGCACGAACATACATTCAGCAACTATATGAGGATACTGGATGTTGTCCAGAAGACCTGCCCGAGGCGA
Source organism: Sepioteuthis lessoniana (assembly GCA_963585895.1). Taxonomy (NCBI): domain Eukaryota; kingdom Metazoa; phylum Mollusca; class Cephalopoda; order Myopsida; family Loliginidae; genus Sepioteuthis; species Sepioteuthis lessoniana. The sequence goes on from OY757942.1 coordinate 31,236,483, forward strand.
TGAACGATAGGGAAAAGTGTCGAGAGAGGGTCAGGGATATCCTTGCTACCAGCATGACATGATGATGATGATGATATCCAATTAGAATTAACCAAACACATTTTGTCCAGTCGGCTGGGGCTGTAGAATACGACGACTGTATCTCTGCAGAGAGGTAATACCCACTAAATATGTGTCCTGGATATGACACTAAACAATCTGATGGTAAAATTCCAGTAATGCTGGACCTTTAGGGAATATTGAGCATTCCTTCTTTGCCATTGCTCCCAGGTCCACTATGACCCAGAGTGATAACGCCTGATAGGGTCGTATTTATGGGTCAAATAGAACTAAACTGTGTACTTACGTAAAACTGAATTATTTGAAAAAGAACTATTTTTGCATGTTAAGCTGGATTGCTTGAAATAGAACTGTTTTGACATTTAACTGAATGTAAACAAGAAACTATACTTATACTAGACTGAAGTGTTTGAAATAGAACTATTTATATATATAAATATGGATTTGGGATTAAATAACCTACAATGGTTGATATGCCATAATACCAAATCAAACCGAACGAAACCAAACCAAATATCCTTTGTCCATGTCACGTTGTAGGCTCGATTTCATCCACATTTTCAAGTTTTGTTAAAGTAATTTCAGGGTGAGTATTAAACTCTACAAAGATATCCAAAATGTGGATGAAGTCTGTCTCTTATCCTTCATGACTTCCTATGGAATTTTGTTCATCTCAAGCCCATGGTATGGTGTATTTTCTCTTGATAATCCTTTTAAAGACTAGATGGGTTTCTTTTATATATAAGAAGACAAAATCCCTTTCATTTAATGGGCGCCCAACCTAAAAGAAAAAGAAAGGAAAAAAAGAAAATTTTCAAAAAGATAGGTTAACAAGAAGTCTGGATAACTATAATATTGGATATTTATTTGAAATATATCTCAATCATTTGGAGTTTTCGAAATCATCTATGATCATCGAATGAAGATTAAACATAAATTAAAATATTATTAAAAGCGACTATTATTTTTGTAAATAATGGCCATCTAATTTAACAGAGGTAAATTCAGCTAGTCTATATAAGAGATATACTAGTTTTATTTTGTTAGTAATGTAATAACACCCCTGCCGGCCGACCCCTGATTATCTTAAAGTCGTTAAACCAAACTTCTCATGGCCAGTGATTCGTCTCGTGGTTTTTTTCTTATTTCCTACATACATGCAAAGCCACCCGAGAGGGTGGGAGAAAAAGAACAAATGAACAAACACGGACCTGGGTCAGCTCCAAGCACAAGAAAGGGAAGTCCGTGTGACGATTTTGTTCAGCTTTTGGTGCATTTGTAGACTATTGCGGCCGTGTATTTTGCGCGAAACTTCTACAAAGCCACTAGGAATGCAAACTCATCTTTTACTGTCTTCTCTCACTGGCTCCTTCTGCTGACCGTCTTCTCCCACTGGCTCCTTCTGCTGACCTGGACTGCTACCTCAATCCGACTGTCCTCCTCTGGCCTGCTCTGTCAACTGACTCACTCTGTCTTCTCTGAGAACTTCCTTCCCTCCTCCACTTCCGGTCTCGCGGGAGATCTCGTCCTCAGTCCTTTATGTGAATTTCGCGCCAAAACAGAAAAAGAGATCTTCTGAGTGGCGGCAACACAAACGGAAACGAATTGCTACGCTTCGTGTCACAGTAATGTTTGTCTTAATTTAGGACCTCTGTCAAAGTACGTTATTTTCTATGCATTTTCAGGGGTAAACGATTAGAGATGTCTATGCTTTACTTAAAATTCAACTGGCAAAACTTAAGCAAGATATGTAAGATGATAATGCAGTCAGTTATCTATAAGTCTTAGGATTGTAATGACATATATTTGTACAAGACTTACCCCACTCTCTTAGTTGTTCATCGTCACAGCCCAAAGACAAGCAGAGAAAGATAACTGGTGAATACCCAAACTAAATATTTTATGATAAAATACTTTTCTTAGACTTATCCCGTCAAATAATTCATTTAAGTCAACAGAAGGTCTGATGCTGGAGCTTCCTTCAGCAGTTTTGATTTTGGAGTCAACTTCTCCAAAAAAAGTTAGCTTCATTAAAGTTTTATCATTAGACTGATTCCTCTAATATATATAATCCTCTTATATATATATATATATATATATATATATATATATATATATATATATTGTAATCCACAGACTGACTGTGTCGTTGTAGCATAACTCTTCAGTGTGGCTAGACACGGAAGACACTTCAAACTTGGATTGAAACACGCCCAACTTTACGTTAGATTTAATATCTTACTGCTCAGCCAGCAGTCGACATACGTCAGCTCAGCATTATAAGACATCAGGCATTAGATTTCGTTTGTTTACATTTTGCCTTACCGGATACCAGTTGGCTCAATTCATTAGAAGAGCTTTGCATTACGTGAGAAGCAGCCGTTAATTCCTTCGCCAAATTTTTCAACACCCCCGAGGGGGCGTATATATATATATATATATATATATATATATTAAACCCTCTGTATGAGAAGGATGCAACAAAAGTTTAACAGGTTTAAATCCAGAGTTTTTTTAGTCCAAGACAGGTTACCATAACAAGTTTAAAGCGCCAAATCTATCCTGCTTTTTATACATTGTTGAAAGGAGAATAGTTGAATATATCCTTTCAAACTGCCTCGTCCCGGATTTGAACTTGGATAGCAAAATTCATTTTCTTCAATAAAAACCATTGCACTTAGGGCACCTGTATTTCTTTAGGCTAAAAATACTCATTTAGTATTTGTAAGTGTATTGTTATGCTAAAGAAATACTACTTAGACTAATTTGATAACATCTTCTCTTCTGTATTTTACTAGTTTTCTTTCACCATTCGTCTCTATCATCCATCGCTTCCGGCTGGTCTTCTTGACGTCATCTTGTATCCGTTCAGAGCAGTTGTAGATAAGTTGTATTCATCTGTCAAACACTTGCACGTCCTTGTGAAGAGGTCCATTGGAGAACACCCCTTATGAGTTCGTCTTTACTTCTCTAACAGTGTCCTAATTGTCTTGTTCATCTTATTTGTATGGTTTTAAGGATGGGAGGTAGGCAGTCGTGCAACTGCAGTTTTGTAGGATGTTTCTTCCTGGATTAGTTCCCTATAACTCGTAGCAAATTATATATATACATATATATATATATATATATATATATAAACTTATTTAAAAAACTTTTAAAATTATTTAAAAAACTAAATAAGTAATTTGAATAGATAAGTAGAAACCGACAGTAATACCTATCATAGTCGGAGCTCGTGAAATGGTCCCTAAGAAGAGGGAAAAGAGACTTACTGAATTGGAGATTTGAGGAAAAATTTATTTATTTATATCTACAGCAAACAGCATTACATATATATATATATATATATATATATATATATATGTGTGTGTGTGTGTGTGTGTGTGTGTGTGGTATGTTTAAAGGCTGTTTGTATATTTAATCATTTTACCGTCTGATGGGAGTCACAAGCCAAAACGTAAAATAATTTAAATTATATTATAAACTCAATATTCACACACACACACACACACACATATATATATATATATATATATGTGTGTGCGTACCTGTAACTGAATGTTGTGAATTACCTTTTGGTCTGACATCATTCTTGTCGTCAGTCGGTCTGGAGGACAAACGTATTTATGCCTACAGCTCGCGTTAATTTCATTTACTCAGGTCCTTTAGAAACCTCAACTATTGAGGAATTTTCATATCCTCTTTCAGAATGATTAAAAACTAAATTGTCTGTGACATTTTTGGAGAATTCTGAATGATAACTTTGCTCCAAGTTAAGCGGGTTATGTTTCTTCTTAAATATTACTCATCATCTACCATCAATCACCCGATCACACACACACACACACACACACACACACACACACACACACACACACACATATATATATATATATATATACTAGCCGGGCTACTCGGCATTGGTTGGGAAATAAGTTATCAAGATTTGATTCTTAATTATTCTATTTCTCATTAGTCTTATTTCCGAATATCATCAAGTGCCGTAGTTCCAAATAAAAGGTTTATATATAAGAAACAAACTTTCAACTCTTAAATTTTAAGTCTTAAACGTGCTCTGGTTGAGTAGCATTGAGCACTTTTTTGTATTTTTTCTGACATCCATTTTATCAAATCTTGTTACTTATATGAGGATATTTATATTGTTCAAATCGTAAATAATCATTGTTTCATTGCCTTCTTTTAAAACACTACTATATTCATCAACAATCATGTGTGCACACGCTTACAAAATATTAACTGTTCCTATCTAATACAAATACTTTTTCGTTGGAGCACTCGGCTTTGTTCGAGTAAGAAGTAATAAAAAATTTAACTGTGAGATAATTTCTAGTATATACAGGACGCGGAAGCAAAATATGAAATAATAAAAATAAAATTTTTAGTCTGATAAGTCCAATTTTTGAAAAAAAAAAAAAAGCAATAATTCTAGATTTTCATGATTAATTCTATTATTCAAGAGCCTTTTATTAATATTCAGCCCAATATGAGTGAGTAGGAAAAGAAACGATGAAGAATGTATGATTTGCTTAACGCCGAAACCAAACAAATTTTTCTACCTACAGTATACAAAGCAAAGAAATTTTTTTTACTGAAAAATTACTTTTGAAAGAAAAGAAGAATGGAGGATTTTTAACTGCTCGCGCTATGGCAATGAAGAAGGACACCATAACGTCAATAAGAAAGCACGCTAATGACTTAAAAATCCATGATAAAAAGTGTGAGGACAGTAATTAAACAAGATTTAAGCCCAGACCACAACCCCTTCATTGCGCTATATGGGGCGTTTTAGAAAATAAAACAAATGCAACTTCCTATCCAAATATTGGTTTGCGTAAAACTATAGAGGAGGAATGGAATAAAATTTCTGAAGAATTTATTTTGAAGGCATGCAGATCGTTTCAAAGGCGTATTGATACAATAATTGAAAAAAAAAATGGTGGACATATTGGATACGTTTACTCTATCGAGTTTATCTTTCTATTTTTTTTTTTTATTTTATAAAGCTAAAATTAATCTTGTTTTGTAATACAGTCATTTATTTTTATACTAGAATATTCCTAATTTTGCTTCTGTACTCGGTAATTTAAATATTCAAATCTTATGTCTATTTCGTGTGCACACGATTTCACACATTGCAGAAAAACTCTGTGACAAAGAGGTATATTCTACCTATCTTCAGCGAAACCAACATACATAATTTGAAGTATTTATTTTGTTGGTTATGTTTCGGCATTAAAGGAATGCAGAGTATAGTTTCCAAACCTGCAGACAGCACAGTAGGGTGAAAAATTTGATTTCCGCACCCCGGTAGGTAAGATAATAACAAAGGCTAGTATAGTATACACTATTCAGATAACATACAAAAAAATGTGTTTTTTAATGCTTCGCGATAAACATTCACATCATTCTTTTCTAGAACAAGAATGAAGAGTTTTGATGGTTGGTTGGTTGGTTGGTTGGTTGGTTGGGTTTTTAAGGCATATCAACCTTTGTATGTTATTTAATGCCAAATACATTTTTATGCAAATAATCAGTTCTATTTCAAACAATTCGGTTTAACATTAGCACACAGGTTAATTGCCAAAAAACATTTCTGTTTTAAGCAATTCAGTTTCGTCAAACAGTTCTTATTCAACAATTCAGTTTAGTATAAGTATAGTCTTTGGAGGTGCCCGTGGTGTACTGGTTATCGTCGCAGGAAATGGACACGGCGATTCGAGTTCAAATCCTGGACGAGGCCGATTGTATTTCACATAGCACTAAGGTATGAATCCAAATATTCTCCCTCCAGCTATGGGTAAATAGTAGGGCAGACTAGGTTCTTCAGCCTTGGTGAGGCAACTAGTCTAGGAGAAGGAAAACTCTGAATTCAAACCTGTTAAACTCCGCTTAAAAAAATTGACCTTGTGTCATATCCTGCCCGAGTGGAGGGGTTGGGTAAATAGGATAAGTATAGTCTTTGTTCCTACACAGTTAAATGTAAAAACAGTTTTATTTCAGATAATTCAGTTTAGCATAAGTACGCAGTTTAGATGTCAAAACAGCTCTATTTCGAGCAATTTATTTTATCATTTTAGGTAGTTTAAATGTCAAAAGAGTTCTATTTCAAGCACTTCTGTTTAGGATCCCAACGCAGTTTTGTTCTACTTAATCCATAAGGCCCTATCGGTTCCTATCAGTCCGGCCCAAAGCTCCAGTATTACTGGAAACTCACCATTAGATTGTTTAATTTCTTATCCAGGACACTCGTTGGAGAGGGAGTCTTACCCCCTACAGAGATGTAGTCGTATTCTACAGTCCAGCCGCCTGGGAAGAAGGGTTTTGAGGGTTTTTTTTGCTTTTTCTTTTTAAATCTTACTCTTGAACAACAATCCTTTATTTTAAAGAACATGCAATATATACTAAAATAGATGGTAATTATGAAGCTGATGTATAGAAGAAACATAGAATTTCTAGAAGCAAGGAAAAAAGCGGAAACCTAAATAAAAGTTAACATCTGCGCCTTTTAAGTGAGAAGGTGAGTCTAATCAGCAATACTATCAACCAGATCATTACAGAGGTATAATCGAAAAACTAATGCTAGTCGGGCCAAACCACTGGCCAAAGTTTCAAAAACAGCTAAAAAAACTCAGCTGGAATCAAGAAAAATCAAAAAGAACACACAACAAATACCCCCAAAATATCTACTGAAAACTTCAAATCTCCAAGCCAAACAAATATGGAAAAATTACTGAGATCGCCGATCCGGCTACCAATTCCCAAAAGAAATCCAGATGTAGAAGAATTTTCTTCGTCGAATTCTCTTACCATAAATCTTGGGAATTCTGTTATTATTTCATTTTCCGAATCGGATTAAGAGGGATTTCGTTTGAGATTTTTGTTTTTATTCGCCACATGTTTTTTTTTTTTTTTTTACATTTTTAAATCCATTTATTTTTATCTTATTTTTTGGTCCCGTGTTCTATCAACTATCAGGGACTCCAACAACTGTAAGAAATTTACGTAGAGTGTTACCTTGGTTGAGACGCAGATACATCGGCCAATATACCCCTCTCGGGAGTGGGATTTCAGGCATTCAGTAACTAAAATCAAGTGCTTTTAAATTAAACAGTGGTCACAGTCTGGTTTTTCTCGACGCAATTGACTTTCAGCCACCGATTTTTAGAACCGATAAGATAAAAGGGTTCGGCGTTTGTTTGCCACAAGAGAAATTTAAATATGGTAGGGATTGATCATATAGGTGGTCGGGCTTCACATGACTGGCCAATTGATCGGATCGAGCCTTTCCAACACTCCATTTGCTCAGTCAGCTCGGGCTGTAGAATAAGCAGACTGCTTCTCTGCAGAGGGTTAAGATCCCCCCTCCCCAACTAGTGTCCTGGATATGACACTAAAAAATCTGATGGTGAGGTTCCAGCAATACTGGAGCTTTGGGGAATGCGGAGTACCCCTTCATTGGCATCGCTCCCAGGTCCACTCTGGAGTGGTAGCAACTGATCCTATTTACCCAACCCCTCCGCTCGAGCAGAATATGACACAGGGTCAGTTTTTAAGCGGAGTTTAACAGGTTTGAATTCAGAGTTTTCCTTCTCTTAGACTAGTTGCCTTACCAAGGCTGAAGAACCTAGTCTGTCCTACTATTTACCCATAGCTGGAGGGAGAATAATTGGATTCCTACCTTTCCCAAGGGTATTAGTGCTATATGAAATGCAATTAGTCTCGTCCAGGATTTGAACTCGTGTTGTCGTGTCCGTTTCCTACGACGATAACCATTACACCACGGGCACCTGATAAGGGTCCTATCTATGGGTTAAATAGAACTAAATCGTGCTTCTTTCACTATACTGATTTTTGCATTTAAACTGCGTATTTATGCTAAACTGAATTGTTTAAAATAGAACTGTTTTGACATTGGAACTGCGTACTAGTGCTGAAATGAATTGCTCGAAATAGAACTGTCTTGATGTCTAAATTGTGTGCTTATGCTGAACTGAATTATCTGAAATGAAACTCTTTGACATTTAACTCTGTTGGCTGGGGCTGTAGAATACACTGACTGCACCTCTGAAGAGTGGTAAGATCCCCCACAACGAGTGTCCTGGACATGTCACTAAACAATCTGATGTTGAGGTTCCAGCTTTGGGGAATGTTGAGTACCCCTTCATTGCCATCGCTCCCAGGTCCACTCTGGCCCGGACTGGTTGCACCTGATAGGGCCCTATCTATAGGTTAAATAGAACTAACAGTATACTTATGCTAAACTGAATTGTTTGACTAAATTGAATAGCTTGAAATAAATGTTTTTGACAATGAAACCATACTTACATTTAAACTGCGTGCTTATACTTAACTGAATAATTTGAAATAGAACTGTTTTTCGACATGAAACTGTATTCACACTTAACCGAATTGTTACATATAACTGCTTGAATAGTTTGAAATAGAAATTTTTTTGACAAACTGTTGACAGTTTTTACGGAAGTTCTAATTAAGTTGATCATGCATGTGTACTTAACGTATATGGATGCACTCTCCTTTGATTATACAAATGCTAATTTCACCCATTTAAGTATTAGCTATTTTAAGACATCTAGATTTCAATACTGACTGAGTTATATTAACAAACTGACATACAGAGTTTGGATCTGAATAAGCTAGGGAAATAGATTAAAAAATTATACGTGTAACTTAAATTTTAAACTAAAAATTCAAGAATTAATTTGCATACTAAACTGAATTGTTTTAAATGGAACAGATTATTTACATAAAAATGGATTTGGCGTTAAATAACCTACAAAGGTCGATATGCCATAAACCCAACAACCACCCAACCAACCAGCACTCCATCTAGGCCAAGTTTGGGTTGATGTTGAATGTTGCAGCTCACTAGATCACTTGTCTTTCAGGTCACAATCCGCTCAGCCACGAGGATCTGTTCTCAAGCATTAAGAGTCAACACTCATGGGCAGCATGTGACTCTGTTGGAGAGTTCTTACCTCTTTGCAGAAGAGCAGTCGGTCTATTCTACATTTCCTGCAGAAATGGTAAGCGATTGAATGATTAATTTTAATGGTATGTAAATTCATATGGGGTTAATTTATGTCTCGGGGTTTTGGAATCACGTTTTTGTGTAGTTATTTCTTTAGAGAGCTTTTTCTTTTTGCACACGGTACTATTGAATAACCGGACATTGGTGTAAGGGTTAGAGTGTTCGCCAATAGCCCGAAACACCTGAGTTCAATCCCAGGTTGAGTCATACAAAAGACTTTAAAAATGGTACTTGATGCCTCCTTGCTTAACACTCGGCATTATAAGGTAAGGATCAAGGGTAAAGTGAAGCAATAGAGGGAAAAGAGTAGTGCCCTTCCCTACACCTTCGTGTAGTAGCAATCGAAAAGAGGGCCTTCAGGTCACCATCCACTATGGTCGCTAACTTTACTTTACTTTGCTATTCAATAAGAATAATTTCCCAACAGATGCATTTAACCAGAACTGGGTTCCATTTAGGGGTCAGAATTGATCTAAATCGAGTCAAAATGGATCTGGGAGTAAACGCAACAAGAGAGTACTCTACGCTCTAAAGATCTTCAGATTTCCTGAAATGGACCATTCCGATCAGATATAGTTTAGTGTCACACCCATGATACACCTTTTTAGGTGCTTCTTATTCTTCTGCTGGGGATGCACTCAGCATATTCTAAGCCCTACCAAAAGGTCGGTGTCTTTTAAGTTGATATTTCTTATTCATCACCGACGGCACATCTAACTCATCTCTCTCTCTCTCTCTCTCTCTCTCTCTCTCTCTCTCTCTTACTGTATCTGGTTATCTATATCAGAAAAAGAAAAGACACATTCGTCGTTCCCACCGCTAAAAAGAAGACTCATCTTCATGACTGCTGTTACAATTCTTATGAACAGGAAAATGTGAAGTGGTTTCTTTTATAAGTCGTAGCTTATTACAAGTGATGGTTAGTAACCTTGTCCCGAAATTTAGATCCGATCTTTTCTCTCTCACGGTGCTGATGGTCACATAATCAGGTAGTAGATTTGCTGGTGTTAGTAGGCAGCCTCTATAATACATTATGCCATATTTATCATCAAAACAAATTACCCTATTGTCTGAATAGGTTTGCTGAATGTATTTACTCATCCCTTAATACGAGTACGATATGATAGAAAGCGGAGTTTAACATGCTTGAAATCAGAGTTTTCTTTCTCCTTGGCTGGTTGTCTAACTAAGGCTAAAGAACTCAGTCTGGCTTACAATTTACTCATAGATTAAGGAAGAATAACGGGATTAATTCCTTTCTACAGGGTAATAGTGCTCTGTGAAATGCAAACAGGATCGTCCTGGATTCGAACTCGTGACGCTGCATCCATTTCCTAAGCGGATAAACATTACAACACATCACATCCACAAAAAGGTTTATTGCATATATTTACCACCATGATCAGGATGTGACGCAAGGTCAGTCTTGTTCTCAGAGGCATACTGCTGGTTTAAATGGATAAGTTATTGCGTCCTTTTCCGGGACCATTAAACTGGCCTCGTGGGTTGGGTCTTTTGATAAAAATCGACAAATACAAGAAAGAAAAATTATTCACACTTTTAAAGAACATTTCAATGGACGAATGACACGAATGATTTCACTGAAAAATTCCAACAGAAAAAGTCCGGTGGGAACATATTGAATATTTGTCAATACGACGAGGAAAATATTCCGTTTCACTCAAGTTACCTCAATTCAAACCAACAACCATTCTGACGTTTCTAGATAGACACCATCGATTGTCTTTCTTTCTGGAGCCAAAAAAGAAAGAACAAGTTTTGTTGTTGTTGTTGTTATTTATTTATTTATTTTTTTGGTTTATTCTTAAGTAATGGTTTCCATCTTAAACTCATTATCGCTTTCTGTTAGGGCGGCAATAGCAGTTTTGAATCTAAATAGAATTGTTGCAACCTCTAGAGTCATCGGGGTCAGAAACCCCTAACTTCATCTCTTAAACAAATTACCGTTATAGAGTAATTTTCACCCTCCACGTCTAGTGGTCAAGCATTTGATTACCTGCAACACGGACACAACTAAGCAATATCTCATTTCATTAATATAATTATATATATGTATAATATAATTATCTACACAAACACACACACAGACATACATATGGGTTGGGTTTTATGGCATATCAAGACTTGTTGGTTATTTAATGCCAAATTCTGCTTATTCATATATTGAAAATTTATGATTTATAAACGTAGTTTGTGGATCACATTTATAAACAAGCCAAAGCTCATTTATTTTGCTCACTGTTTAATGGTTTCAAGTATTGGCATCTAACACAAAGGATTCTACTTAAAATTAATCAATTGTTTGCATACAGATAAATGATTAGAAGTATTGCTATCAACCACACGTAGGAAATGGACACGGCGACACGAGTTCAAATCCTGGACGAGACTGATTGCCTTGCACATAGTACTAATACCCTTGGGGAGGGTATGAATCCAATTATTCTCCCTCCAGCTATGGGTAAATAGTAGGACAAACAAGGTTTTCCTGTCTTGGTGAGAAAACCAGTCTAGGAGAAGGAAAACTCTGAATTCAAACCTGTTAAACTCCGCTTAAAAATTGACCTTGTGTCATATCCTGCCCGAGCGGAGGGGTTGGTAAATAGTATCAACCACACAAATAATTCTAAATATTATTTAAACACACACACACACACACATATATATATATACATATATATATATATATATATATATATATATATATATATATATATATATATATATATATATATATTGTCATCCACAGACAGACTGTTTCGTTCTATCAGAACTCTTCAGTGTGGCTAGACACGCAGGACGCTCGAAGCCGGGATCGAAACCCGTCAAACTTTACGTTAGATTAAGTCTCAGACCTCTCAGCCACCATGCAGACCACGTTGGCTAAGGGAATTTTTAAGGTATTTATTTAGCAACAGCAACTGTTTGTTTACATTTTTATACCCTATCGGCTACCAGAGTGCTCAATTCTTTCGAAGAGCTTTGCATTATGCGAGCGGCGGCCGACAATTCCTTTGCCAGAGTGCTCAACCCCCATGGGGGAGCGCGTATATATTGTCATCCACAGACAGACTGTTTCGTTCTATCAGAACTCTTCAGTGTGGCTAGACACGCAGGACGCTCGAAGCCGGGATCGTAGAGGTACATACGATAAGTTTCCAGACTTATTTTGTATGGGCACTTTTAATGATAGTACACACATGAAACTCTAGTCCCCTTCGAAATAATCTCTTCCGGTTGCAATGCATTTGCTGTACCGTTCCAACGACTTCTGGAAGGCCCCATTGAAGTCCTCTTGTGTGAGCGTGTCTATCACCTTCGTCACAGCCTCTTTCATCTCCTCAACGACAGCCTCTGAGCTTAGAGAATAACAAAAAGTCACAGGGAGCAAGGTCTGGATCATAGGGAGGGTGAGGAACTGTCTTGATGCACATCTTGCTCAAATAGTCTGTGACAAGGATGGAGTTGTGGACTGGTGTATTGTCCTGGTGGAAATGCCACTGAGCCAATTTGAAGAGTGCTGTCCTCTTCCCTAGGAATCTCTTCCTGAACTCCCTTAGAACCTCAACATAGTAACCCTAACCCTAACCCTTTGGCCAATCAACTCTGGTGTATTGACTCCCTTACTCCTCCTACACCTCTCATCATCCCTCACAGGCTTCTTGCCTTTTCTTAAGCCACTCAAAAACTGATGCTCGATTCATGCAAGATGGTCGAAAAACAGTCTGAAGCATTCTATACGTTTCTCTGGCATTTTTTCCAAGTTTAAAACAGAATCTTATTGTATATCGTCCTTCTAAAGTGTCAGATTGGATTTTTGAAATTCATCAGCTCTGACAATCAGGCTTCAGTAGGTTGCATTCGAACTCTTGCTGTAGCTGTTGATTTGAACCTGAAATCATAAAAATTACTCAGTCATCTCATAAGATGTATAGCAATAACATATTGAATTTTCAAGAGTCTACGATAATTTTAAATGTTCATACGAAAAAAGTGTCGAAACTTATCGTATGCACCTCGTATGTGGAAAGTTGGATGAATCAAACACTTAAATCCGGTTTACCTGCGTGAAACCGTTTTCTGACTTTTCTATCAAGAGCTTTCGACGAAATGAAATATGCCGAAACCCCTTTTCCGCTACACCTTTTCCCCTATTTCTTTCCCATCAGCTGACTGAAACTATTTCCATTTGCACAAAAAAAATCTTTAATGAAACATTTGACTTTTAACCCTCCCCCTCTTCCTGCGACACTTTTATCCTCCCCATCAGCTTATGATTTTCCTCATTTGCTTGTCAATAGAAAAACTCAGAAAAAGGTTTCAGTTTGAAAAAGTTTTTATGAATAAAAAAAAACGAAATATCACGCATCTAAATCAGATTAAAGTGTGTGATTTATCCAACTTTCCACATATTTTTATCATACAGTCAGATTCACCACAATCTATCATTTCAGCTCACACACACACACACACACACACACACACACACACACACACACACACACACACACACATATATATATATATATATATATATATGTTCCGTTAAAGACCACAGTTTGTTTTCTTTTTCAAAATCTTAAAATGAAAACGTTCGAGTCTTCTTGTTATTTTTCTTATCTGGATCAAGATGGTGAAGAAAGTACCCCACACTAGCCCAAGAGCTTTCGAAAATTTCGCTGGTCATCCTCAGGAGTTGTGTTAGGTTATTTGCAGCTGTGAGTTTTATTTATATTTATTTGGAGTGTTTTCTTTTCTTTTTCTTTTTTTTTTTAGATGGGTTGGCTCAATCTGCTTAAGTTGGCATTTAAGTTAGTTACTGGATGTGTTTAATATGTTGAATGCTGTTTTATTCATCGCAGTTTTTTTTTTATGTTCTAGTTATTGCATTGGAGATTTGTAAACGGTTTCGTTTTTTTTCTTTTTATATATGACCCAGACATATCTTGACCCGGACATAAAAAATAACAAGAAGGCTCAAACGTATTGACTTAAAAACATTGAAAAGAAAACAATCTGTGGTCTTCAGCAGAACATGTTTAGATAACGAGTTGCAGCATATAAATAAATAATTTGTAAACAAAAAATTTGTGCATAATCAGCCGCCAACACAGTTTGAAACTGTGTTATGACCCTGGTTAGTGGCTGATGAGGGCAGTTATTGCCCGTGCTTTCCCACGTTGTATGATAAATCTATATATATATATATATATATATATATAATTTGTAAAGAAATAATTTGTTGAAAATCAGCCGCTAACAGGGTTTGAAACTGTAATCACCCTGGTTTGCGGCTGATGAGGGCAGGATATCGCACGTGCATTCACACGTTGTATGATGAAAAATATATATATATATATAATTTGTAAACACATAATTTGAGGATAACCTGTTTAAACGAGTCTGAAATCATTTGTTTGGACACAGTAAAATGGTTTCAAGTATTCCAACGTAAAACTAACAATTTAATTTACCATCTGTTTACATAGAGTCAAACGATTAAACACTTGATTTGTAAGAGAATAGTTTATCCTATTTACCAACCTCTCCGCTCGGCAGGATATGACACAAGGTCAATTTTTAAGCGGAGTTTAACAGGTTTGAATTCAGAGTTTTCCTTCTCCTGGACTAGTTGCCTCACCAAGGCTGAAGAACCTAGTCTGTCCTACTATTTACCCATAGCTGGAGGGAGAATAATTGGATTCCTACCTTTCCCAAGGGTATCAGTGCTATGTGAAATTAAATTAGCCCGGTTCAGGATTTGAACTCGTGTCGCCGTGTCCATTTCCTACGACGATAACCATTACACCACAGGCACCTCCAAGTAGAATAAGAGAATAAGTAAGAGAATAGTTTATAGGTCGTTATATTTTTAAAAACTTATAGCTAATTTGCTTGCACACAGTTAAGTAGTTTAAGTATTACTGTTTAACCCCTATTATTCTAATCAACACAATTCATTTATTGCACACAGTCAAATAGTTTCAAGTATTGCAATGAAATACCAACAACTCGTTTCGCACACAGTTAATTAGTTTCAATTATTGCAATATAATACCAATGATTTACTTTTGGCTCACAGTTAAAAGGTTTCAGGCATTGTTATTCAATACAAACAATTCAACACAACATTAATCAGGAGCTGCAGAATATACCGACTGCAACTCTACAGAGGGGTAAGACTCTCCACTACGTGTGTCCTGGATATGCCACTAAGCAATCTGATGGTGAGGTTCCAGTAATGCTGCGGATTACCCCTGTAATACCATCGCTCGCTAGTCCACTCTGCCCTATCTATGGGTCAAATAGAACCAAAAAGTGAACTTACCATATATACCAACCCCTCCGCTTGAGCAGGATATGACACAAGGTCAATTTTTTAAACGGAGTTTAACAGGTTTGAATTCAGAGTTTTCCTTCTCCTAGACTAGTTGCCTCACCAAGGCTGAAGAATTAAGTCTGTCCTACTATTTACCCAGAGCTGTAGGGAGAATAATTGTATTCATAACTTTCCCAAGGGTATTAGTGCTATGTGAAATGCAATTAGCCTGGTCCAGGATTTAAAGTCGTGTCACCGTGTCCACTTCCGACGACGATAACCATTACACCACGGGCACCTCCACCAAAAAGTGTACTTACGCGAATCTGAATTGTTTGAAATAGAACTGTTTATATGAATAAAAATGGATTTGGCATTAAATAGTCTACAATGGTTGATATGCCATAAAACCAAGCCAAACCAAATGATCATTACCACTTTTGTTTGCACACTGTTAAATGGTGTAACACGATGAAACGCTAGCAATTCACTTTAACCTCAGTCATTTCTTTGCACAGTTAAATGATCAAAAAGTTTTATTTGACCCAGAGATGAGACTAACGAGTACTACTACTGTGAGTCAGTATAGAGCTCGGTATAATGGCAATGAAGGGGTATTCCATATTCCTAAAGCCGAGGACAGGAGCCTTACCATGAGATTGTTTTTTGTTTGTTTTTTTTTTTGTCATATCCAGGGCACTTCTTTTTTACGGATGGGTGGTCTTCTTCTACAGAGATGCTGCTGGCGTATTCTGCAGCACATCCAACTTACAATAATTACGAACGTGTGCTGCATAAAAAGCGCGGACTCAGAATCAGTTATTCATTAATTATTTTTTGTCATGACTCATTAAGCATCTCCACCTTTTCTATTTTCTAACGAAATGCTAAAAAAAAAGAATATTTACATAGAACATTTAGATTATTAATACAAAGTCACTTTACAGATCAATTTATCCGATAGTTCGCAAAAATCCCCTCTTAAATTCTTATTCTGATCACTTTTACGGAAACCATCCAATTCAATCTTTTTTTTTTTTTTACACTGGTGCCAATTCAAACTGATTAGAAATTTGTTCCCAAAATAAAAATTAAAAATTCCCATTGGTTAATAGATTTAGTCTGTCTTGATTTCAATACAGTCGGCTGGAGCTAAAGAATACACCACAGTAGAGGGGTAAGACTCCTAACGAAGGAGTGTTCTAGATATGACATTAACTCATTTAGTGGCGTGGCTTCAGTCGTGGAACTTTGAGGAAGCTTGAGTACCCCTTTATTGCCATTAATCCTTGGCCCACTCTGACCCGGAGTGGTAACACCTGTCAAATAGAACTATTTGACATTAAACTTTGGGCAAGAAATGATTTACGTTAAATCGAATTGTTAGAAATAGAATTGTTTCATCATTTAATTGTATGTGAACAAATGACAGATGTTTGATTGAATTGTTAGTGATTCATAGAAATACTTGAAAGGATTTAACTGTGCTCAAAAAATGAACTAATGCTCGTTTAAAAATGTTTACAAGAAAATGTGTTTACAAATCATGTTTTCTATATATAAGTATGAAGAGGATTTGGCATGGTTGATATGCCATAAAACCAAACCAAACGGTATTGATTTCTACCTTGAGGCGATATAGGGAAAAAAAACTACTATTATTAACGGCAATGGCCCAGCGGTTAGAGTGTTCGCCAATGGCCCGGGAGACCTGGGTTCAATCCCAGGTCGAGTCATACCAAAGACTTTAAAAATGGAACTTGATACCACCTTGCTTAACACTCAGCATTATAAGGTACGGTTCAAGGGTAAAGTGGAGCAATCCTGGGAATGGAGTAGCGCCCTCCCCTACACCTTGGTGTAGTAGCTATCGAAAAGGGAGCCTTCGGGTCACCCTCAACTATGGTCGCTAACTTTACTTACTTATTAGAAATTCGAAAAAACTACCATAATTAGAAATTCGAAAAAAAAAGAAAAAGAAAAAGAAAAAAAGGAGGTGCCCGTGGTGTAATGGTTAGCGTCGTAGGAAACGGACACAGCGACACGTGTTCAAATCCTGGACGAGACTGATTGCATTTCACATAGCACTAATACCCTTGGGAAAGGTATGAATCCAATTATTCTCCCTCCAGCTGTGGGTAAATAGTTGGACAGACTGGGTTCTTCAGCCTTGGAGAGGCAACTAGTCTAGGAGAAGGAAAACTCTGAATTCAAACCTGTTAAACTCCGCTTAAAAAATGACCTTGTGTCATATCCTGCCCGAGCGGAGGGGTTGGTAAATATGATAATTAGAAATTCGATTGATTATTTTAAAAGTTACAATTAGATCACTTCTCGTTCTTCTTTCTAGAAATGTAGGTAATCCTATTTTCTCTAATCTCTCCCAGTAACTGTAATCTTTTACTCGTTTTATAACTTTTATTACTCTTTTTCGAATATCTTTCAATCTCAACATTACAGCCCAATTTCCAAATCTCGACATTAGAGAAGATACTAGAAGCCTCTAGATAAATAGTCTTAAAGGACAAAGGGTAAAGGATGAAGGATTGAGTGTCCGTTGTGAATTTAACATGTAATGTTCATTTGAAAAATTGTACTGAAAACCAAACAGCTGTCATGAACTATAAAACAAAACAGAGGGATTCCAATGGTCCGGGAGCTTGGGTTTAATCCCAGGTCGCGTCACGCAAAAAACTTTAAAATTGATACTTGATACCTCCTCGCTTAACACTCATCAATATAAGGTATGTATCAAGGGTAAAGTGGAGCAATCCAGGGAAAGGAGTTGCGCCCTCCCCTACACCCCTTTGTAGTAGTTACTGAAAAGAGAGCCTTCTGGTCGCCCTCGACTACTGTCGCCAACTTTTCTTACTTACATAGATAGACAGAAAGATATATAGAAAGAAATAGTATGGTAAGACATACGTTCTATTCATTACAATACACTTAAGACGTGTGCATTAAAGTTCACCTAAAGATTGGATTCGCGAAACTCAGATTCGGGAGAGAATTTGGTTTGTAGTTTTCACGATTGAAATATTGTAATCTTGCTCTGCATTCTTGCGCATAATGTACTAAATCTTAGGGATTCTGACGGTTTTCGAAGAAAAATATTAATTTTATTTCATATATATCATCATCATTATGTTGTGCCATCAGTATGGATATCCCTGACTCTCTCTCTCTCGCCACACATCCCTATCATCAGTATCGATTTGACCGCTGCCTGGAAGAAACGGCGTTTCGGCTTGGTCAGGTGTATTTGCCAGTATCGCTATGTCATTGGCGTAGTCGGTGTCGGTAATTGTTTTTGCGAGGTACCTTCTGCTTCTTTTCTTCGTCAGCTCGAAGCCATTCTCTCTGATTTTGTCAATCGATGTTCTAAGTACGTAATCTAGACAAATGATAAAGAGCTACGGAGCCAGCGGAGCCAGCGTGTCCCCTTGTAGTACTCCTGACGGTTTTCGAAGAAAAATATTAATTTTATTTCATATATATATCATCATCATTATGTTGTGCCATCAGTATGGATATCCCTGACTCTCTCTCGCCACACATCCCTATCATCATTTGCTTCCGGTAAGTCTTAAGGGCAACATTCCATTTCGGCACAGAGCTGCTGAATGTAGGTTCGTGCTGGTCGTTCTGCCTTTGCTCAGCAATGTGAAGGAGTCCACAGAAGTACATCCATTATGAGCACGTCCCGACTTCTCCAGCGGTGTCCCGCATGTCTGGTTTGTCTAATTTTGATAGTTTTCGTGATGGGTGGTAAGTGGCCGTACTGCTGCCTCCAGGACTTGTTCAATATTGCTAGCAGCACTCTTGTGTAGTTGCCGTAATGCTTTTTATCCATACGTTTAGTTAGCGTTCATATCATCATCATCATCATCATATCGTTCTGGTAGCACGGATATCCCTGACCCTCTCTCGCCACTCCTCCCTATCGTTCATTGCCCTAGGCAGGTCTTCAGGACAACATCCCGTATCCTCACATAGCTGCTGAATGTATGTTCGTGCTGGTCGTCCTGCTTTTGGACGGCCATGTGTGGGGGTCCATAAGAGTACATCTCTTATGAGTTCGTCCCTGCTTCTCCAGCAGTGTCCTGGATGTCTGGTTCGTCTAACTTGAATAGTTTTCGTGATAGGAGGCAGGTGGCCGTACAGTTGGTGTCTTGTGGGGTGTTGCCGCCAGGACTTGTTCAAGATTGCTCGCAGCATTCTTGTGTAATTGCCGTCTAGCTTCTTCTCCAGCCGTTTTGTTAGAGTCCATGTAGTGCACCCATATAGTAGTATCGATGTGACCGCTGCCTGGAAGAAACTGCGTTTCATTTTATCGGTTAGGTCTGATTTCCATATAATCGATAGCCTATTGATAACTGTCCATGCTTTCGTTAACCTCGTTTCGATGTCCTTTTCGGTTGATGCGACGCTGCTTCCTATGTAAGTGAATTTGTCTACTAGTTTAAGAGGGGTTCCGTCTAGAGTGGAGATGTCTTCCGTTTGATTATAGCTCATATATTCCGTTTTGTATGCATTAACATAGAGGCCTATGCCTGCGGCTGCTCGTTCCAAGCTATGCAGTAGCGTTTCGGCTTGGTCAGGTGTATTTGCCAGTATCGCTATGTCATCGGCGTAGTCGGCGTAATTGTTTTTGCGGGGTACCTTCTGCTACTTTTCTTCGTCAGCTCGAAGCCATTCTCTCTGATTTTGTCAATCGATGTTCTAAGTACGTAGTCTAGACAAATGATAAAGAGGTACGGGGCCAGCGTGTCCCCTTGTAGTACTCCTGCTACAATGTCGAAGTATTCTGTGTCTCCATCTGGTGATCGTACTTTTACTTTGGTATTTCTATAGAGAATCGTTATTGCTGCTACGGTTTCTTTAGGTATGCCGGACGCTAGTAGGATTTCTTCCATCTTTCCTCTGTGAATGGAATCGAAGGCCTTGGTAAAGTCGTCAAATATTAATGTCGCTTGTAGGTTTTTTGCCCGTACACCTTCAAGGATTCTACGGATGGTTAATATTTGTGAGGTCGTCGATCTATTTCTTCTGAAGCCATTTTGGTTTTTCCTAAGTATGTTGTCTATTTTGGGTTCTATGCGGTTTCGTAGTAGGGCATTGTAGATTTTGGCAGCTATGGATGTAAGTGTTATGCCTCGGTAGTTTTTGGCTAATCCGAGGTCCCCTTTTTAGGGAAGGGGAGTACGCATCCCTTCATCCATCTATCTATCGGATTTTGATTGTATACTGCGTTGCATTGTCTGGGCAGTATGTCGTCGAGTGCATCCATATAGCAGTATAGACACGACCGCTGTTGGTAGAAACTGCGTTTCATTTTATCGGTCAGGTCTGACTTCCATATGACCAAAAGCCTATAGATAGCTGTCAATGCCTTTGCTGGTTGAATTTCATATATATATATATATATATATTCGAAAATAGAATGCAGGTAAGAAAAATGCAAAAAATGCCTCGATGCTACCATGGCTTGATTTGTATTTTTCTGGTTATCTATATATATATATCATAAGATTCCTGAAGAAAGTTAAATACACAAGAAACACATTTTGAAGAAAGAAAATAAATAAATATCTTAGAAAATAAATCTCTTTGTGGACTTATTCATTTACAAGTATATATATATATATATATATATAGCATGGATACTTATCCCTGAGCACTGATTTCATGCCGTCCCTACACGGCAATTATTCGATAGAAAAAGTATTTTCTGCCGAATGATTTGCCGTGTAGGGACGATTGCCAGGTAAAGACGGCATAAAACCAGACCTCGCAGACAAGCTTCCATGTTATTAAATATAAATAAAAAATAATATATTTTATTATATAACACTCTCCAAATTATACCACATTTAGTCATCCACTAACCCACCAAGTGAGATAGTGACAATCATAAACTGTTGTAATATATATATATATAGTGCAATGAGAAGGAAACTCAAAACGTTTTAGTAGTCATTATAAATTTATTTCGCCGGAGAATATTATTATACTTTCCGTCTCATTTGATGACTTTTTACATATTAGACTTGAGGTTGCGGAATAGCAAATGTAGAATTACAGTTCATATGTGTACGAGGAGAAAAAAAATCGCAGAGGAGGTCAAAATAATAGGTGTTAGTAACATTAAGAAACAGGATATTTCTGTAGGTCAACACATCCACATAGAGCTCTCACATAGATTTAAATGATATTCGTCATATATTCTATATAAGAATAATTCACACCCACCGTCTTCAGACGCTGACTGGATATTACTAATATATATATATATATATATATATATATATATATATATATATATATATATATCCTTATTTCTTATGGCCGGTTAGTTGGGGCTGTAACATACACCAACTGTAAGACGCCCCCCCATGAGTGTCCTGATATGACACTAAACAATCTGATGGTGACGTTCCAGTAATGCTGGAGCTTTGGGGAATGTGGAGTATCCCTTCATTGCTATTGCTCCCTAGTCAACTCTTGCCCGGAGTGGCAGCACTTGATAGGGTCCTATCTATGGGTTAAATAGAACTAAACTACGTACTTATGCTAAACTGAATTGTTTGAAATAAAATTGTTTTTACATTTAACTGTGTGTGGACAAAAGGCATACTGATACTGAACTGAATTGTTTGAATTAGAACTGTTTGACTAAACTGAATAGCTTGAAATAGAAATGTTTTTTGACAGTTGAACTGTGTACTTACGCTAAACTGAATTATTTGAAATAGAACTGGCTATTTGTATTAAAATTGATTTGGCGTTAAATAACCTACAAAGGTTGATATGCCATAAAAGCAACCGTCCGACCAACCAACCAACCAACCATCTTTCTAATCTTTCCTTTTTTCATCCTTTCGTCCGACATACTTTCGTATTTCTTTTATTTTCCCGTTCTGATTTTGTTTCTTGTTTTTCTTTCCTTTCCTTCTTCTCTCCATTCTTACTCCCTTCTAACATACCTTTTTCTTTCTTCCATTTTTTGGTCTTTCCCTCCTTTCCTTTCTTCTTTGCTTCATTTTTCTCTTCCTTCCTTCCTTCTTTCCTCCTCCCATGCCTCTTTTTTCCTCTCTTATCCTATCCTCAGTCTTTACTTTCTTTATTCTTCCTCTTTCTTTCCTTCCATATTCCTAATATTTCTCTTTCTTTATTTCCTTCCTTTATTCCTTTGTCTCCCTATTTTTCTTTTTCTCTACGTCCATTCTTATAAATTTTCTTTCTTTTTCCATCCTTCCTACCACGCTCCTTCATTCATTTCTCCTTCCTTTTTTCTTTCTTCATCCTTTCTCTCCTTCCTTTCAACATACATTTGTATTTCCTTCTTTTTTCTTCCTTTTCGTCATTCATTCATTCCTTTCTAACTTCATTTCTTTCTTTCTTTTCCTAGCTTGCTTTTTTTCTTCCTTTTTTCCTTCTGTCCGGCCTTCTCTTCTTTCTTTTTCCGTCTTCCCTACTATGCATCCTTCATTCTTCTATCCTTCCTTTTTTCCTTCTTTCTTTTCTTGCTTTAGTTTTCTTCGTTTGTTTCTTCCTTATTTCCTTCCTTCCTTCCTTCCTTTTGACATATATTTGTCCTTTCTTCTTTTTTTCTTTCTTTCCAACATTCATTTTTTCCTTCCTTCCTTTCTTTTTTCTTTTCTCACCAGTTTTTTTTCTTTTCTTTCCTTTTATCCCTCCTCCCTAACATCCGTCTTTCCTTATTTTCTCATTCGTTTTTCTTCCTTCTTTTCTTCTTTCCTCTCTGCCTTCTCCCTGCCTTGACATGCTCTTGTGTTTCCTTCTTTTCGTCCTTTCATTCTCATTATCTTTCTTCTTTTAATCTTTTCTTCCCCGACTTTCTTCTATTTCTCTCCTTTCCGCTTATTTTCTCTACTTCGTTCTTTTATTTCCTCCTTTTTGTTTTTCCTTTCTTCCTTTCTTAAGACCAGTTGTGATTCTCTTCCTACAATCTCCATAAACCCAAACTCCTCCACCAATCAACCTCCTCACTTCATCCCTTGCCCTTTGCCCATTTCTCCCCCAATGTGCACCACCGCCAACCAGATGTCTCCTGCAGTTTGCAAGTTGATGTAAGAGATATGCAATCTTCGTCGCAATGTCCATCAGAGTACGCCCAGGACAGGTCCCAACGCCCACTCTCACCCCTGAGTCATAAAGGGGAACCTGATACCCCGACTGCATTCAACATGGATGTAAAACCTGATCCCAGCCAAGTGAGACAGAAGGGAAGGGCGTAGTTAAATTTCCCTTGACCCCTAAGCTACATTCCTATGAGCACTTTTAAAAACACTCCTGTACCTACTACTACCGCCACCAGTTTGTCACTAACACTGTCATCATCATTATCATTATCAACGGCGAAAAAAGCAGCAGCGGCAGCAACAACAACAACAACAACTGCATTATTAACATCATCATTAGCAATAACAGCAACAGTTGTTCAGTCACAATCATCATTGTCGTGATCATCACCATTAATAATAACAGAAGCGTCAACAGCAACAACAATAGTGTCGACAGTAGCAACAATAAAAACAACAACAACAACAACCCCCTTATTCCTATCATTCTCACCGTTATCTTCAGTGTTATGTAAAGTATTCCCACCACCACCATTGCTCTAACCAAAGTTTCGGGGCTTTTGACAGGTGACGTTATAGATCACTTCGACTGAAACTGTACCAATCCGAAAGTTTGTGTTTTAGGTTTTAGCAGTCACATTTCTTGAGTACCACAGAAAGGAACTTCTTTTTTTTTAAAATTATTTATTCATTTTTACTTTTGTGACGGAGAAATTTAACGTTTTAGAAGATTCCTTTTAGAGACTTTGACATAACTTTTCATCATCATCAAGTCTTACCGCCAGCACGGATATCCCTGACCCTCTCTCGCCACTTCTCCCTATCATTCATCGCTTTTGGCAGGTCTTCAGGGTTACATCCCGTATCCTCACATAACTGCTGTTCGAGCTGGTCGTCCTGCTTTTGCTTGGCCATATGCGGGGGTCCATAGGAGTACATCACTGATGAGTTCGTCCTTGCTTCTCCAGCAGTGTCCTGCGTGTCTGGTTCGTCTAACTTGTATAGTTTTCGTGATAGGAGGCAATTGGCCGTATAGTTGGTGTCTTGTGGGGTGTTGACGGCAGGACTTGTTCAATATTGCTCTCAACATTCTTGTGTAATTACCGTCTAGTTTCTTCTTCAGCCGTTTAGTTAGCGTCCAAGTAGTGCATCTATATAGTAGTATCGGTACAACCGCTGCCTGGAGGTGCAAATACTCGCCTATTCTCTATGAAAGATGGTTTGGACACTCACTGACATATCTGACCGGATTTATTGAGAATGATAAATGTGAGAACCGAACTGAAAAAGTGATTTTTCTTTTTTCTTTTTTTCTTTTTTTTTTTGTTTGGGAAAATCGACAACATTTGCGAGAGACAAGCAACGTTACATCATCATCATCATCATCACTAATAATTATAATAAAAGCAACGATAGCTTCATAATAATCATCAAGATTATCTTGAAAGATTTCAATAAGATCCAGACATTTATTAATCTTTTTATTTTCTTTTTTTTTCCGTTTTTGATCAGCTGGAACAAGAAATTCTACGAGATTTTTTTATTTTGTTAATTAGCCTGGAAATTCAGGAATGTGGAGTACCCCTTTATTGTCATTACTCCAAGGCCCACCCTGACCCGGATTGTTAGTACCTGTTTGCGTTCCATTAAAAAATCAAGCAGAACTTGATTTGGATCGGCTTGATTTTATGGCATATCAATCATTTTAGGTTAATGCCAAATCTTTTTTATACATATATATTAAATATATAATTGATATTTTTAACGAGCTCACTCTTTCCATATAGTTTAATGGTTTCACTTTTTTTGATCTAATATGAATACATAGTTGAATGTAAAAACAGTTCTGCTACAAACAATTCAGTTTAGTATGTTAACAAAATTAATTGGTTCCGCGTATTGCTATGTATCACTCGCAATTGAATAAAACATCATTTATTTGTTAACACACCGTTAAATGATCAAAGCGTTCTATTTCAAACAATTCATTCTAGCATAAGTACACAGTTAAATGTCAGACAGTTCTATTTAACCCATAGATAAGACCATATGAGATGTTACCACTCCCGGCCAGAGTGGACCTGAGAGCGATGGCAATAAAGAAGAACTCTGCATTCCCGAAAACTCCAGCATTACCGTCAGATTGTTTAGTGTTATGTCAGGACACTCGTTGGAGGAGTTTTACTCCTCTGCAGAGATGTAGTCGGTGTATTCTACAGCTCCAATCGACTAGGCTTTCAAGTAGAACTGTTTAATCACTACTAAGGATTATTAATATTTGAGACCATATAGCTCAGTGCAAATTATTTATAATACATGGTATAGTTGGTTGGTTGGTTTTTATAGCATATCAACCCTTCATTTATAGCATATCAACCCTTCATTTATAGGTTATTTAATGCGAAATCAAGGTTATATACTTATACTTATATACATATACTTATATTAAATAAGTATGATGTCTGAACAATTATTGCGTTGGCAACATTTTAAACAAGCAAAAATTCATTTTCAAACACATACCTTAATGGTTTCAAATATTACAATCTAAAACGAATAATTCTTTTTAGTATTAATCATCTGTGTGTATACAGTCATATGGTTTCAAGTATTGCTATTTAACACAAATAATTATATTCAACATTACTCATTAATTTGCTCACAGTTAAATAATCCTATTTGATCTGTGGCTGTAACTCAGCAGGTTCTACCACTCCGGGTCAGAGTAACCCCGAGAGTAATTGTAATGAAGGGATACTTCTTTTTCTCCAAAGCTATAGGGTTCGAGCCTCACCATTAGATGCAGTTTAGTGCTATATACAAGACACTAGTTTTCTTTGACCCATAGATAAAACACTAAATTGTACTAACAATCCGGGTCAGGGTTGGTCTGGAAGTAATGGCAACGAAGAAGTACTCCACATTTTTCAAATTTCCAGGACTGGAGCCTCACCATCAAGTCATTTAGTTTCATATCCAGAACCATCATTGAGGAGTGATCTTACACTTTTGCAGAGATGCAATCGCCTTATTCAACAGCCTCAACTGACTGGACTGTACATAGAAATATTTGATAAATTTAGTGTTAGATAATAATGCTTGTAACTATTTAAATGTTTACTAACAAAGGAATAATATTGAATAGAATTATGACTTGTTGATCGAAATACTTCCAGTCACTTAAGTGTGTGCAGGGCCAATGATTAAAAGTAAATAAAATTATTAGAATTAGATTGTAATAAGTGCGTGAAGACGAATGATTAAATGTAAGTGTAAGATTGTAATACTTGTAACTATTTGACTGTATACAAACAAATGATTAATATTAATCCAAATTATTTACACGTATGTTAGATCGTAATACCTGTAGCCATTTAACTGTATGAGGAAAAATTATTAATTGTAAATAGAAATGTTAGTGTTTGTAATAAGTTAAACCATTTAATGCCGTGCTAATAATCTAGCTCAAACAACTCGTTTAGAAATAAGGTTTCGTGTACACTCTTGTTTGTGAAATAATGCTTAAACTATGCGTTTTAAATGTAAAGACACGCTTACTCTACTATAAAGCCAAATTGATGTTAGTCTTTCAAAAGGTCACCGAACAAGGCAGAATGTTTTTGAATCTCTTCTATAATATAATTTAAAAATTCGTAAAGAAAGCCCTAAGAGTAGTTTAGAAGAAAAAGAAAAAGCCTAAAACACCTAATGCTAACACACACCCACCCAAGAGAAAGGGAAAAAAAAATGAAATGAATATCCCCCCCCCCAGTAGACCGCCTCCAAAACTACCTAAAATTCAGTAGTAAATAAAAGTCAAAACGAAGAAGAAGCATTTGAACTCAGGAGCCTGCTGTAAGAAATATATCAATATTGGTCAGTATGTCTTTAAGTCCTATCAATTTAAAATGCTGAATTTTACAAAATGTTATGCTGTATTTTGTTTGTGAAATAATGCTTAAACTATGCGTTTTAAATGTAAAGACACACTTACTCTACTATAAAGCCAAATTGATGTTAGTCTTTCAAAATGTCACCGAACAAGGCAGAATGTTTTTGAATCTCTTCTATAATATAATTTAAAAATTCGTAAAGAAAGCCCTAAGAGTAGTTTAGAAGAAAAAGAAAAAGCCTAAAACACCTAATGCTACCACAGGCCCCTCCCCCCCCCCCAAAGAGAAAGGGAAAAAAAAATTTTAAGCTCTATAATTCCTGAAGCCTGCTAGGTTCCCAACGGTAGTATTAAAAAAAAAGCCTAGGAAAAGTCCCAATACAGCAAAAAAAAAAAAAAAAGCAAAAGTCAGTACCAGTGAAAGTCAGACGAAAGTACCTTAATCTTGGACTTTAAGTAAGTTAAAACTTAAGAAAACTTAAACCAAAATTACCCCCTTTTTTTTGCGTACACATGGGAAGCAGCATGATGTACGTAAAGGTATTTGAATAAACCCATGGACGACCAAACTCAATACCTAAACGGGTCCTGGACGTGAGTTTGACGACTTTACGCTCAGGATCGTTAGCTCGATCGGGGAACTACTGCTGCTCCTCTATAAGAGTGGCTTCTATAGAAGAGAATAAAACAGCCATCGAAAGATAACCATGACCCACACTCAAACCACATACACAAACCGCATCGCTCTTCGCGCGGGTAAAAAAGGGGCGCGTCCTGCTGAGGTTGGAGCCCTGGCCTCAGTGTTCGAAAAATCAGCTCAAACAATCAAAACTACTAAAATGCAAGCAAACACTACAAATAGCCACATTTAACGTAAGAACCTTAAATAGAATAGCACAACTCCCAGAGCTAATCGCATCGGCCGAAGAACATAAGATAGACATGATATGCATACAAGAACACAGATACACGCACACCGAAGATATCAAATATCACGAAACTGGCAATGGCTGGTCGCTCGCCACTGTATCCGCATGGAAAAACTCTGTCAACGCCGCAGTAGGAGGGGTAGGATTACTTATAGGACCTAGAGCACTAAAAACGCTTAATTGCATAGAGAAAATACAACCTAGAATGATGGCAGCTACATTTAACGGAAACCCCAGAGCAACAATCATCTCATGCTACAGCCCCACCAATGTTAGTGAAGAAAATGAACTAGTCACCTTCTACGATGAGTTATCCTCGTTAGTGCGTAGCATCCCGAAACACAACATGTTAGTCATTGGCGGAGACATAAATGCCCAAATCGGGAAAAACGGAAACAACAAATACAGCCTCCACAACACGTCAAATAGGAATGGGCAACATCTAACAGATTTCATGATAGAAAATAGATTAGCATGCCTCAATACAAACTACCAAAAAAGAGAGGGCAAACTATGGACATACACGTACGCAAACAATACTAAAGCTCAGATACACTACGTCCTTATAAACAAGAAATGGAAAAATAGTGCATTGAATTGCGAGGCATACTCCTCTTTTGAGGGTGTGTCCACCGATCACCGAATAGTCACGGCGAAAATACGGTTAAGCCTACGAAAAAACGCCAAACGAACAGCGACCACCAAACACTATGACTGAGCCCTATTAAACAACAAAGATATAAGAGATAAATACGTATTAGAATTAAGAAACAGATTCGAAACACTACAAGAAAAGACGGAAAAAAGTACACCAAACGACGAATATGAAAATCTCGTCAATGCACACCTCGAGGCAGCAGCAAAATACATTCCAACAAAACTTAAAACTAAATATAGAGTCCCATGGGAAACTTTAGCGGTGAGAGAAAAACGTGCACTAGTGAAAACTGCCTCCAAAAACTATCGAAAAAACCCAACAAACACAAATGCCTTCAAACTAAAAACGGCAAAATATCAATTAGCAGGCATATATATAAAGGAACAAACAGAATACATTCAAAATCAGATAGATAAGATTAGAGACTCGGTGGAAGATAGACAATCTAGAATAGCCTGGCAAACAATAAACGAAGTGAGCAGAAGAAAGAACACAGCCAAAGCAAAACTTAAAGCAGCAAACCAACAAGAAAGAATAAAACTGTGGAAACAGCACTTCGAAAACTTACTTGGAAACCCACCAAAAATAACACATGAACCAATCAGCAGAATAATTAGCAAACAATTAGACATTAAACTAGGACCGTTCACACAAAAAGAACTCGACTCGGTTCTCAGAAAAATTAATAATAGGAAAGCTGCAGGGCTGGACGAAATTCCCCCGGAAGTATGGTAGACCAGACAATTCGACGACATACTGCTCCGCCACTGCAACGCAGTATACAATCAAAATCCGATAGATAGATGGATGAAGGGATGCATACTCCCCTTCCCTTAAAAGGGGACCTCGGATTAGGCAAAAACTACCGAGGCATAACACTTACATCCATAGCTGCCAAAATCTACAATGCCCTACTACGAAACCGAACAGAACCCAAAATCGACAACATACTTAGAAAAAACCAAAATGGCTTCCGAAGAAATACATCGCCGACCTCACAAATATTAACCATCCGCAGAATCCTTGAAGGTGTACGGGCAAAAAACCTACAAGCGACATTAATATTTGACGACTTTACCAAGGATTTCGATTCCATTCACAGAGGAATGATGGAACAAATCCTACTAGCGTACGGCATACCTAAAGAAACCGTAGCGGCAATAACGATTCTCTATAGAAACACTAAAGTAAAAGTACGATCACCGGATGGAGACACAGAATATTTTGACATTGTAGCAGGAGTACTACAAGGGGACACGCTGGCGCCGTACCTCTTTATCATTTGTCTAGACTACGTACTTAGAACATCGATTGACAAAATCAAAGAGAATGGCTTCGAACTGACAAAGAAAAGAAGCAGAAGGTACCCCGCAACAATTACCGACGCCGACTACGCCGATGACATAGCGATACTGGCAAATACACCTGACCAAGCCGAAACACTTCTGCATAGTTTGGAACGAGCTGCAGCAAGCATAGGCCTCTATGTTAATGCACACAAAATGGAATATATGTGCTATAACCAAACGGGGGACATCTCCACTCTAGAAGGAACCCCTCTTAAACTAGTAGACAAATTCACGTACCTCGGAAGCAGCGTCGAATCAACCGAAAAGGACATCAAAACGAGGTTAACGAAGGCATGGATCGCTATCAATAGGCTATCGATTATATGGAAATCAGACCTAACCGATAAAATGAAACGCAGTTTCTTCCAGGCAGCGGTCACATCGATACTGCTATATGGATGCACTACATGGACGCTAGCAAAACGGCTGGAGAAGAAGCTAGATGGCAATCACACAAGAATGCTGCGTGCAATCCTGAACAAGTCCTGGCAGCAACACCCCACAAGACACCAACTGTACGGCCACCTGCCCCCTATCACGAAAACTATTCAAGTTAGACGAACCAGACATGCAGGACACTGCTGGAGAAGCAGAGATGAACTCATAAGAAATGTACTCTTATGGATCCCCACACATGGCCGCGCAAAAGCAGGACGACCAGCACGAACGTACATTCAGCAGCTATGTGAGGATATGGGATGTTGTCCTGAAGACCTACCTAGGGCGATGAACGATAGGGAGGAGTGGCGAGAGAGGGTCAGGGATATCCGTGCTACCAGCGTGATATGATGATGATGATGATATATATATATAATTTTTGCCGTAGGTTCAAAGAAAGAATGAAAATATTTTAAAATGTGTAGGTCCACGAAGAGATTTGTATTTTTTAGGATTTACGAGGATCATTAAAAAAGGTTTACAGACGTTTTTCGTATGGGCACTTTTGTTGATAGTACACACATGAAACTTTCTCTCTCTATATATATATATAAACTAGATGGCAATTACACAAGAATGCTGCGTGCAATCCTCAACAAGTCCTGGCAGCAACACCCCACAAGACACCAACTGTACGGCCACCTGCCCCCTATCACGAAAACTATTCAAGTTAGGCGAACCAGACATGCAGGACATTGCTGGAGAAGCAGAGATGAACTCATAAGAGATGAACTCTTATGGATCCCCACACACGCAAAAGCAGGACGACCAGCACGAACGTACATTCAGCAGCTATGTGAGGATACAGGTTGTTGTCCTGAAGACCTGCCTAGGGCGATGAACGATAGGGGGGAGTGGCGAGAGAGGGTCAGGGTTATCCCTGCTGCCAGCACGATATGATGATGATGATGATATATATATATATATATATATATATATATATATATATATATGAGGTGCATACGATGAGTTTCCAGACTTTTTTTCGTATTGGCACTTTTATTGAGAGAACACACATGAAACTTTAGTGCCCTTCTAAGTAATCTCCTTCGGCTGCAATGCACTTGTTCTATCGTTCCAACAACTTCGGCAAGGCCCCATGGAAGTCCTCTTGTGTGAGCGTGTCAATAACCTTCGTCAAAGCCTCTTTCATCACATCAATTGTCTCATAACGACAGCCTCTGAGCTTGGGGAATAACCAAAGTCACAGAGAGTAAGGTCTGGGCTATAGGAAGGGTGAGGAACTGTGTTGAAGCCCATCTTGCTCAAATAGTCTATGACAAGGATGGAGTTGTGGACTGGTGCATTGTCCTGGTAGAAATGCCGCTGAGCCGATTGGAAGAATGCTGGCCTCTTCCGACGGAATCTCTTCCTGAACTCCCTTAAAACCTCAACATAGTAACCCTAAACCTAACCCTTTGGCTAATCAACTCTGGTTTATGGACTTCCTTACTCCTCCCACACCTCTCATCATCCCTCACATACTCCCTGCCTTCCTTGAATCTTTTAAGCCACTCAAAAACTGAGGCTGGACTCATGCAAGATGGTCGAAAAGCAGTCTGAAGCATTCTATACGTTTCTCTGGCATTTTTCCAAGTTTAGAATAGAATTTTATTGCATATCGTTCTTCTAAAGTGTCCTCGCGTCCAGATTGGATTTTTTAAATTCACCAGCTGTGACAATCAGACTTTAGTTGGGTGTATTCCAATTCCTGTTGTAGCTGTTCATTTGAATCTGGAATCATAAAAATCGGTCCGTCATCTCAAACGATGTATAGCAAAAACATACTGAATTTTAAGAGTCTATGACAATTTTAAATGCCAGTACAAAAAGTCTGGAAACTTATTGAATGCACCACGTATTTATTTGTTTTCTTTTTACAAACATGTGAGGGTGTCCTCGTGTTGTAATGGTTAAAGCTATGGACTGTGGAATCGCAGTAAGCGAGTTCGTACTCCAGTCGCGCTATTAAGTTCACTTTCGAGCAAATACCCCCGGAAAAGGTATGAACCCCCTAATCCTCCCAGCTATGGGTTAAATAGTACCACTACTTTTCTTCTCGGAGAATAAATTTGGCATTAAATAACGTACAAAGGTTGATATGCCATTAAACAACAAAACAAAAAAAAAAAAACAAACATGTATGTTTCCTGGTTGATGCTGTCATCAAAGAACATATATGGCACAAAGGTATATATATATAAATATATATATATACAAGACTTGGCATTAAATAAACCACATCAACCAACCAAATCTCTAGTTAATTAATCTTAGGCCTGGTTTCCTATGCGGAATTCGGTGATTCATTTGTATTTCAAAGGCTCAGAATTTCATGAGACTCTTTTTCTCGGACAAATACTGGTTTATGGACATACCATTTGTCACAATGGCCAAACTTTTGCCTTTTTTACAGGAGTTTAGGAAACAGAACAGAAAGTCTTTAACTTTTATTTCTCTTTAGAGGTCCGGGGACCAGTATGCTTCAGTAAGAACGTGCTTGTTATTTTATTCTTACATAGGTTAAGCCCGTTCCTTCAAGACTGAACGCCGAATTGGATATATTAAAATATGTATTTAGTTCCAAATCTAGTGTGGGCATAGTATCCAAGGTTGCTTCTTTGCAGCCTTTCCGGAGACTTTCACTAAACACAGCCTTTTGCCTCATCCCTCGTGGTCCAACATCTTCTTCACAAGTTTCGTCATCCCAGGCGTTCTTCTCTTGGTCAAACTGACGTGCAAATCAAACCTGTGGGTATATTCCCTGTATTGTAGTGAGTAACGTGCTAGCCAAGGGTATTAGTGCTAGGTGAAATGCAAACAGCCTCGTCCAGGATTTGAACTCGTGTCGCCGTGTCCATTTCCTACGACGATAACCATTACACCACCAGCACCTCCACAATCCCTCCGATTATCCCATGCTTCAGTCTATGGTATAATCCCTGCGTTCGTGTGGTTTCAAAAACGAAGAGGGGGAGTTCTTTCCCTCGAAGAATGAAAACTAGTATCATCCGGGGATCAAAAGACAGACACGATAGCCTCTACTTTGAATGCAAGGCTTTTTTGTTGTTGTAACTTGAAGAATAAAGAAAATAAGTAATCAAAATATGACAAAACATTTGACTCATCCGAGAAGAAAAATACATAGGAAAATCGGAACAGAAGATAGTGTTTCTTTTCCATATTTTTAGTGTCCTCAAGCAAGGTCTTTGTGCTCTTTTTCATCTGGTTTTCGGCTGGGACAGGAACATTTGACAATCTGACAGATTTTTATTTCGTTATCGATTATTCCATTACCAGGCTTCCAGATTTAAATCCGACAAACGCTTAACATTTCTTGTTGTTGTTGTTGTTGTTGTTGTTCTTCTTCTTCTTCTTCTTCTTCTTCTTCTTCTTCTTCTTCTTCTTTACATACTTTTTCTTTTTTTTTTTTACTTATTTCTCCCACAGCTTTGAATTTTTCTTTTTCTACTTTGCTTCTTTTTCCCTTCTTTTTCACTTCCATTACTGCTGATGCTCTTCTTCTTCTTCTTCTTCTTCTTCTTCTTCTTCTTCTTCTTCTTCTTCTTCTTCTTCTTCTTCTTCTTCTTCTTCTTTCTAATGTTCTCTCTTGTTTGTTTTACAATTTTGAAATTCTTCATGCAGTCGCTGGTTTTATTGGCTTTTAATAAAATCCCGTTTTCCTTGCCATAAAACCCCAACCCTCCGCATTCACCTGTATATTTACTTTAGATTTACAGTGAAAGAAGAAGAAGAAGAAGAAGAAGAAGAAGAAGAAGAAGAAGAAGAAGAAGAATGCAAATCACCTCGATCCCTTACATGGTATTTTTCCAGCTTTGCCGGAACCGACATAAAATGTCCGATGTTGCACAGCTGGGCTATTCAACAATTTTCTCATCGTCATTTCGTAAATCTGGTCTTTTCTTTACAGAGAAGAAAATGCCCTTGCAAGAAAATATCTATCTATCTATCTATCTATCTATCTATCTTAGTCTGTTATATATGCGTATCTATCACAGTATCTTAATAATTACCCATCTATCTCAGACAATATGTTTAAATGTTATTAATACAGTATGAATGACTACAATTTTCTTTGTACGTATGTATGTATCTATCTATCTATCTATCAAAGTGTACACATATCCCTGAGTCTTTTCTGATATTTGTCTACACTAAATTTATTTTTATGTCTCTACACACGTCATATCTATCTATCTATCTATCTATCTATATCTCTCTCTCTCTCTCTCTCTCTCTCTCTCTCTCTCTCTCTCTCTATCTCTCTCTCTCATATATATATATATATAAGTCTATCTATATGTGTCGCTATTCTCGTCATATCTATCACTCTATCTATGTAAGTCTGTTCATATCTCTCTAAGTCTGTTCAGTTATATGTCTCTTGTCTCGTCATATTTATTCATTGGTCTATTTATTTATCTATCTGGGCAAGTCTTTTCACATCTGCCTCAGTCTGTCCATTTCTATCTGTCTCTAGTCTCGTCACATCTATCTATCTATCTATCTATCTATCTATCTATCTATCTATATATATATATATATATATATATATATATATAGTCTATGAATATAGATATCAGTATATATCTGTTTCAAAGTCTGTTCACAACGCCCTAGGTCTTTTCATTTCTTATCTCTGAATGTCTCTTCTCATCGTATCTATCTATCTATCTATCCTGTCTGTTGAACATTGGGTATACCGATTGCATCCCATGTAGACGGGTAAGAATATCTCAAAAATGGCATTTCTCAGTAAAAGAAAAAACTGCATCCAGTGGTGAGGTTTCAGTTCCGGAACTCTGAGGAATATGAAATCATCCATTCATTGCCATTTGTTCCTGGATCACTCAGAGTATTTGACAATGTCCTATCTATGGGTCAACCTATTCTGTTAAAGATTTCAAACTATAGTTGCTCTTAAATTATTGCTATTACAACCAAGTATATAAAGTTTCTCTATTCTGTTTGAAATGTTAGAAAAGAAACATACTTGTATCATACATAATTGTAGAACATGATTCTTAAACTGAGTTCAGCATAAAATAAACTAAGGAAGTGCCCGTGGTGTAATGGTTATCGTCGCAGAAAATGGACACGGTAACACGAGTTCAAATCCTGGACGAAACTGATTGCATTTCACATAGCACTAATACCCTTGGGAAAGGTATGAATCCAATTATTCTCCCTCCAGCTATGGGTAAATAGTAGGGCAGACTGGGTTCTTCAGCCATGGTGAGGCAACTAGTCTAGGAGAAGGAAAACTCTGAATTCAAACCTGTTAAACTCCGCTTAAAAATTGACCTTGTGTCATATCCTGCCGGAGCGGAGGGGTTGGTAGATATGATAAAATAAACCAAGCAAATTTGACACACAGCAAAACCAGCCTACCACCTCAACTATCTATCTAACTTTTTCTTCTTTTTTTAATGGTATATCAACTTTAATAGGTTATTTAATTCCGAAGCCATCTTTGTCGAAGAGTAGTGGCACTATTTAACCAATAACAAGGAGGGAGATAAGAAGGTTCATACTCTAACCACCGGTCTCTTTTGACCTATCTTTTTACCTACCTTTGTCCTAGTCTCTCTCTCTCTCTCTATCTCTCTCTCTCTCTTTCTCAATCCTCTCTTCTTTCTTTCTTTCTCTTATAAACTCTTTTCTGTTGTTGTTTGTTCATTGTGCAAATTTTAGCTGTGGTAATTTACTATGCTTTATGTTTAGATGTGGCTCACGGCCGTATGAATGGGGTTCCCAATGAGGCTCAAACTCAGTCATTTAGGTTTGCTAGTCTAGCTTGTTAACCTTTACACCACCCGAGGTGCCCTCCGAATTGTAGTAGTAGTAGTAGTAGTAATTTACTATGGTTTATATTTAGATGTGGCTCACAGCCGTATGAATGGGGCGCCCAATGAGGCTCGAACTCAGTCATTTAGGTTTGCTACTTCCGCTTGCTAACCTTTACACCACCGAGGTGCCCTCCAAATTGTAGTAGTAGACGTAATAGTCTCAAGTTGCTCCAATTTCACAGATGTAACACAAGCATTATATTATAGTCTGTCTGTCTGTCTGTCTGTCTGTCTCCCCCCTTCTCTCTCTCTCTCTCTCTCTCTCTCTCTCTCTCTCTCTCTCTCTCTCCCTCTCTCTCTCTCTCTCTCTTCTGTATTTGAGTAGTTATTCTTTCTTTTTTTTCTGCTCGTAAACGTAATAGAGATTTACCTTGTTCAAATTCTTTACATGAAATATTGATAGGATTATCCATTTTTGATTAGTTTTTATTTGCATCTTATTTCTGTTGTTCATGTTATAGTAGTTTTAATCGTCTTATATTTTCTGATTTTCGTAGATGAAATAGCGTCATTTAATCATTTTTTCTGGATAAAAATTAATGCTAGTAGCAAGGTAAAAAAAAGGTATTTATGTTCAAAATCAATATATTAATCCATCACCTGGACTCTAAGAAAACGCTAAGAGAAAAAAAGCAAAATATGACCTAAGCAAGAATGCTGCGTGCTGTTTTGAAAAAATTGTGGAAGAAAGCCCCCGCTAAAAGAAAAAAATAGCTTTTATACTGCCACCTGCTTCCCATCTCACAAAACATCCAATTGCCCAGTCGGCTGGGGCTGTGGATACACCGACTGCTTCTCTGTAGATGGGTAAGACCCCCCCCCCGCCAATGAGTGTCCTGGATATGACACTAAAAAATCTGATGGTGAAGTTCCAGCAGTGCTGGAGCCCTGGGGAATGCGGAGTACCCCTTCATTGCCATTGCTCCCAGGTTCACTCTGGCCCGGAGTGGTAGCACCTGATAAGGGTCCTATCTATGGGTTAAATAGAATTAACAGCATACTTATGCAAAAATGAATTGTTTGAGTAAAACTGAATAGTTTGAAATAGAAATGACTTTTACAATTAAACCGTACTTATATTTAAACTGCGTGCTTATGCTTAACTGAATTATTTGAAATAGAACTATTTTTTGGACATTAAAACTGTATTTACACTTTACCGAATTGTTACATACAACTGCTTAAATAGTTAGAAATGGAAATGTTTTTGACCATTAAACTGTGTACTTATGCTAAACTGAACTGTTTTCAATTGAACAGATTATTTACATAAAAATATATTTGGCGTTAAATAACCTACAAAGGTTGATATGCCATAAAACCAAACCATCCATCCATCCACAAAACATCCAAGTTAGTTGAAAAAGGCTTTGGTCTCTGCGAAAGAATTAAGGACGAACTCATAAACGACGTTTCCTAATGGACTCCTACACATGGATGAGCCAGCGTTGACCGACCAGTAAGGACTTACATACTTCAGGCTCTGTATAGACACTGGATGCAATCTCGAGGACCTGCTGCTAGCAATGGACGATAGGAACGGATGGCGTGAGAGAGCGATGCAGAGAGAGAAACAGAGAGAGAAACGTTGAAGGAATCAAAGATACAGGAAGAGTCGGTTCCCACTGGAGTAAAAAAAAAAAACTACCTCCCTAGTTGTGACCGTTGTCCGTTTCCATCTGCTTTCCATGGCCCTAGAAACTGAACGGAGAGAATAAAGCAACAAATGTCCGAACGTTTGAAGTATGTTGTGCTTTTGTATTCTTCACCGCACTTCCGTCGATTAACTATCACCAATTATAGCATAATCTGTGATTATGTTACAAATCCTTCGGTTCAGAGATTACTCAACTCGTCTCAAATGCAGGACCTTCTGTTGATTATTTCCTTCATTCAGATATAAAATTCTTTGAAATACAAGGAAACGTGTAATGGATATAATGAGCAGGGTTGATTAGTGATTTTTTTTCCTTCAGGTAGAAACCAGTTTTATGGAGTCCCCATGGCATGATGGCTTGGCTATGAATTCGAAGTAAATGAGTTTGACTTCTAATAGCGCTATGAAGTTCACTTTTGGATTTATTCCCTCGAGGTAATTATGACCCTTCTAATCCACTGAGGTATTAGTTATATAGTATCACTACTGTTCCTCTACAATGTTGGTTTTGGCATTAAATAATCCATGAACATTGATATGCCATTATACAAAGAAGTCAAAACCGAAATTATATCAGCATTTTTTATTGGGTAGATCTTTTTCCCTCCCAGTACACGCAGCGAATTATCATCTTTCTATTCTCAGCTACAAATGAGATCTAATTTTTAAAAAAAGTTTTTATTGGGGTCCTCATTTTACCAAATCTCCACTCTGGACTGAGTGGGTGGCATGCTTGACCAGCTTTTGCGAATACTGGAGTCTAAAGATTTCGGCAACTTGTTGATAATAGACGTTTTCCCGCCGAGGAGCAAGATAAAGCATATCTCATATCTGTACTTTGTAAACGTGTCACTCTTCCGGTTGTTTTCTGTTTTTTTAAATAACTTATCTGTTATCTTTCTTCACAAAATGTTCTGTGTATGACATTAAGTGTATATATACACATATATATATATATGTGTGTGTGTGTGTGTGTGTGTGTGTTTGTGTGTGTGTTTGTGTGTGTGTGTGTGTGTGTGTGTGTGTGTGTGTGTGTGTACAAACAGGATTTGCCATTAGATAACCAACAATGGTTGATATGCTATAAAATCAAACCAAGGCTTGTCCACTCAGAGCTGTACAATACACCGACTGCTTCTCTGCAGAGGGGTAAGACCCCACCAACGAATGTACTGAATATGACACTAAACAATCTGATGGTGAAGCTCCAGTAATGCTGGAGCTTTGAAGAATGCTGAATACCACTTCCTTGCCATCGCTCCCAGGTCAACTCTGGCCCGGAGTGGTTGCATCCAATAGGGTCCTATCTATGGGTCAAATAGAATTAAACTACGTACTTATGCTAAACTGAATTGCATTAAATGGAACTGTTTGGACATTTAAACAGTGTAATTATGCTACACTGAATTGTTTGAAATATAACTGTTTTGCGTGCTGAACCGAATTGTTTGAAAAAGAACTGTTTTTGACATAGAAACTGTACTTACGCTTAACTGAATTATTTGAAATAGAAATTTTGACGCTTGACTGTGTTTAAACAAATCTATATTCATACTAAACTGAAGTGTTTTAATTAGAAGAATTTGACTAAACTGAATTGTTTCAAATAGAAACGTTTTGACAAACTGTGTACTTATGCTCAACTGAATTGTTTGAAATAAAACTGTCTATTTGTATAAAAATTGATTTGGCATTAAATAACCTACAAAGGTTGATATGCCATAAAACCCGAACAAACAAACAAACAAATAAACCAAAGCATCTTTTCGTACGGAAAAAAGGACATTTTAGTTCAAGTCACACCACAAGTTTATCTTTAGCTGTTGTTTCTGTAACGTGATGTTTGACACCTTTGAAGGTTGGTGTGGAATGGATCCAAAAAAGCAATAAAAATTTGGATAATTTTTTGAGAGGAACTAGATTGTATTTCATCAACGAAAACCTAAGTAAATTGCAATAAATCGTATAAGTTATCGTTGTGATTTAGAATTCAATGATGCTAATTGCTCCCATGGCTTAGTTGACATAATAGTTAATACAGAGAGTAATAACGATTGACAAAGATTCGTCTTAAAATGAACATTGGTCAAAGGTTATATTGATATACTGGTGTTCCAAAATAAAATAAAAAAATAGTATCGAGAAATGGGAGACTAATTGAAGAAAGAGATGTGTTATTTATGGTTCTACGGTAATGGTTGATTAACCGATGGCAAAAGAGGTAGTGAGTTCAACTCTTATCCAGTGCTGACGAATTATTTCAGGAGCCCTGAGGAAATGGTGCCGCCCATTTGTTCCCATTACTCTCAGTTTCACGCTGATCCGGTTTAGAAGCATCAGTCTCATCTAAGGAATAAATAGACATGTTTGAAAATTATTCGATAGTTTTGTTTCTTTGTTTTAAAGGCCCATCAATGTTCATTTGATATTTAATGTCAAAGCCATCCTTCTAAAAGAATTGCAAGTTATATAAGGTTGGTGAGAGTAGTCGAGGATAACCCAAAGGCTCCTTTTTCAATAGCTCCTACACCGAGGTGTAGAGCAGGGCGTTTCTCCATTCCTAGGATTGCTCCACTTAAAAATTTGGGATTTTAAAGAGATCAGAAATGTTCTCCTGTTTTAAGTGAAATATGCTGAGAGAGGTAAGTTTTTATATTTACAGATTGCTTTGAAGTCATTCATTTTCAAACATCATTCCACGTGCCAAATGCGTACTAAATAATTTTAAATTAAGAACTCACTTACTACAATTCCGCAGTTCAGTGCTTTAATCATTACACCACGAGGACCCCTCCCCCACACCAGCCTGATAAATTAGTGTTGAATATCTGCCATGAGGAGATACAAGTAAAAACTTATTGAGCAAAAAATATTTGTTTGTGTTCTATAAGTTTTACGCTCGATAGCAATCATCCGATTATACTGTTATATATATATATATATATATATATATATATATATATATATATATATATATACTTTCTCTAAAGAAAAAAAACAAAGACCGGTTATTTTAGGATTATAGATTTATTTCCATCCCGTTTTTCGTTTCTGGTGTGAACCAAAAACACGAAGAAAAATATAACAGGACTTCTTCAGATCTAATGGATAAATAAAACAGCTGTTTTATTTATGATTTTCTTGTCCTGAAGGAATTACTCCCAACTCTGGTTTAACTGTACCGAATAATACTATATATATATATATATATATATATATATATATATATATATATATATATATATATATATAATACATTCTTACACGACATCTAACATGGGTGACTTCAAAATGATCTGTACATATAAAAACTTACCAGTCTCAACATATTTCTCTAAAA
Source organism: Sepioteuthis lessoniana (assembly GCA_963585895.1). Lineage (NCBI taxonomy): Eukaryota > Metazoa > Mollusca > Cephalopoda > Myopsida > Loliginidae > Sepioteuthis > Sepioteuthis lessoniana. The sequence goes on from OY757942.1 coordinate 31,278,191, forward strand.
AATCTAACATTTTCTAAGAGGATACGGGATATTGTCCTGAAGACCTACCTAGGACGATGAACGATAGGGAGGAGTGGCGAGAGAGGGTCAGGGATATCCGTGCTACCAGCGTGATATGATGATGATGATGATGATGATGATGACCTTTGTAACACGTCCTGCCCGTAGGAGACAGATTGAGTAAATACATAAATCAATTGAATGTATGTGGTGTTCATTTTTAAATATGTTTAGGAAGATATATTTTCGTACTATATATATCTGGAGCATAAAATAAACTAACCAATTTTGCTATAACCAACCAAAACTTTCTATCTCTTACAGTTTGTCCCTTGCAGTATCTCTCTTCCAATAAACATACTCGCACGCACGCACGCACGCACATCACCCCTTGATCTACTCTGATTTTGAGTGTTCGTTCTAGTTAGGTTTGGTTTAGTTTGGTTTTATGGCATATCAATCATTTTAGGTTATTTAATGCCAGATCCTCTTTATACATGTACATTAGATATATATGATTTGGTTTGTTTGGTTTTATGGTATATCCACCATTTGGGGTTATTTAATGCCAGAAACCTCTTTGGAGATATATATCAAATATATAAGGTTTGGTTTTGTTTGGTTTTATGGCATATCAACCATTTGGGATTATTTAATGCCAAATTCTCTTTATACATATATATTAGATATATAGGATTTGGTTTGGTTGGGTTTTATGGCATATCAACAATTTTGGGTTATTTAATGCCAAATCCTCTTTGTAGATATATATTAAATATATAAGGTTTGGTTTTGTTTGGTTTTATGGCAT